>KE371900.1:192494-215883 GCA_000418225.1 Zizania latifolia
GGAAAGGCTAAAGCTTCAGATGCGATCTCGAGCTCCAAGTCTAATTCGGCTAGAAAGTCTAAGTCGAGCCCTGCTAGCTCTGACACTTGCCACCACTGCCATAAGCCTAGCCATTGGCGGAGGAATTGCAAGTTATACTTAGAAGAACAAAAGAAAAAGAAGAGAAGTGCGGCTTCCGCTTCAGGTATAAATGTTATTGAAATTTATCTTGCTACTCGTCCAAGTAATTCATGGGTATTTGATACTGGATCAATGATTCACACTTGTAAATCATTGCAGGGACTGAATAGGACAAGGAAGTGTGCAAGAGGCGAATTGGATGTTCGCGTCGGCAATGGTGCAAAAGTTGCTGCGTTGGTCGTTGGCGTTTATTCTTTGTCGCTACCCTCAAGATTAGTTTTAGAGTTAAATAATTGTTATTTTATTCCCGCCTTGGGCAGAAACATTATCTCTTTATCATGTTTAGAAGAAGACGGTTTTGAATTCGTAATAAAGAACAAGTGTTGTTCGATATTTTCGAATGGTATGTTCTATGGTGTTTGTCCATTGTTGAATGGCTTGTATATTCTGAATCTTGAGGATGCACACGTTTATAACATTAATACGAAGAAACCTCAACTTAATGATTTGAATCCTACCTATGTCTGGCATTGTCGTTTGGGTCATATAAATGAGAAGCGCATGCAGAAGCTCCATAGAGATGGACTTTTTGAGTCATTTGATTTTGAATCGTTTGACACATGTGAGTCTTGTTTACTTGGCAAAATGACTAAGACGCCTTTCACTGGTCAAAGTGAGAGGGCAAATGAACTATTGGCCATTGTACATACTAATGTATGTGGACCAATGAGTTCTATAGCCAGAGGTGGATTCCAGTACTTCATCACTTTTACCGACGACTTTAGTAGATATGGTTACGTCTACTTAATGAGGCATAAGTTGGAATCCTTTAAAAAGTTTAGGGAGTTCCAGAATGAGGTACAAAATCATACTGGCAAGACAATCAAATTTCTATGATCGAATCGTGATATTTGAGCCATGAGTTTAATGATCATCTAAAGTAGTATATAATTATTCCACAGCTGACTCCACTTGGTACACCCCAGTGGAATGGGGTGTCCGAGCGGAGGAACTGAACCTTGTTGGACATGGTCCGATCGATGATGAGTCAAACAGATCTTCCATTGTCTTTCTTGGGATTCGTTTTAGAAACTGCTGCTTTCACGTTAAACAGAGTTCCATCCAAATCTATAGAGAGGACACCATATGAGATATGGACTGAGAAGCGTCTCGGGTTGTCTTTTCTAAAGATCTGGGGTTGTGAGGCCTATGTAAAGCGTTTGACGTCTGATAAGCTCACTCCCAAATCTGATAAACGCTTCTTTGTGGGATATCCTAGGGAAACCAAAGGATATTACTTCTATAACCGAGAAGAAGGCAAAGTATTTGTCGCCTAGAATGGTGTTTTTCTTGATAAGGAGTTTCTCTCGAAAGGGGTTAGTGGGAGCACGGTGCGTCTCGAAGAGGTTCGAGAGCCACTAGAAAGTGTTTCAGCTCCTACTGAACCGCAACTCGACATGCAAGATATTGCAGAGCCTGCTGTCGAGACACAAGCCCCACGTCGATCGAAGAGGTTGAGTCGTGTGCCCGAGTGGTTTGTGTTTTTATCCACTGGGCAGCGCGACATATTATTATTGGACAATGATGAACCTAAGACCTATTCGAAAGCAATGATGGGACCAGACTCTAAGAAATGACTTGGAGCCATAAGATTCGAGTTAGAATCCATGCGAGAGAATCAAGTTTAGAACCTGGTCGATCCACCCGATGGTGTAAAAACTATTGAGTGTAAATGGATTTTTAAGAAAAAGATAGATGTTGATGGAAATGTTCACATCTATAAGGCACGATTGGTGGCGAAAGGTTTCAGGCAGATTCAAGGTGTTGATTGTGATGAAACGTTTTCCCCCGTCGCTATGCTAAAGTCTATCCGGATCATCCTAGCAATTGCCGTATTTTATGACTATGAGATATGGCAAATGGATGTCAAGACGGCTTTCCTTAATGGAAACCTAAGTGAGGATGTGTACATGACACAGCCTAAAGGTCTTAATGATCCAGAGAATGCTGGGAAAGTTTGCAAGCTGCAAAGGTCCATTTATGGGCTGAAGTAGGCTTCTCGGAGTTGGAACATTTGTTTTGATGAAGTAGTCAAAGGGTTTGGCTTCATCAAGAATGAAGAAGAGCCTTGTGTTTACAAAAAGGCTAGTGGACGCTCACTTGTGTTTCTGGTCTTATATATAGATGCCATATTGTTGATCAGAAATAATATTTTTATACTAGATGCTGTCAAGTTTTGGTTGAGAAAAAGTTTTTCAATGAAAGATCTTAGAGAGGCAGCATATATCTTGGGCATAAAGATCTATAGAGATAGATTGAGAAGGTTAATTGGATTAAGCCAAAGCATGTACATTGACAAGGTATTGAAGCGGTTGAATATGCAGAATTTCAAGAAATGTTTTCTACCAATGTCACATGGTATTTCTCTCTACAAGAGTCAGTGTCCTTCGACACCTGATGAGTTGGAGAAGATGAGTGCGATCCCGTATGCCTCCGTAATCGGATCCATCATGTATGCCATACTTTGTACGCGCCCAGATGTTTCTTATGCTCTAAGTGTTACGAGCAGATATCAGTCAAACCCGGGTGAAAGTCACTGGGCGGAAGTAAAGAGTATACTTAAGTACTTGAGAAGAACTGAGGATATGTTCCTGGTCTATGGTGGCGAGGAGGAGCTCGTTGTAAATGGTTACACCGATGCCAGCTTCTAGATCAATAAGGACGATTCACGATTGCAGTCTGGATTTGTGTTCTGCCTCAATGGAGGTGCGGTGAGTTGGAAGAGTTCCAAGCAAGAAACGGTTGCAGATTCAACAACAGATGCCGAGTATATCGCAGCTTCGGAAGCTGCGAAGGAGGCGGTTTGGATCAGAAAGTTTATTTCTGAGCTGGGTGTTGTCCCTAGTGCGTCTAGTCCAGTGGACCTCTATTGTGATAATAGTGGTGCCATTACGCAAGCCAAGGAGCCTAGATCGCATCAGAAGTCCAAGCACATACTGCGGCGCTATCACCTGATCCGTGAGATTATAGATAGAGGTGATATGAAGATATGCAAGGTGTACACGGATTTGAACATAGCCGATCCGTTGACGAAGCCTCTCTCACAGCCCAGATATAAGGCGCACTTGAGCTCTATGGGTATTAGATACTTACGTGAGTGAGTCGAGTGTATGTGAGAAGAAGTTAGTTTGTCTATGGTAATGTACATTTAGATAATTTATTATCTTGTTTCTTGAATAAATGTCTTTTACATTGATCAGCAAGTTGATGAGTTGTTTGTGAGACTCTTTGTGTTATGATGTTGTTCTAAACGATCCCTAATCTCATATCATTATGTGGGACAGTGATGATTTATAGATTAGCACATCTGTCTAATTGATGATCATGTTTCACAGATCATAGACATAGAGATGTCAAATCAGTGATGTGGACTCATGTTAGTAAACATGGAGTTGGATAGACCTACCTTTTTTGTGTTGTGTCTGTGTTTGTGTTTGTATTTGTATTTGTGCTTGTGTTTGTGTTTGTGTTGTGTTTGTTATTTTATATGTGCCATCAGTTGTCATCTCAAATGGTGTACCTGCAAAATCTTTAGACCTGAGATCGTCATTGATTCCAGAATGTGTAGTAGCACACTTAGGGGCTTCCAAACGCTATTCCGTAATAGGGTAGTTATAAAGGTTGCTTTCGGGTGTGTCACGAAACATATCGTGGGATGTGAGCGGTCAAGATGGAATTTACCCCTCCTACATAACGGGAGAGACGTCTTTGGGCCCCTCGAGGTAGTCGGACTGGAAAGTGTATGGCCATGCCACAATGATCAAAGAGTTGATCATGGTTGAATCCACTACTTGATCGAGTGAAGTGTCGAGCTATCAACAAGGGTGGCACGAATCTTGCCTTGAGCTTGACTGATGTCGTGTGGTAAAGAGATTGGTGCGTGTGTATATCAAGGTTCAGAAAGTATGATTTTGACTTTGTATGCTTTCGGGGGTCAATATGTGCTGCTAGGTACCGCTATTGATCGGTGATCCGGAAATGATTTCCGGGTAGCGGCCGTTTGCGTATGAACCTATCGGGTCTCACGCTTAAGGGGATGGAATTCAAATCTTGTAAAGAATTGGTTCTTGTGCAAGTGGGAGATTGATGGAATTGTGCCCAAGAAAATTCTAGGGGAACCGAAAGTTCCGGCTATAGCCGAAAGTTCTGGGTTCTGGAGCATCCAGAAGTTCTGGTAGGACCAGAAGTTCTAGGCCAGCCCTAGTATTTGATTTTTTGGACGAACCGGAAGTTCCGGCTATAGCCGAAAGTTCTGGGGTTCAAAAGTTTTGGCTATAGCCGGATGTTCCGAGCCAAGCGAACAGATTAGATCTGTTGGGCTTTAATATAGATTAAAGGCCCATGATGAGGTACTATATAAAGAGAGGTGGGGCAAGCACGAAAATGTTGCTGATTGCTGCTGCTGTTGCTCCTAGTTGAGAACCCTAGCTACCACCTCTCTTCTCTCCTTGATTGCAAGGGTTGTGATCGATCTCTCCGGATCTCACGAGTGGTGCTAGCACGTCGGCGCGAGGTGATCATGTCCCTGGACGTATGGATACCGTAGAGACACTACTCCAATAGTGGTGCTCGTCTTCTTTCCGTGGAGATCGTCGGATCATAGGATCGCGTCATCTTTATCGCCGGATCATCGACAAACGAAAAGAGCCGAGAGGAGCAGCTCGAGGACACGTTTCATCGACTCTACTTCTGCTGTCCGAGTGCATCTCGAGGCTCAAGGTAACGATCCATGATCCCATTACACGCATGGTTCTTAGGCTAACGGGGTAAATTTTTGAAATTAAGCACTAGCGTAGCCTCCCCATAACCCAACATTTGCCACTCACGTGCGTCACCTCAGCTTCACTTCTGTGGCTTCAGACACATCATTGTTCATCTACCGTCATGGCGCTAACCTCGCCTACCTCCTCCTCTACGTCGATGACATCATCCTGATGGCTTCTTCTACTCGTCTTCTCTGACATTTATCCGCTAGGCTCCATGACGAGTTCACCATGACCGACCTTGGTGTGCTGCACTTCTTCCTCGGCATCTCTGTGCGGTGTACCACAGCTGGCCTTCACCTGTCATAGTGGCAGTATGCTCTTGATCTTCTTCAGCGAGCAGGCATGGCTGAGTGCCATCTAACCATGACTCCAATCGACACCAAGGCCAAGCTTTCTTCATCAATTGGCGAGCTGCTCCATGATGCCACCATGTACCGTAGCCTTGTCGGGGCGCTACAGTACCTTACCCTCACATGGCCTGACATTCAGTATGCCGTCCAACAAGCATGCCTTCACATGCATGCTCCGCGTGATGCTCACATGGCCTTGATTAAGCGGATTCTTCGCTACATCAAGGGCACCTTGGACCAGTGGCTCTTTCTTCAGGCATCATCAGCTATCTCCCTCACGGCATACGCTGATGCTGACTGGGCAGGCTGCCCAAACACACAGCGCTCTATGTCTAGGTATTGCATCTTCTTTGGTGACAACCTTGTGTCCTGGTCATCCAAACGCCAGGCCACTGTCTCTCACTCCAGCGCCGAAGCCGAGTACCACGCCGTTGCTCAGGCCATCGCTGAGTGCTCCTGGTTATGCCAGCTCTTGGGTGAACTTCATGTTCCACTTCGCACGGCTACCGTTGTCTTCTATGACAATGTGAGTGCTGTCTACATGGCTGCCAACCCCGTGCAACACAAACATACGAAGCATATCGAGATCGACATCCATTTTATTCGAGAGAAGGTTGCTCTTGGTCACGTCCGCGTTTTGCATGTACCTTCGTCCCATCAGTTCACCGACATCATGACCAAAGAACTTCTGGTTCAACTCTTTATGGATTTTTGGTCCAGTCTCTGCATCCGGTGTAAGAGATAGTAGGCTCATTCTGTATTTAGTAGCCAGGATATGCATGGCATGTAATTCCGCCTCTTTCCATTCTTGTATCCCTTTCCTTGTTTCACCGCTTCAGCATATGTATATTGGTACGCCAGGCACGGTTGTGCGGTGTGCATGCAGCGCATATCTCTCTCTTCCTGCCTCTTCACGTTTGCAAAAGCCATCGAACATGGATAGGTAGATGCGGGAGAGGAGTGCATAGAAGTAGTGGCCATTTTTGAAATAGGATAAACCTAGGTAGACAGCTACTGCAACGGCAGCAAGGTCCTACCCAACACATCGAAGGAGCTTGGCAAGCGAGCGGGTGAAGCGGTGGGTGACGCGGAGAGCATCTTGGAGGATGGAGTCAAAGACACCAGCAAACAAAGAGCAAGGCACTGACGACATCAACGCCACCCGCACCCATGGCGACGTGAGGGCGTGGTCGAGGGGCATGGCGAGCCAAGCGTTGCTATGGGTGAGCGCGTCGTGATTCCCCCATAGTGCGGTGACGATGGCATCCTTGGCGTCGAGCATGGCCTACAAGTGGTTTACCAAGGCATCAAACTATTAAACAGATTGCCTTCACCTGCACGTCATGATCAGAACCATGCATACTCTGTAGATTTGGTGCCTTCATAGTCTCAGGTTGTTGATAATAGATTGTAAGTACTATAGCTTATCTGCTAAAACAAACTTGCATCAAATAGATACTATCAAAGTGCTATCGAAGAGGTCGTGGTGGTAACAATCCTAGTGGAAGTAAGGTGCCCACTCATCTAGAAGCGGTGGAGGCAACCACAGTGGAAACTCTAGAAGACCAACATGCCAAGTCTATAGAAAGTATGGACATTATGCTCTTTGTTGCTACAATCATTTTGACCATACATACCAAGCTGAAGAGCAGCGGCGTAGTGCATCTATTGCTCAGACTGGTGCATATCAGGTGGACACCAACTGGTACATGAACAGTGGTGCCATAGATCACATCACCAGTGACCTAGACCGACTGTCTGTCAAAGATCGTTATAAGGGAGGTGATTACATCCAAGTTACAAATGGTGCAGGTTTGTCAATTTCTCGCATTGGTCACTCCACTGTTTCTGGCTTTGGTCGTCCCCTAGCTCTTAGAAATGTTCTTCATGTTCCCAAAATCAACAAACACCTTCTCTCAGTTCACAAGTTTGCTGTTAATAATGATGCCTTTTTTGAGTTTCACCTGTACTATTTTGTGTTAAGGACTAGGTCACGAAGAGAGTTATCCTCAATGGCAAATGTGAGCAGGGTCTCTACTCCTTCGCTTCCACCCATTCATCACGTCCCTTTCGCCAGTCCTTAGCCTCTATGAAGCTCAGCCCAGAGCAGTGGCACCGAAGACTTGGTCATCCTTCCTTATCAGTAGTTCAAACAGTCCTTAGCTCAAATAAATTAGATTCTCTGTCAAATAAAATTAGTGGAGTACTGTAGGAGGATTGTAATACTTGACTCTAACTTGACCTGATCTTGCATATTCAGTCAACAAGTTTGTCAGTTTTTGTAGACACCTAAAGATATTCATTGGTCGACGGTGAAAAGAATTTTGAGATACATTAAAGCTACTGCTAATATTGGTCTTCAAGTTTAGAAATCAGCTTCTTCTCTCTTGAGTGCATTTTCTGATGCAGATTGGGTCGGTTCACTCGATGACAGAAGATCACAGAATGGCTATGCTATATTCTTTGGTCCAAATTTTATTTCCTAGAGTTCTAAGAAGCAACCAACAGTGTTAAGGTCTAGCACCAAAGTAGAATATAAAGCATTGGCAAATGCAACTATAGAGGTAATATGGATACAATCCTTGAGGAGAGAGTTGGGCATTTTTCAGAGTAGGCCACCAGACATGTGGTGTGATAATTTTGGAGTAACTTATTTAACTGCCAATCTAATTTTCTATGCTAGAACAAAACATATTGAAGTGGATTTCCCCTTTGTCAAAGAACGAGTTGCAGCATAACTCCTTGAGGTTCGATTCATTTCTTCTATAGATCAACTGGCTGATATCTTTACTAAAGCTTTGGGTCAATAGCCGTTTGACAAGTTAAGTCGCAATCTCAACCTGTGTGCCCGAGGTTGTGATCGAAGGGGGATGTTAAATAGATTGCCTTCACCTGCACGTCATGATCAGAACCGTGCATACTCTGTAGATTTGGTGCCTTCATTGTCTTAGGTTGTTGATAATAGATTGTAACTACTATAGCTTATCTGCTGAAACAAACTTGTAACAAATAGATACTATCGAAGTGCTATAAATACTCAAGAACTTAGTTGAGTTATGTGCGGCAAAACAATATTGTTTTCTTTTCACGAACGACCACACAACGCCTAGTTCTTGCGCACCTAGGCCTCAAGGTGTGTCGTGAGTTCCTTGACTCCTGGCGGATCCCTCGCGAGCCGCTTCAGCTCAGACAATTGTTGAAGGTGTGACACCGCGGCAACATCGCCAGCCTCAGTAGCCACGGGCAGGAATAACTAGTGCACCACATGTAGGTGCAGCTACGCCATCTGGAACGATGACATGGTTGCGAGAGCGGCCTCCTCACCCTATGCCATCGACACGACCCCCTCCCCTATGCCACCGCCGTCGCTTGGGTTAGGGTTCTACGAGTCAGGCTTGAGCACGACCACCCTCTGATCAGCAAGAACACCTCTCCGCAGGCTTAAAAATGGCTGGAACACCACTTGTTAGCCACCCGTCCTGAGCCAGCTAAGCGCCTCATGCTGGTGGGGATAGCCACATAGGCAAAACAGCTCTGCCAAATCGTCAAAGGGGGTTATTTATCCGGTATAGTATAGATTAGAAATTAAGAATCAGATTTTATAGTTTAAAGAACTATCTATTCCTAAATCAAACCTATACTTATTCCTAAAAGTATAGATCGCTATCAATGGCTGCTGTCAGGTGGAGGGGCTCAGATGCAAAGTCGCGGATCGCCGAGTAGATCCTGGCCGTTGGGTCGCCACTTGTGGCCTGCGCATCCGAAGGCACCCTCCCTGTACAAATGCAAATGAAGTACATACTTCTGCTGTTCGGCAACCCTCCCGCTCCGTTGCTTTGAACAAAATTGAATCTGACAAACATAGCAAGTTAGCAACTATTACAATCCATCTTACAAAAAAATTGACACCAATCATACAGTACAGACAATTAAATGGTACTAACGTTGAAACCAATTACAAGCAAATCACCACCAATTCACCAAATCACCGATTTTGTTCTTACGAGACTTCCTCGTGAGACAACATCAAGGTCAAGAAACAAAAAGAGAGAAAAAAAGAGACCAGCCTAGCAACTGAAGAGGCCTGGCATCAATCAAACTTCTAGAGAATATATACCACTATCATCACCGTCCATCAGGTTTTGAAAGGAAGCCGGAATCGGAGGCAATTCAACGTCGACAACACCTTCCAACATGTGAATAACTTGCCTCATGGATGGCCTGTGGATCTCATCATCCTGGATGCACCAACAGGCAACTCTGCAGGCAGCATCCAACTCCTTCACACAGGCATTTCCCTGCAGCCTGTCATCAAGCAAGCATAAAACATCTCCTTCATTCACTTTCACGGCAGCGTACAGAGGGAAATACCGATGATTCCTGAACCTCATTTGGTCAGTACTCCTCCGCCCCGATATCAATTCGAAGAGCACGACGCCGAAGCTATAGACATCTGCCTTGTGAGTGATAGCCTGTCCAGATATCCACTCTGGTGCAAGATAGCCAATGGTTCCACGGATAGTGGTCAGTGCAGCACTGAAATCCCGTCCAAGAAGCTTTGCCATACCAAAATCTGCAATTTTAGGGCATAATTCCGCATCAAGCAGTATATTTTCAGGCTTAATGTCACAGTGTATAATGCAGTCTCTGCATTCCTCGTGCAGGTAGGCCAAACCTCTAGCCACTCCAACGGCAATTTGACGGCGAAGATTCCAACTTAATGCCGTTGAGCTTTCTGAAAAGAGAAGAGAATCCAAAGAACCATTTGGCATATATTCATAGACCAGCAACCTTCTAGCCCCTTCAGTACAGACTCCCAAAAGACGCACAAGATTAGTATGTTGAATCATCCCAACAGTCTGTACCTCTGTCCGGAATTGCTTTTCTTTGTGTCCTAAACCTTTGAGCTTCTTCACAGCAACAACAGTTGAACCTGCAACAATTGTTCCCTTGAAAACACTTCCAAAGCTCCCTTCCCCAAGTTTGTCAGAGAAGTTTCTTGTGGCTTTCTTGAGCTGTCCGTAAGAGTAGACTGAAAGGAAACCTTCCGTTTTTGTCTGTCTTGAAACACATGAGGATCTCTTGTATATCATAGATAGCATCAACACCATAACAGTAATCCCTATTGACCCAACAATCACAATCAGTATAACAACCAGTATGTGCATGTGCTTCCCCCTTTTACTCTGAGAACCTATACGCACGTAAATCTGACTGTAAGGAGGGTTATCAGCTAAAGACAAGTTAAGCAACATGCTGTACCATATCTTGCACCCAGAGTGATAAGAGTATGCTGCACAATAGCATTCGCTTATACAGACTGCTTGACATTCTTCACTGCTTGTTGCCATCACATCCTGAGGGTTGTCAGGAAGCCCCTGCAGATTGTCTAACAAAACAAACGAGTCAGTGGAAACGGCACCTTGACAATTTGAGGGGGTAATTCTAGAGCAGCCACTAACAAAATGTCCAAGCTCCCATTCATTTGGATCTGTTGGTCTGAAGCCATCAATACATTTGCATGCTCCTGTGATCGTGCAAACACTAAATGCCCCACAGTAAAAAGCACTCTCTTTGCAGCTGGAAGGGTAGCTCCACACAGGTTGCCAACCACTGATTGTTTCATTATCCAACCACCTCAATAAACTGACTTGCCCCAGATGCAATTTCAAGAATTCAATATCATTTGGGTTTTCTGGATCATTTAATCGGACCAAACTTCCATTGTTGACATAGGTAACCATCCAATCTGGAAAGGTTCCAAGATAGTCATGACCATCAATGAACATGATGAATCCCCTCTTCCTACTTTGGTCAATCATGAGGGTACAGTTATAAGGAGACGTGTACACCCTAAGCAAGATGTTGGCTCCAATAACCATGTCCCAGCCAAGCCGTGCTCCTGGGAGCATTGCATCGGTTGGGTCATCAAAGCTCTGCCATGTGACCACAGAAGAGTTGAGGTGATCTCTTAGTACAAAGTTTCCAGTGTTAAGGAGGACTGCCACAGCTGTTTCTGATCTATTTCTCATTGAATTTGAGACCCATAGAACAGAGCCGAGCTCTGCAATACAAAGTTCGCCTGCATCATCAATGTACAACGTTGCATTAAGGAAGTTGGTAATGGGAATTCTGTCTCCCAGCCAGAAGGATGCTTGATTGTTGCTTGTCATGTTCTTGTACCGTATGCCCAGGTAGTGCTTCGTACCACCTGGGGAGAAAAAACCCAGCTCAAACATGCCATTTTCTGATACTAAGGTTTCCCTGCCTGTGATATATTGCCCATGAAAAAGGGTATCTGATGCTGCTGCAGTATGGCTACTCACAAATAATATGATCATGTTGAGGATCATTGCAGCAGAAAGGGCAGAGAAAGAATGTTTGCAGTTCATTTCTGATGTGCAAGAACTACTTCTGAAGAAGAGATAGACATGCATAAGTAAATGATCAATATGAACATACAGAACAAACGAAATTGCAATAAGGATGGATACCTCGAGTGGAGAATATCCTTGCTGCTCCCGTTACCATTGGTGCCTATGCACTTCAGCACTTATGCTTTTCACAGCGGCGATTAGATTTGTTTAGAGACTGGAAGAACGATGCATTTGTCACCGAGAGCTTTCCAATTTACTGCTTATAATAAAGCTGATGAGGACAGTTCGCTTGACACCAAACTGACCACGCCTCTTTATCTCAATCGTGCTATTTTAGCTAAAAAGGATTTTGTTTTTCAGCTGTTCCTTTTATCAATTATATTATCAGTTTGCAAGTTAGGCATGGGGCCATTCTTTGAAAGCTGCTATTTTGATCAACAGGACGTGTACCTGCTAGGACTATCTATGTACTTTCAGCACTGCCATGCACATGTCATGAATAAAACTACAAAATTGCATGTATCCTGAAATAAGGAGGGATTTCCTAACAGCAGAGATTAGGGGACTGTTTCAGGAGCTTAAAATTCTGAGAAACAAATGGTGATTACCTAGTCCGTGAGAATTTGGAGAAGAGCTTCTGGATATTAATTTATTTCTTCTAGATTTTGTAGTTATAGAGGTTTACACTTAGAGAAAAATCTAGACTGTTTATGGAATCTAGAAATTATAAGAGTAGCTATGTCTGCTTGAAACTCCTTCAAACACGTCTATATTGTGTTAACAAGAGATTTATAACAACCGAAAGAATGATTGGTCAATTTTAGCAACTTAGGCATCTCCCACAGTAAAAATGGCATGGCAGAGCTTTCTTACCTACTGGATAGGTAGACTGATTCTGACTTCTGAGCCATTTGCATCCGAACAACTGAACATGGTCGGTACCCTTGACTTCATACAGTGTAAAGCTAGCCTAACAATTCTACCTGGTCAAAAAATTGAATTCATGGCCCATCCACTTTACCAGTTCTTAATACAATGGTCAATGGGAGCATATCATGAAATAGCATACAACGGTCAATTGGCTACGAAATCATTGAAAAATCACACCGAAGTGGGATAAGGTGCAACCAGTCCATGCTAATTTAATGCAAATTTCCACGATCCTCGGAGAACAATATCAAATTAGTTTTATTAAATCCATCATAAAATATAATAGTAAATAAATACAATATCAAATTAGTTTTATTAAATCTATCATAAAATATGTCTTAATAGTTTGTTTATTTGATACCGTAGATATTAATGTATGTTTTTAAAATTTGATCAAAGTTAGAAAGTTTGACTTCAAAAGTCAAAAACTTATAATATCAACCAGTCCATGCTAATTTAATGCAAATTTCCACGATCCTCGGAGAACAAATGTTCCATCCCACTTGAATGTAAATTTCCATGATAACAATGGAAAGGAGTGCATGAAAACAAGAGAAACTGTCCCGATGCTAACTTTGTTGTGAGATACTTCGACATTATAAGTTGTTTGAAATTTTTATAAGCCAAATTTCTTAAATTTATAGAAAAATATAATAGCAAATACAACATTTAATTAGTTTTATTAAATCTATCATAAAATATGTCTTACTAGTATTTTATTTGGTATCGTATATATTAATGTATGTTTTTAAATTTGGTCAAAGTTAAAAAAATTTACTTGAAAAGTCGAATAACTTATAATATAAAATAGAGTAATACTAGTGTAATAAAATATATTGAATCTCTACTTCTTGAAAGATTGAGTTTACGGTGATGACGTATTCTACTATTCTCTTTTTTTCACTGATACATGGGACCACACATAAGGAGAATAGTATAATACATTATTACCGTGAACTCAATCTTTTAAGGAGTAGACATTTTATTATATATTTATATGTATATATTTTTAAAATATTATGATGATGTTTTTGTAGCGATGCACGGGTATCAAACTAGTTTGTTAGAAATAAAAGACTTTGAAACTTTGAATCTGCTAGAAGTCTGGTCCGTGGGCGAGCGTCGACGAATGCCTGTTGAGTTTTAGGTGGCCATCCGCTTGCGTATTTTGGTTGGATACAACAAGAGTCAGCAAGTGCATCTATGGCTAAAATGCAAATTTGCAATGCACGCCCAAGTTACTTTGCTGACTATCGTCTTGCAGCAACAATTTCGCCATTTGTAATTTGTTATATCAAGTTAGTTGGAGCCTGGAAGGCCTAAAAGTCTAAAAGATGCTTCAAATCTTGTCAAAGATCATCGTTAACCCTTTCCATTTGGGCTGAATTGGTGACTGTGTGTCTGTGTCAAAGGAGTGCCACCCTTATCCAACACAGAATTGGGCTGAATTGATGTAGTGAAGAAACAATTCTTACTGGGCCTGCATATGAGGGCTGCCAGTTGGTATGGGTTCTTAATTGTGATGTCGATGCACAGTTGCACAATGGCCCTTCTAGTAATGAGCTCCTACTTTCCTCGCGTGTATATATAGATATTCTATATAGCGCGCAGCGTGCTGTATAGCTATTCAGCATGTGGAGGTCAAACCCACGTTAACCCACCGCACTGCTCCACCATCCACTGTACTATATGCAGTGTAATTTTTTTACTACTAATCTAATATACGAAGCGTAATTTATATGGATCATAAATCTTTTACCACATTCGGTCTATTTCTGTACTATATGCAGTGTAATTTTTTTACTACCAATCTAATAATTTTACCACTAATCTAATATGCGAAGTGTAATTTTGTATGGGTTATAAATCTTTTATCACATTCGGTCTGTTTCTGTACTATATGCAGTGTAATTTTTTTACTACCAATCTAATATGCGAAGTGTAATTTTGTATGTGTTGTAAATCTTTTACCACATTTGGTCAATTTCTCTAATGGTTCATTTGTATGTGTTGTAAATCTTTTACCACCTTCAGTCTATTTCTCTATTTGACTCGTTTGTATGTGTTGTAAATCTTTTATCACATTCGGTCAGTTTCTCTACTGGTTTGTTTGGAGTATAAAACAATTACAACCTATCTATCAGTTTTATTCGTACTCAGCATATAGTACAGAAATAGACCGAATGTGATAAAAGATTTACAACCCATATAAATTACACTTCGCATATTAGATTGGTGGTAAAATTATTAGATTGGTAGTAAAAAAATTACACTCCATATAGTATAGTGGATGGTGGAGTGGTGTGGTGATTGACGTGAGTTTGACCTCCACGCGCTGAATAGCTAAACAACACACCTCGCGCTGTATAGCGCTACCGTGTGTGTGTATATATATAAAGGATGACACGTGGTCAAACCTGAACTGAATGTGGCAAATATGCATTCAGGTTGATTTGATGTTCTGCAGGCCCCCCTGAGCTCAACAGTGTTTTCCTGGGTTGGCCTGGCCCAGCTTCATTTTTTAGCAGATTACAGATTATGGTAGCCTTTGTGCCACTCCCTGCTGTTCCCCTTCCATCTCTCATCAAGTTTTTGACTAAGGTTGACCATCATGTATAACATGGCCTTCAGTAATCATGGCCAGTGCTTTGTGCTAGAGGGATCGTGGGCTGAGCTCCCCGCACTGGATTCACATAACATTTACAAAGACGAATACTCGATGATTTGATTGATGTGTGACAAGATAGGCCGTAAAACTAATGACCACTTGAGCTCGAGATGTAGAGGTGAAATAAGATGTCTGACTGATTCTGAAAATTTGCAGCTGTGGACTTGCAGGGTTTGCTTTCAAGACAAAGGTATTTCCATCTGAATATCGATGGCTCTGGAACTGTGATTCGGAGTATCGTGAAGGATCGATGGAGCCCTGCAGGTTGCAGACCAGCACTACAATTTCCAAGGCTATCAAATGCACCCCGTTTTGTCCTTGACATAAACCACAATACTGATTCCTACTTGATACTGATATCAAGATTTACACTTGACAGTAGCTTCAGTTATACTTTTTAATACGCTATGTAAGTGGTTTACACTTTTCTCTTCTTCGGTAATTTCAGGTGTGGTGAACCACTATGAATATGGTTTATGATAGAATATAAAATAAATTGATCGTTTTTCCTTGTTAGTATAAGTTTTTAGATTAAATTGATAAGTGTATGTAACTTAATATGGTATCAGAGATAAGGTCTTGCAGCCCATTTCTATTCTACGCTAGAGACCTGATGAAGTCTCGCGTGAGGAGGAATATTAGAATATAAAGTGAATTGTTTGTCTTTTCTAATCAACTTAAGTTTTTGGATTAAATTGGTTGGTGCATATAACTTAATATGGTATCAGAGATAAGGTCTTGCAGTCTATTTCTATTCTACGCTAGAGACCTGATGAAGTCTCGCGCGAGGAGGAATATTAGAATATAAAGTGAATTATTCGTCTTTTCTAATCAACTTAAGTTTTTGGATTAAATTGGTCAGTGCATATAACTTAATAGTTTAAACCGGCAATCCTAGCTCTCTGACCAAGCATCCGTTATAATCGTCTAGTCTTGTCATGAATCACGGTCAGGCCAGTTACTGTGTTCATTATCTCCATTTGCTAAGCATTTTTTTTTGTCAGGGTTCATATGGTATGAATCGTCGGTGTTGTTTTTTGTAATCTAAACAGAGGAGCATGGCAGCATGGATAAGCCTTTGCCAATGTCAGTCACTTCCTGTTGTTTTTCTCCCCCTCCCTCAGGCATGCGCGCAAAACGCAGACAGGGCAAAAAAGACCAGGCCCACCATCTTTGCATGAAAAAAAAAAATTCTACAAGACGGGTCTCACAACTCTATCATGTATCTTAAATTACATATCATATCTAAAGTATATTTGTAATTTTTATTGTCTCATATTCTTCTCGTATTTCTTGGAAACATTATTATATTTTGTCATCATACAATTTGGTTTTTTAGTTTTGCCATTAGTTTTTTGTCTTATAGGTTTGCTCTGCAAGCATACTATCCGTGTCTTAAATATCAATGAAGTATTTGTCTTAAATATCAGTGTTTGACATTATTTTATGAGACAATAAAAATTATAAATATACTTTAGATATGATATGTGCTTTAAGATAGGTGATAGGCGAGGTGGCACAAATCTAAGATGGATCCTTAGAAGATGAGTTGTGAGGTGCCGTTCCATAGAATTTTTTTCCATCTTGTGTAGGGTCTATGGATTCCCCCTCTTCTTTTGATAGTATGTGTTATTTTTCTGTATGGAGCTCAATTCAGAGCTTTGTATATTTTTTTTATAACGGAAACCTCTGCCTGTTGGACACACACAGTGAAAAAGTCTAAAAACTAAAAAAAGAAAAAGGAATAAGGTGATGAGATAAATCCGCAACTCTTCCTAATAAAAAAAAATCAATTGATACAATGTTTCTAAAATCATATAGATTCTAACATGTAATTATATATGTACCACGCTATCCAAAATAAAATAAAAGATACTTACATACTGTTGCTGTAATACAGAAATACGCAACATGTTTTAGAGTTAGAACCTCGAAGGGTTCGAAGTGTCTACAGGGGTTCGACAATGCCCGAGGCCTCTGGAGCGGATAATAGCCTTCGAAAAGGAGTTGTATTGATTAGCCCTTCTGATGTTCGATCCCCTCCCGCCTGAAAAGAGGAAGGTACTTATAGACGAGGTAACAACGGGGTAATACTAAGTTACCCCCTACACACTACCGACTATTACAGCGTGCACAGTGAATTATATAGGGGTAATCTGGTAACACTCTGTATGAACAGGGTAAAGTACATGTCTTGTCGGAGGAGACAGGGAGCCCATGGTTTTGACGTCACCTCCGAGCGGTTTTGAGCTTCACGGCCCCTCTGAAGAAGGAGGGCTTCGGCTTCTCGGGCGGCTTCGAACCGTCGGCCTTCAAGGGACTCCGTGGTAACTTTCGTCAAAGTGTTGACTTCAGCATTCAGAGGGGGCTTTGTAATGCTGTTATTAAAGCCTTGTTTAGGGTAAAAGTATTTTCCTCCAATATTAGCCCCTCGCATGTAGCCCTTCGCTCGAAGGGGTAAAATGTGTCTCGATAAATAATAACCTCGAACAGCCCCCTTCGAAGCCATATATTTCGGAGCCTGTCCTTGAACTAGTCACAGACCGAGCATTAAATGGTCTGTAGAACTTCATGGGATGCCCTCGGAACTCCAAACGACGCCGGGTGCGGACAAGAAATTAGAAACGAACCGTCGCCCTGATATATGCGCTCGGTCTTTTTACCTTGGCCCCACCGATCAAAGACTGCGGAAGGCGCCTGTGAGGTGGTAAAAAACTGCTCCAGGGAGTGCGTCGGGTGCCTTTTACCGCCTATATAAACCTCTTCAGCCCCCAGCGATCAAGCATACTTCTGCTCTCGCTTTAGATCTTGCCTTCTGCTAGGTTCTCAGCCCTTAGCTTCCGAAGCCCCTCCTTCACCCCTTACGACGTAGAGCATCAGCTTCGCAAGATGCCAAAGAAGTCCTCTGCATCTAAGAGCCTCCTGACCATCGGAGGGTCTGCTTCGGTGCAAGCCCAAGCAGTGGCCGCAGCGGCGGCAGTAGCTCCAAAGGCAGCTTTGAAGCACTACGGGCCACATGATCTTCGGCCACCAGCAGATCTGTACGAGCAGACCTTTAAACTGAAGAAGATGCGCTCGACACTGGAGTCCGTCCATGATGCCTGCGTGGGGAAGGTCCTCAAATCGGTCAACTTCTGGGTCCCTACTCCAAGAGACGATAAGGCCATGGTTTTCGAGGCGTTCTTCGAGGCCGGGCTCAGGATCCCATCAACGGAGTTGCTGGGGGAGATACTTCAAATGTACAACCTCCAGCTCCCCCAGTTATCTCTGAATGTAGTCGACCGCCTCACATTTTCGAGTGGGCCATGAGGGCGGTGGGGTGCGAGAGTCACGCAGACGTCTTCACAGCCTTGCACGATGCCAACTACCAACCGAAGTGGAGGGCTGGCGATGATGGGGTCACTAGGGTCTTAGCGTTCGGGAGCGTCAATTTCTAGCTCCGCCAAGACTTCAACGACAGCTTCCAGGTCAGGGCGTACAATGATAGGTGGTATTCGAGGTGGGACCAGAGTTGGTTCTACGTCTCCGTTGGAGCAGACTCCTCCCTTCGCAGTATCAATGCCCCCATCCCGTATCACCGCTAAGCTCAAGTGGCGATGGACACGGCCACCATCAAGTCTAGGGTTTAACTCCTACAAATGGTGACCCAAAGGATGAGCATGAGAGACTTGTCTGAGGAGTTCATCACCCTTTAAATCAGCCCCCTCCTACTCAAGTGGTCGAAGGACCTATTCAGGGACTCCACGCCTAGCGAGCCAAAGGAGATCCCTTCGAAAATCATCGGTGAGGCTCCGAAGCCCTGCATGCTTGTGCTTCGAATGCATTGATTATGATCCTCATAAGCTTGTTGTTTAAATTGCAGCCAAGCGAGTCGAGCCGACGTCGGAGGAGGTGGTCAAGGCGACCGAGTGTGTCATGGGGCCTTCGACCACAAATGAGAAGAGCAAGCACCTCACCCTTGTCGGATCATGGGAGAGGTTCAATCGGGTATGGCTCTAACTCGGGTCCCAGGAGCCCCCAGAGCTCCCGGAACTCACAGAACCCGTGGCCTCCGGTGAGGGTTTGAAATGAAAAAGGTTCGATGACGACGATGAGCAGCAGGCCTCATCACCACAGTGTCGACGAGGCCCAACCGGCTCTAGGGAGCCATCAGGATCTCCACCCCTGGCTTTGACTGTTGAGGCTTCGGATACGAGGCCACCACCGCCCCCAAGTCTAGCCCCCGTAGCAGTGACCGAAGAGGTCCCCTCGGGCCCAAACCAGGGTTCAGAGCCAGTGGCTTCGCTAGTCCACTCGAAGATAGACTGGGAAGACCTCTTCGTCCCTTCGGATTGCCCGAACGTCTTCCCCGTTATAAAAGAGGTTGAAGGTAAATGACAGCACCGAATGCATCGTAGCCCATCCGTAGCTTATTTTGACTTAACTTTTTCTGTAGATCCCACCGCCGATAATCAGGCGGACCATGACGCCGACCAAGACGAAGGTGTCGAAGCAGCCGATGTGGTGGAGAGGTCTGAAGATGACAGCGAGGAGGACAGTGAAGAGTCCAAGGAAGACTCTTTGGATGATGAGGAGGAGGAGAAGGCTGGAGATGATGCGGCCCACGCGGTCCCTTCGAACGAAGGGATCGAGGTCGTCGCCCAGAGCCCAGCGCCAGAGGGGGCAGCGAGAATGGTCCCTCTATTGAGGCCCTTCATCTCACCGGGGGCACCCGTGGGTGACATGGTATCACTATTCCTTCGAGGCAGCGAGGGCCTCACCAGTTGTGACTTGGTGGCGGAGATGGCTCGATATCACCACGAGGACCTCACGGCGGCTGCCGAAGAGGCCCTGCTTCAGGTGTGCGGAGCCTAGGCATGGTTCACCAGCCTCTTGTAGTTCGTTTCTTTTGACAAGGCCTTCGCTTTGCTCCACGGAGCCGCCCTCGCCGTCGACCGCCAAGATGACCTCGTCGGGCGAGACATCAGAAATCTCTACCAACAAGCCTCAGAGGCCTCCCAGTGGCACCGACAGGCTAAAGCAGCCACCGATGCGCTGAGGGGTGAGCTCCAGCAAGAGCGTGAAGCACGGGCTACGGTGACTACTGAAGTAGAAGAACTCCACCAGGCCAACAAGTCCTTGAAGGCCAAAGTCGAGAGGTTTCACGCCGCTAATCAAGCTTTAGAGGCTGAAAGGACCAAAGCTACCTGGGAGGCCGACGCGACCATAGACACACTTAGCGGTGTCTTGATGCGTCTGGGGACCGTGTGCCAGACCATGAACTTTGATGCTAGGGACCCGATCTGGCTTCGTCTTGGGTTCCTCCAGACCATCGCCCGCATCACGAAGAAGACCTTGGTGGGCTTCGCTACAACAGCGGGAAGGGTGGCTAGCCAGGGGGTACTCTAGCTACTTCACAAAGCCGGCTACTAGCACCTTGCGGCAGCGACCTCCGTGGTGAGGGTGGACTTTGGCAGGCCCCGACTGACTTCGCCTGCTCCGGAGGTAGTCGAGGCTTGGCGCCTGCTCCAAGAGCCTTGGAAGGCTCAGGCAAGGAAAGCGGTCCTCGAGCTCTAGTAAGCTACTACCACCAACATGCGGGGCAGCATACTCTGCCCACGACCTTGAACCCTCCTCCTTCGAAGGTGTAGATCTTTGGTTTCCCTATAATACTTCGACGTAGCAATTCAATGTAATTTGAACAAGTTATTAATGAAATACGGAGACATTTTGAACTTACTCAGGATCAAGCTGTGAGCGCTGATATTGATGTCGTGGTACTCAAAGCTTTAAAAGCACTTCGTCATCAATGGGTAGTTTACAAAATAGCTAGATCTGAAGGCCGACCACGATTTAAAATACCGCAAGGCCTTACTGGTGAGGTCCTAACCTAAGTCGCTCATGAACTGTTAGCCCCTGTAAAGATGGAGCCCATTTCACAGTCCATCGTCCTCCCCCGACTTGGCTGGATTTGATGAAGTCATCCCTGAAGCCGAGGGAGCTCAGCCCCCGAGAGCGCCGGAGGTGATTAATGACGAGGTGTTCAAATTTTTGGTCTTTGACTCGGCGTCTCCCATGACTCAGACTTAGGCCGACCTCCAAGAGGAGCGAAGGATCCAGCGAGCGGCGAAGCGAGGTCGTTCGCTTAACGGTGAAGCCTCCTCGAGCCGAGGGGGCCTTCGTGCAAAAAAGAGCAAGAAGAAGCGAGGGCCTACAATTTCAGCGAGGCGTGCCCATTGCCTGTTAGGTTTTGATATTGCCTTTTCATAATGTCTATAATTGAAGTGTTCTTGTTGTACTCTGCATTTGTAATTTGAATTGCTTGTGAATAAAAGTGGGTTTTAACACGTTGTATTATTCGACGGGTAACCCAACCTTTGTTATGTGTCGAACTTATACCGAAGCGCACTCTGAACGTATGCATAGTCCTTGCTCCCCCCTTGCTCGTGGTGGGTATGAGCTTCGTTGAATGCACGGTACGGGCAATGTTAATGTGACGCAGATGGGCTTCGCGCATGTTTAGGTGAATGCTCGAAGTCGTGGCTTTGAGTCTTTTGTGGTTTTGGACCTTTTGTGGATGCTTCGAGCTTTTCACTCGGAATCCCTTGATTTTTACCGCTCTAGGCCTGAGGGCACTTTGTAGCGATAATGGTGGAGCGGATCACACCGAATTTTTTAGGGTCCAAAACAGAGCCCGAAGTTAGTGCCGTTAACCATACCTAGGGAGCGATACTTGAGCATTGGGCTTCGGGCTTCACACCAGAGTGCGGTGCACTCTTATGTATGTTAGACTTTATTTGCCTCGCGCCAAGTCAAGGCTTCGGGTAGGGGAAATGGGTATGCATACTACCTAACCCTCAAGGCCTTACTATCGTCGCGATGCGTCCATCGCTACGACAATATGCTCGAGGGCAGATTGAATGCGAACCTTGTCCCCGGAGGGATATGTATTACCTTGGTGTAAAAATTGCCCTCGGGGCACTTTATTCAAAGGAGCATCCGCAACATTGCTTCAGCAAAGAACTAAGCATAGTATCGTCGAGGGTGCTCCACGTGCTAGGTGTGCTTCAATTCTTTTTCTTCAAGAGTGGACAGCCTAAACGAGCCTGGCTGATTTGAGCGAAGTACAATGTATGGCCCTTTCTATTTGTTGCTCAATTTTCTAGGCGTTAGGATGCTCTGGAGAACTAGATGCCTGGGCTGTATGACATTGGGCTTCACCTTAGGGTTGTACCATGCTTTCGTTTGGTATTGGTACTTCGTCAGGTTGGCTACAGCTCGAAGCCTTATTTTTTTGACAAGCTCAAGCAAAGCCGCTCGTTCACTGTTATCCTCTGGGAGCAATGTCCACAGCGAGCCCCCTTTAGCTCTGTAAGGGTCATTGCTTCGTCGATGAACAGCAGCCAAAAAGGAGTGAAGCCTGTGGACCGAGCTTGGGTGGTTCGAATGGACCATAAAATCTTTTGCAATTCCTCGACCTATAGCCCCTTGGCAAGGCCCACGATCCAGCGGTTGAGGCATGACAAAATATTACCGTTGGCCCTTTCGATTGCTCTGTTGGACTGCGGATGCCTAACCATGGCGAAGCACAATTCAATGCCGAGACCTTCGCGGAATGCTTTGAAAGACTCCACATCAAATTGAGATCCGTTGTCGATCGTCAGCTGTCTGGGTACTCCGAATCTGCAAATTATATTATGTCAAAAGAACTTCTGAATGTTCTTCGAAGTTATTGCAATAAGGGGTTCGGCCTTGACCTACTTCGAGAAGTACTCAACTGCTATCACTGTGAACTTTAAGTTTCCTTTTGCCTACGGAAATGCTCCTATCATATCCATGCCCCATCGGGCAAGGGACCACACCAGCGCAATGACCTGCAGCGGAGTGGGTGGACGATGACTCCGCCTTCCCATCCACTGGCAGCCTTGACATGTGTGAACTAGGGCCTCGGCATCGGCCATTATTATGGGCCAATAAAGACCCTACCGGAGGGTTTTGCCCGCAAGCGCCCGAGGCGCAAGATGAGTTCCGCACAGACCTTCGTGGATTCCCCGAAGTATGTCCTGCCCTTCGCTTCTTGAAATGCAGCGTAGCAAAGGCGAGCAAATGCCAGACTTGTACAATGAACCGTTGATGAGA
>KE371900.1:240924-294679 GCA_000418225.1 Zizania latifolia
GTCACGCATGCGGCATGCGCGCGGGCGGCCAGGCACGCCGGGTCCCAACGCGGATTATCTCGCCCGTCCAAACGAAGCCAACGGGTGACACGACAAATCGCGACCGTTCGCCTGAGGAAAGACCGTGATCTGCCCCGGATATCCGTGTCAGGTTGGCTTATGATTGGCCGTGAGTGCGCGGGACCCAGGGTCATGACATAGGGCAAAGGTAGACCGTAGACGACACACCCCCTACGTGTACCCAATATATAGCTACGGTACATCGCACGTAGTAGCATACACAGTATAAAACGGCTGCCTTGTACGGACATTGCTAGGTACGACATCTATGCCAAGAATGTGCTATGAAAAAATGAGTCGTGTACAGATGCCGTTGAAAATTTCCAAGATGAAATAACATACAAATCCTTACGTAGTATAAGCAAATTACCACTCCCTCTCTCTCTCTCTCTCTCTGCACTAAGTACGGAACCAAATCGAGCGAAGAAGATGCATTCACCAATGGGGTGAACCGTAATACCGTTACCCAATGCAACAGGCTAGTAGCAGCAGCAGCACTAGCGCGCCCTTTGAGGTAAACGGTGTGGTGGGGTTGCCCCTAGTGTTTTTACTGTACGAGTAAAAAGAGAAACCGAGCAGGGGGTAAAAACCGAGAAGAAGGAAACTTCAGATACGGGCGTTTCGTACACGTCAGCCTCACAAGACAACACGGGCGGAGGTGGAGGCAGATGGGATGGGGAAGGATTGAAGGAAGCAAGCAATCAAGCGGAGCCGGGTGAAAATTTTCACCGCACCGATCGAGGCGAGGAGCGCGCGGCTAAAAAAACTATGGTTGCCGTACCACAGAAGCCTGCAGCCCTGCACTGTTGCCACAAGGAATAAGTAACATGGGCAGTAATAAGCCCAAAGAGTAAAAAAAAAATATCAGGGACAGGAGTAAGGTAAAGTTAGCTATGACAGGGTAATTCTTGTTAGATGTTTATAAGATATAATTTTTTGTTTAAGCCATTCCCAACCCAAAATAATCTTATAATTTCTATACATATCATGTCAATAAAAAACTTCTCATAGAAACTCTATCTCACAATACATGATTTCTTATTTTCACTTACTTTCCCCTCCTTTGCCCAATCACAACTAGGTGGATCTCACATATAAAAACTGGTACACTCACCTAATGCATATAGAGTAGTTTCTTTCTCTTCAGTACTAGCAATAGAAACAATTTCCTGCATGAGAAACAATTTCCTCTACTTTTCTCCTCTCTCTTCATTAACTCTCCCTGACACATTAGATTTTTACTTACGTGACATGCTATTTAATGCCATAGAAATCATGTGACATGAAGGGTTGGGAGTGCCCTTAGTTAGATAGAAAAATATGACAAAATGATATAGTAAATTAATTAATAATAAAAATATATTAATTGGTACTAATCTTATTATAATCAATAAAAAATGGTTCTAGTCAACTACTTCCTCCGTCCCATAATATTATAATCTAAGATCGAATTTGATATTTCATAGTACAACGAATCTAGATAGTGGAATTGTCCAGATTCGTTGTACTATGAAATATCAAATTTAATTCTAGATTACAATATTATACTACTGTATAGATTTGTTGCACTATACAATGTCAAATTTGGTCCTATATTGTAATATTATGGGATGAAGGGAGTATAATCTTAGATGATAATCACTAATTATCAATAAATTAGATTAATTATCACTAATTACTAATGTTAGGGAGCGTTGATAGACTCGTCAAGTTTTTTTGAGATGAGCATCTCAATAGAATATTCTTAGAGTGATGGTCAAATCCATCTCTTATCGACAAATCAAACACCCAAAAAAATCTGGCCGGCATCTCCTTTTCATGATATCCCTAACCAAACGGAACCTTACAAATCCAAAATATTCAGAGAGCATGCCCGATTTACTGTACCATAAATTATTGTAGCACCTTTTTTACTTTATAATGAACACTGTGACAACTAATATAGGCTATCTGTTTTAGATCCAACGGTAGAGAAAAGGCTAATACCCATCTCCTATCGCATCTGTGCATCAGCTGATACTGATTGCAGAGAATACATCTCGGCACATCTCATACTAAAAATCGATAATTTATTAATTTTAAGATAATTTGTTAATTATGTTATCATTCCATATCAATTACACATGCATGATATTATCTGACTAAATAATGTATAAACTAAAAAAATTCGACACATGTTTCCTCCAGTTTCACAAAATAAATCATTTTAGATTTATACGTAGAGTCGTCTAAAACAAGTCGTTTGTATTTTATTGTGTATTTTGGATGTCTATATCTCTGAAGATGCACTAATTACTCTTCGTCTTCCACACTGTCTTTACTCCCGCACTGTATTTAATATAGATAAATAAAAAAATATAAACTAATTAATCACTCTCGTATCTGAAACTGACGGAGGAGTACGTAATAATGAATTATCAAATCTGTTGAAACAGTAATGACACTGTAAGCACACGGTGAAGCGCGGGATGTTTCCTCCTCTCCCCAGTTTTGTAACCGTGACGCGGCACGGGGTCGGTGTGGCTGACGCGTGGGACCCGGGGTGGAGGCGAGACGGATTCTTCTTTGTTTTTTACCGCGCACGCGCGGCCACCGAGGTCGTCTCGGTAGAGTTGAATTTAATTACATGGGTAACGGTGAATAATGTTGTCAATCCACATGGCTTGCGCACCTGCTTACCGTGAGCGGCTACGAACTCGAATCTGACGAGTGACGACCAGGCACGCTTCGCCAAGCCGCGCCCGGCGCCCCTCTCGCCATGTCGGTCTCCATGCCGTCGGAGGACCCACCTGTCAGTCTTACACTCATGCAGCAAAAATAATTGCTTTAGTTTTTTTATATAGGAAAATTTAATTTCAACTATTTCTAAAATTTAGATCGAGTCATTCTATAACTTTACATTTTTTTCTTATCGTGTACTCCCTCCGTCCCAATATACAATTATTTCTATCGTTCAAATTTTGTTCCAAATATTACAATTTCTAATCCAAAAGTGATTTTTTCCTCAAAAACTTCTCGTAATGCCCCTACCAATACTAATTATTTCACTGACAGTGAACCCTACACTCTACCTATTCTTAAATATTAATGAAATATAATAATATATTTTTACCTCTTTGTTCTTAATAGTAGTGTCAAAGCCTAAAAACGGTTATATATCAAAATAGATGAAGTAAACATGAACTTATCAAATAACTAATACTTTTTTATAAATAAATATCTTATATTTTAAAAATAGAATAAATAAGAGAAAATAAAATAATTTGAATTTATTTTTTATGTATATAAGTAATTAGCGGGAGTACTTTCAAAATCGATCAATTTGTGGCAGTAGATGGATATTACTGTGGTCTCGGGGAGGAGTGTCATGCCGACGTAAAACACGTGAGCAGCTAACGCTGCGAGCTGGATCAGTAGAGATGATGCAATTTTAGGCAGTATCAGGTACTACATTGTACTAGTACTAAGCTTTTATGGGAAAAAAGAACAAGGTCCGACTGGCGACTTTCCGGTCAGTCCAAGTCCAAGTCCAAGTGGCCGGGTGGCTGACAGCTGGTCCCACATGCCAGTGGGGCTGTGGAGTTTTCTCCCGACCCCTGACAGGCTTCTGACACTGTGGGGTCATTGGCAGTGTCCTGTGAGAAGTAGGAGTCAGGAGTGGTACCAAAGCACGATATTTCTTAAGGCCATATGCTTAATATAGTTGGTATTGTGGTCAAATTAGACTGGTGTTGTGCAAAAGGAAAAAGCATTTAACAACCATGAACTGTTGTAAACAGTATGGATAAAAACATATTAGATAGTTTTCGTTCAGTACATTTGAAAACAGATATGTATAAATCAGAATGGATAATTTTTAGATAATTTCAAAAATAAATACAAATATTGATAATTTTTTAATATAGATACGGATTGTTGACGTAATATAGAAATACGCAACATAGTATTTAGAACCTCAAAAGGTTCGAAGTGTTTTACAGGGGTTCAAATAGTATCTGAGGCCTTTGAAGCGGATAATAGCCTTCGAGCAGGAGTCGTATTGATTAATACTTCAAGTATTCGATCCCCCTTGCAAAAGAGAGAGTATTTATAGGTGCGGTAACAATAGGGTATTACTAAGTTATCCCCTACGCTCAATCGACTATTACAGCGTGAACAACGAATTTACATAGGGATAGTTTATTAAGACTCTGTGTGAACAGGGCAAGGCGCACGTCTTGTCGAAGGGGACGAGGAGCCCATAGTTTCGACGTAACCTTCGAGTGGTTTCAACAGACGCAACCTCTTTGCCGAAGGGGGCTTCGGCCTAGCAAGCAGCTTCGAGTCCTCAGCCTTCGGAAGATCTTGCGGTGGCCCGAGCCAAAGCGGAGACTTGAGCACTTGAAAGAGGCTTCGAGCTACTTGTTCATTATTGCCTTGTTAGGGTGAAAGTATTTTCCCCCAACAGTAGCCCCTCACATGTAGCCCTTTGTTAGAAGGGGTAAAATGCGCCTCGATGAACACCAACTTCGGGCAGTCCCCTTCGAAGTCATATACTCCGAAGCCCCTTTCCTGGCCTGATTGTGGACTGGACAATAAATGCTCTGCAGAACTTGATGGGACGCTCTCGAAACTCTAATCGACACCGAATGGGGCTAAAAATCCGAAAATGAATCGTCTCTCCACTGTATGCGTTCGGCCCTATTTTTACCTGTGGGGTGGTAAAAAACGGCTCCAGGGCGTGCGCTGGGCGCTTCTTACCGCCTATATAAACCCCTTCAGCCCCCAGGGCTCATTACATGCTCAAGCATTCTACTCTCGTATTAGATCTTGCCCATTTGCGAGGCCCACGATCCAGCGGTTGAGGCCTGACAAAATATTACCGTTGGCCTTTTCAACTGCTCCGTTGAACTGCGGATGCCAAACCGCGACAAAGCACAATTCGATGCTGAGGCCTTCGCAGAATTCTTTGAAGGGCTTCACATCAAACTGAGTCCCATTGTCGATTATGAGCTACTTGGGTACTCTAAATTTGCAAATTATATTCTGCTAGAAGAACTTCTAGATGTTCTTTGAAGTTATTGCGGTCAGGGGTTCGGCCTCAACCCACTTTGAGAAGTAGTCAACTACTACCACTGTGAATTTTAAGTTCCCTTTTACCTGCGGAAATACTCCGATCAGATCCATGCCCCATTGGGCAAGGGGCCACACCGGAGCAATAACCTGCAGCGGAGTGGGCGGGCGATGACTCCGCCTTCCCATCCACTAGCAGCCTTGACACGTACGAACCAGGGCCTCAGCATCGGCCATTATGGTAGGCCAATAGAGGCCCTGCTGTAGTGTTTTGCCTGCAAGCGCTTGTGGCGCGAGATGACTTCTGCAAGACCTTCGTGGATTCCTCGAAGTATATCCTGCCCTACGCTTCTTGGAATGCAGTGTAGCAAAGACGAACAAACGTCGGACTTATACAATAGGCCATCGATGAGGTGGTAGTTGCGGACCCTATGCTGCAGCGTCGTGAGCTCGGGGCCTTCGGGTAGAACGCCTTCATCTTGGAGCATGGCTATGATAGGGCTGCGCTAGTCTTCGGCTTATACACAAAGTACCTCGACCGATTGTGGCTTTGTTGCTGCTGGAGTAGACAGATCCTCGTAGAATGCTCTAGCAGGGATTTCTTGGCCTTCGATTGCTGCTTTGGTGAGAGCATCTGCTTACTGGTTTTCACCTCTCGGAATGCTTCTAATAGAGATTCCGTTGAACGCGAGCTCCGCCTTGCACACCTTGGCCAAATATTGGGTGAGGTCTGGATGTCGAGCCTAGAAGCTCTTATCTACATGCCCAGCAACAATCTCGGAATCAGTTTTTACAAATACTCTAGCAGCGTCTAGGGCTCGTGCCTTTTGAAGGCCTAACAAAACACCTTCGTACTCAGCCACATTATTTGTAGATTTAAAATTTAGCCTTATAGAGTACAAGGCCTTCTGGCCGGAGGGTTAAATTACTACAACTTCGGCACCTGTGCTAGAGGCCTGATAGGCTCCGTCAAAATAGATAGTCTGTATACCTTCGCTTGATGCTTCTGGGAACCAGATTGTCGGAGGGGTCCACTCCGCGACGAAGTACATGATTACTTGGAACTTTATCATGGTGCGGGCAGTAAAATCTATACCAAAGGATGCTAGCTCGATCGCCCACTTCCCTACTCTTCTAGTCGAATCCTTATTTCAGATCATGTCACCGAGGAGGTATGACGTCGGTAGAATAATATTATGTGTGAGAAAATAATGCCGAAGCTTCCTCGAAGCCATGATGAGGGAGTATGCAATTTTCTAGAACTCCGTGTACCTCGTTTTTGCTCCAGATAAAGCCTCGAAAACAAAATAGACTGGCCTCTGCACCAACTTCCTTCGAAGTCTGCTTCACGCACGAGAACTGCGCTGATGGCGGAGACCATTGCTATGAGGTACAACAACAGTCCCTCTTCCAGAAGGGGGTTGTGAGGGTTGTTAGATCAGCGAGGTACTTCTTGATGTCATCAAAGCACTTCTAGCATTCGGGCGTCCACGCGATGTTCTCAGAGCCCTTTAGCGCTTTAAAGATTGGCAAGCTCCATTCAGTGGAGCGCGTGAGAAACCTGCTAAGAGCTGCGAGACGCCCTGCAAGCTTCTGAATCTATTTCAAATTTTTAAGTGGAGCCATGCGTTGCAGCGCGCTAATCTAGGTGAGACTGGCTTCAATACCTCGACTTAAAACCAGGTACCTCAGAAGCTTACCAGCCTGGGCTCCAAAGACGCATTTCTCGGGATTCAACCGGACCCCTACCCTTTGGAGGCTTCTGAAGGTCTCTGCCAAGTCTATGCTATACTCGTACTTTTTTGTATTTTTTATTATAATATCGTCCATATAGATTTCGACATTTCTTCCTATTTGGTGGCCTATGGCCTTAGCAATTAGCCTAGAGAAAGTTGCCCTGATATTTCTTAAGCCAAAGGACATTCGTACATATCAATAGACTCTAGAGAGGGTAACGAAGCTAGTCTTTTTCTCATCTTCGTGCTTTAACCACGCTTGATGATACCCAGATTAGGCATTGAGGAAGCTTAGCAGCTCAGAGCTGGCAGTAGAGTCAACACGCTGGTCAATACGAGGCATAGGGTACGGGTCACGGGGGCACGCTTTATTTAGCGAAGTGAAGTCAATACACATGCACCATTTTTTTGTGTTCTTTTTTCTTATAAAAACGGGATTCGACAGCCACTCTGTGTGGCTGACTTCCCGTATGACCCCTATCCGAAGTAGCTTCTCTACTTCGGTCTTGGTCAGACTTACACGCTCGGTCGATAACTTCCTCAGCCCCTAGCGCACCTGCCTCGCCCTAGGGTTCACCATCAGGGAGTGCTCAATGATACTCCGGTCAACCCTCGGGATATCCACAGCCGTCTAAGCAAAGATGTCGAGGTTGCCTCGGTTCGTTCCCTCAAGCGAAGCCATATCTTCTGGAGTCAGGTCTCCTCCAAACTGAATGGGATACTATAGCCTCCCTTCGATGAGTGTCCTAGTGACAATCTCTCCGTCTAGACGGGGTTTGGCTGCTGACCTCTTCGTAGCTTCGGGGGGTTGGCTCACTGCTTCGGACTAGAGTTGTACGGAGTGTACTTGACAAGCTTCAAAGGGGGCGGCATGGCCATACTGCACCCTTCGTGCCACCCTTTGATCACCTAGCACAGTGAGCACTTCCCCTGCGTGGGCAACTTCATGCAGAGGTAGTTATGGTGCGCTATGGCTCTGAACTGATTTAACGCACCCCTCCAGAGGATGGCGTTGTAGGCGTAGTGTTAGGTTTTGGGGAGGCTACGCTAGGATCATAGGTCATTACCTCTAGCCACAAAACACGCTAGGGCAGTAGAAGTAGAGTTGATGAAACGCGATCTCGATCGGCTCCGCTCAGTTCCATCCGTTCATTGACGATGAAGACGACGTAGTCCGACGACCTCCACGGGAAGATCAGCACTACAGTAGCACTGACGTCTCTACAGTATCCACACGTATAGAGATAGGATCACTTCACGCTGGTATGCTAGTACCACGTGGGGAGTTAGGGGAGAGACGGCCACAACCGGTGTAGCCAGGAGAGGTGACGGCTAGGGTTAGGTCGAAGCAACAGCCATCAGCAGCCTTTTCATTCTAGCCCCTCCTCTCCTTATATAGTGCCCTCTCATGGGTCTTTAATCAGTATTAAAGCCCAATAGATCTAATCTATTTGTCTGGCCCAGAAGTTCTGGTCCAGGCCCGAAACTTCCGAAAATAATATTCTGTATCGAATTTATTTTGACCCGAAAGTTTCAGTTCCACCCAGAACTTCCGGTTCATCCAGAATTTACCTTTCAGGCAGGCCTAGAAGTTCCGATCCAACCGGAACTTCCGGTTCCTCTAGAAACCGAAACTAGAGCTGGCCTAGAACTTCCGGTCCCACCAGAACTTCCGAATGCTCTAGAACCCAAAACTTTTGGCCTCAAGCCAGAACTTTCGGTTTCCTTAGAATTCTCTTGGGCATATTTCCATCACGTAGGGGGCATCGATGATGTCAAAGATGACTTCATTCGATCGCGTAAGGTTGCACTCGTCGAAGCTGACTTCGAGGCCAATTTGGCCTATTGCTTCAAGAGACGGCTCGGTGAAGCCTTACAGAGGCCTGGCAGCCGAAAAGAGATGCTTCCGAGGGATGCATAGCAGGTCGAAGACGTGTACGAAAATAATATCCATCGTGCTACCTCCGTCGATGAGAACGCGCCACACCTCGGTGCTGGTGATGTCGGTGGAGATGACGAGGAGGTCATTGTGTGGAAACTTAACTCTAACGGCGTCTTCGGCCGTGAAGTAGATTGGCACGTGGGCCTACTCTGGCATCATATAGGATGATGTCGAGGTTCCAATATGTCCTACTTCATGGACATAGTCACGCCTCTGATACTTGGACAAGTTCTCTAGGGCTCCGCCACTAGAAATGGGGAGTACTACACGCTTCTAGGGTCCGGACACATCTTTGACCTTCGGAGGTGGTATTAAATTTGCCATAGGGACTCGAGGAGGAGCTTCGCCGGCCTCGACGCGGCCTATAGGTTGGCTCGATCCATCGTCCCTCGGTCAGCAGTCCGCTCGAGGTAATCCCCTCGCAAGACTAGTATGGCCTTGCAGGAGTCGGTATTATGGCTCTGGTTCTCGCCGTGGACGCTGTAGAAGTAAGATTTGCCTTGGGCGGAGGGCTCGACAGGTGGCCTCGCTCCACCTCCTCGGCCTCGGCCTTGGCCTTGCTAGAACTTCGGAGCCCTCGGCTCGGTGATGTTTAGCACTTCACTACAGAAGAGCTTTCGGCTTTGTCTTGACTTTGAAGGCCGGTGCTCCACGTACGGTGGCTTCGGGGGGCTCGAAGTCCGTACCTCCGGGACTTGAACTTGAGCGATGTCAGCACTTCTCCAGAGCTGCCCTTCTTCAGAGTGGGCATACTCCTTAAAGTACGTCATAAGTTAGGCCACCGAAGATATGAGCTTCCTATAAAGCTTATCGAGGAGGCCTGGGTTGGTGACGCCTTTGCGAGCAGCGTCGACCATCGAGGACGTGGAGAGCCCCTTGATCTGTGACTTCGTAAAGGCGAAGTGCTGGGAATATTACCGCAGTGTCTCTCTAGGTTGTTGTTTCACTTGGAACAGGCTCCCGGTGGACATGGGTGCCACGTAAGTCACCTAAAAATTATTCATGAATTTCCTTCACAGGTGTTCCCATGATTTTATGGAGCCGGGCTTCAGGGACCAGAACCACCGAAGGGCTATGCCTTCAAGGGCCAATGGGAAGCATTTTGCCATGGTATCTCGGCCGCCTCCGCTAGCCTCGATTGCGAGGGTGTAGGAGCTTGTGAATTCATCGGGGTCCGAATCCCCGGAGTACTTGGGCAACTTCACAACTCGGAACTTCGAGTGAAAGTGCACTATCTGCAAGTCTAGGTGCAGTGGTGATCCCTCATCGAAGGAGGCGTTCTGTCTCCTCTCTTGAGGTTCTTGCTCACCGTGGTTGCTCACGGTGACGATGGTCGGCGGCCTCGGAGGGTCTTCAGGGTCTTCGGGGATGCGCGCCTGGCCAGTCGTATTTTGCCGCTATCTCATGACTTTCGCTTTCAATAAGTCTAGCTCAGAGGCTTGCACGTCGTCAGACGCTCCGCTTCCTCTGAATTACACTCCCGAATCCTACGATCGAATTTAGTTGATTTGCAGTGCCCTCGGGGGTGATAAAGGGTTCATGCGCTGGGGCCCCATTGCTCCTAACGGAGCGGACGCAGGGGGGCTGTAGCTGGCCCATAGGCCCGAAGACGTCGTTTGTCGAAGAGGGGACCGAGGTGTGCTACTCGGTCCTTATGACGGTGTCAACCGCTAGGAGGCCTATGGTGTGCCTCGCAGCCTTCGGAGTAATATTCGCTTCGGGAAGATTTGCGGGGAGCTCCGTAGCCCTTGAACCAGAGCCTACCGTTAGGAGACCCACTAGGTCTGGTAGGTCCTGCGTGCCTAATTCTAGAGGGGGCTCCTCCTGGCGCAGCGAGGCCTACGAGACTCGGAGGGACCTCCGAGTAGGAGCTGGCTGCGTTCTTGCTTTTCTTCGAAGGCATAGTTCGAAGGTTTGTGGTAGAGAGGCTAGCTTAGAACTAGGATCCCCATGGATGATGCCAACTGTTGGTGTAATATAGAAATAAGTAACATATTTTAGTGTTTAGAATCTCGAAGGGTTCAAAGTGTTTTACAGGGGTTCAAACAGTGCCCGAGGCCTCCGAAGTGGATAATAGCCTTTGAGCAGGAGTCGTATTGATTAATACTTGAAGTATTCGATCCCCTCCCTCTGCAAAGGGGATGGTATTTATAGGCGTGGTAACAATATGATAATACTTAGTTACCCTCAACGCTCAACCGACTATTACAGTGTGAACAATAAATTTATATAGGGATAGTTTAGTAACGCTTCGTGTGAACAGGGCAAGACGCACGTCTTATCGGAGGGGACGAGGAGCCCATGGTTTCGACGTCACCTCCGAGCGGTTTCAACAGACGTAACCCCTTCGCCGAAAGGGCTTGGCCTAGCAAGCAGCTCCGAGTCCTCAGCCTTCAGAAGATCTTGCGGTGGCCCGAGCCGAAGCGGGGAATTGAGCGCTCGGAGAGGGTTCGAGCTACTTGTTTATTATCGTCTTGTTAAGGTGAAATTATTTTCTCCCAACATGGATATAATTTGATTGAGATCTGATAAATATGGGTACATATTCGTGTAACCAGATAATTTATATTTGAATTATCGAGAATAAAAAATTCATTAGCCCAATTTCAAGGGGTTGTCGGATTGCTCCATGACTCTTGCACGAGGTTTTTCCTAGCCTAGGTCAGTAGCTCCCTCAACATCCAGCCTCTAGCGACCATTGACCAGCACGCAGTAGTCAAGCCGGCTCGCCCTTCGACAATTCGGCAGACACACGACTAGAAGTACACTTCAATGGCACTCCACACCCTCGCGTCGGCGCTTGGCGTGGGCGCCTCGCGCCACTGCCTCGTGCCGTCTCCTCACGCCGTTGTTTGGCGCAGTTGCCTTGCCACCGCGGCTGGTTTGCTTGCTGGTTCTACCACTTCTGCGTCCTACGCGGCACCCTGCATCGAGACTCAACAGAAATTAAGAAAAAGAATTCATCCCGAGGAATCATTTATTTATTAGATAATGATTAGAATGCCGATATAATAAAAGATATCTGATACAATAGTTTTTCTTGTTTCAATAAATATTCGTAACTGTATTGTTTCCATCCGTATTCGTTCTGTGTTCATATTTAATAATATCTATTTTTGTGTCTGTATTTGGATATTTGTTTCTGAATATATATTCAAGAAAAAAAATATAAAAATAAATATAATATTACTAGTATCAACTGTATCAAATCTATTAAACCCCTAATGAACAGTGCATGTTCTGCTAGGACTGAGGCTGGGCGTCAAGGGAGCATCTATTGGCTATCAAACACTTTTACAACAGTTTTACTCCAACAAGTCATATATAGTAGTCTGCATCAGCGTCCAGTGATTAAGAAGTAGTAACATCTCCATCCCGTAAAATTTTTTGTATATAAAGTTAATAAATTAGTATTGAGAGTAAAAGATAAAAGTGTTTCTAATTAATAAGAAAACAGTGTTATAAAATGATAGTTAAGGGCTAGGTACTTTTTAATTTATGACATTTTTTACACTAAGTTAAGAACTAAAAGTAAGATTATTATAATGAATAAAACTTTTTAATTTATGACATTTTTTACACTAAGTTAAGAACTAAAAGTAAGATTTTTTGGGGAGAGGGAATAATTGTCTATAGGACCAAATACATTCAACTCTTAGTAACTGTTAAAACTATTATCATTGTAAACTTGTCATGAATTTAGAGTAGCCTCAAAATGTGCCTTGATTTTTTTCCCGACATTGTCCGTTTCTTAAGTTTGTGGTTTCTTTAAGAGTGTCACGAAAAGTCTGGGTTGTAAAAATCCTACCAACTTAAGCTTTGCAAGGAGAAACCTGCGTAGCAGAGAAATGACATCTTATTCTTTTGCAATTAGTCTCATGCATGGTGCTCTCTTCATTTACAAAATATCTGTCATCTTTTACCAAATCATAGATATATTTTTCGTTAAAAATTAATAAGTTGGAGAATTTTAACATAAAAAAGCAAAAACAAGAGTATGTATAAAGTGTAATGTAGAAGTATTCGCATATTGATGAGTGTACTTTAGTTTTCAGTGGACTTTTACACTATGCTTAGTGGAGCAAAGAGTAAAATAAAAGTTAAAACCAGTGCATGACAATAGTGCACATTGTTTAATCTTGTGCACATCTTTTTTTCCCCGATACATAGAGCTGTTTGATATAACTTTAGCTCCGAGATTTACGTTGCATCTATGGTTTGTATAGTATAATAAAATAGTTTAAACTTTTATTTCTAGTTTAAAATAAAAACTAAATTACTCAACTAAATACTCTCGATCTATCAACAGCTCTATATCCAGGATTTTTTAGAGTTAGGTTAGATCAATTCCAAAAAAATTTAAATTTAGAGCTGTGTGAAACAGAGCTGTCCTAACTAGAAGGTGTGAGAGCACATATTTACCTATGTAATTTATTCCACGAACAAGTTATCTTAAGACAGGTGCACATCAGAGCCAAGTCAAATAATTAAACGCTGGTGTGTTGTGCGTAACTGCACAGCATGCTGTCCAGCCACTAGACAACTACATTTGTCCAGATCGTATGAAATGCCAAAAATAAAAATGCACTTAAAAACGCATATGTAGAAGCATATGAGACAAATAAAGTGTGAAAAATCATGAGGCTGTGTTTCTTAGTTACAATTCGTAGTTCATTACTCTGTCTAACTCATCTCCTCCGCACTCATATAATTCCATATTGTGAATTATCGCGTAAGCACGATATTTTACCACTTCAGTTAATTTAATTATGAGCAATTTCGAAGAAAAATGGCTAATTAATTTGAGGCAGCTGTTCAATTTATTCTATTTTGTTAACTACCGGCAGGAGGAATTAAATTGTTTTTTTGTAGAATCCAACCATGAATTAAATAGAATACATATCATTTTCCTTATCGGAGAAAGGCTCCGTCATAATTGTCACAGTGGGTACAAAGGCGTTACAGTTTCGCTTGCCAAAAGTTTTTAGCGTAAACACCATCTGCCAGCTACGCATTTATGGACTCCAAAATAATCCAATATTCACACAAACATATATGTTTTGAAACCCAAATTTCCAGTACCTAACAGCAATTTCTATCACAAGCAGGGGTGGATGTAATATATGTATTGTGTTGTCACAGGAAACAACGTAAGTAACTTTACCTAATTTAGTTGATGATATTATTAGCTAACAAATAACAAATTTATAAGACACTGTTGATTTAAAACACTAAGGGCTCCTTTGAAATGAAGTATTTTTTTAAAAAAAATTAGAGGATTTAGTTTAATTTATATAAAATTTCTGGGTTCAAAAAAACCCTAAATCCACCGCTGATCACACGCTTCTTTTTTCCAAGTTCGTATCCTGGTTTGAATCCGGTGTCCAGTTAGTGGGTTACGTACCCTTTGCCTTGGCACGCAAGTAGCCTCGTGAATGCAAATCGGGAACGTAGACAGAAGCGAAAGACATGGTTAAACATTATAAAAAGGTATAAAATCTGTAAAGAAAATTGTATGATATCACCTTCGTTAATCTCAAAATAGCACCTAGATGTAAAATGACAACTATACGAGCGAAGGAAAAAAAAGTCCAACTCGTCCATGCGGCCATGCCGCCATGCGTTTCTTTCCACAAACCCCAGAGATTCATTTGACGTGAACCCCGCATGACGCGGCCGCTGACATTTGGGCCTGTATCCACGCGTCGCGCATCCAGTGGCCCAGCGCAGGATGCGGCGGGCTGGGGCGCGCTCACACGTCGGCCGCCTACTAGAATCTCCTCCACTCCCGCTTCGCGTCGCTCACAGGTGGGCCCGCCGAAATACAACCCCATTGGAACACACCGTCGGCTGGTCAGTCACTTACATGTGGGGCCGACATATTTACTGCGACGCCGAAAATGTACTGCGCCAGGCAGTTAGAGTTTACTGCTGCTGTCAGACAACCACGGCATTTATTTCCTCGCTATTTTTCCTCGTTCAAAATTCGAAATACCATTTTGTGGAAAGTATTTTGGGGAATTCTGGAGCTGGACAGAGAATGGAAAAAAGAAAATAAAAAAAAAATCCAGCCACCCAGGTTTCCTGAAACGGGGTTCTGGCATCCTATAAAACTGGGAGGAGCCGAGCCGATGTTCCCAACCTACAACAGCAACGGCCACACGCGAAGAGACGCATCCGTTTGTTGGAACGGAGCACAAGCGTCTTTCTTCATCTTCCTCCCCCATCCCATCCCACCGATATACCTCATCGATTCGTCTCATCCTCGCTTCCAAGCCAAAAGTCGTTTGCTTTTTTTATCTTCCTCTTCTCCTCTGTGTTTTGGGGAGTTCGTCGAGCTGTAGGTTGGTGGTGGTGGCTTTTTGCAGGCTTGCAGCTGGCCTTTTGGGTTTTAGGAGGTTTGTTGAGGGGTTTTGAGGGTGGGGTGTCGGAGTGAAGGAGTCTTGGAGACGGCAGATGCGACTGGCGTGATGATGTGGCCTGTTGAGATGGAGTTGGAGGAGGAGGCGTTTGTGGCCATCAAGAGGACGGAGCATGTCGAGGTGACGTCCTTGGCGGTGGCGCCGGCGGCGAAGGGTAAGGGGAAGGCGGTTGGTGGAAGCGGCGGCGTGGGGCCGACGACGGTGAGGGTGTTCTGCGATGACTTCGACGCGACCGACTCCTCTAGCGATGAGGAGGAGGTGACGGAGCGGAGGAGGGTGAAGCGCTACGTGCAGGAGATCCGGCTGCAGCCGTCGGCGGCGGCCGTTCCGGTGAAGGCGAAGGGGGCGGAGGAGTTGCCCGCGGCGAGGATTGCCGCCGTGAAGCGGACGGTAGTGTTCCCTGGGAGGAAGAGAAAGGCCGGCGGGGACTGCGGCGAGGTACGGTTCCGCGGCGTGCGGCGGCGGCCGTGGGGAAAGTACGCGGCGGAGATCCGCGACCCTTGGCGGAGGGTACGTGTGTGGCTCGGCACTTTCGACACCGCCGAGGAGGCCGCCAAGGTCTACGACTCGGCTGCCATCCAGCTGCGTGGCCCCGACGCCACCACGAACTTCCACCAGTCCGGGGATGCCGACCTGGAGGTCGCGCCGGAGGTCGCGGAGCGGGTCCCGCAGCCGCCAGCGACATCCAGGAACTCCCCCGCCACCTCTTACGACTCCGGCGAGGAGTCCCAAGCCGCGGCGGCTTCCCCCACCTCCGTCCTCCGCTCCTTCCCTCAGTCCGCCGTCACTACCGCGGAAACAGCCAAGAAGCCATCTACGGCACCCCGCGTCCGCGAGACCGGCGAGTCCAGCGACGTCTTCGGCTGCTCCTTCTCCGAGGAAGGCTTCGCCGGCGAGCTCCCACCCCTCTACACCGACTTCGACCTCCTCGCCGACTTCCCGGAGCCGCCGATGGACTTCCTGTCCAACCTTCCCGAGGAGCCTTTCTCCCTGGCGTCCTTCTCCACCTCGACCTCACCGGACCTCCAACTTGACGCCTCGTCGCCGGCGGCACAGGTGGACGACTTCTTCCAAGACATAACCGACCTGTTCCAGATCGACCCGCTCCCCGTCGTCTAGTGCAACATTCCACTCTAAAACACCGGATTAGGCTACTAATCCGGCCATTTTTGTTTGCATTTTGCCATTTTTCCCCTTCTTTTCCATTTTTTTCGGTTTTTAAAGAGTTAAGTTATGATGATGAGATGATGAGAGGAGTCTCAAAAAAGAGATATCATGTTGCAACCCTCTTCGGTAATTAGCGGATATTAATCTACCAGTAATTAGCCATTCGTTAATCTCTCGCCTTCTTTGTGTCTTGTGCTCGACGACCTCTTCCGTTCGTCTTGAGGAAGAGTGTTGCAATGAAACGACAAGCCGGCCGGCGGCCGGTGGCCGGCGGTTGGCGATGTTTGGAGGAGCGTGGGTTCCCGATACGGCCCGCGATTTGCTCGGCTCGGTTCCGAGGCGTCGGGCGGCGTGCAGGTTAAATGCAGGAACAGGAGAGGACGAGACCGGTGACACCGTGCTGCCACCGTAGTGTTGACAAAAAAATGCGAGATCGAAGCGATGCGGACGCGCGGCTCGGCGCGGTGTGGTCAAGAGGCGACGGCATGAGCGCCTGACAAAAGGGGGTGGGATTAGGAAAAGCTGGCTTTGGGTTGTTAAACTTGCCCTCTTTTCTCGTGGGAAGAGCAGCGTACTGCTTGCAGCTCGCGCGGCAGTGAGCGTGGCCGTGGCGCGGCCGATCTGCTGCTACCTCTCGTGGGAGGGGGCTGCCCTGCCCTGCAAATTACCCTTTCCCTTTGGACTTTTTTGACTACAAATATATTCATACGCCTTTCATCAGGGAAACCATAATAAAGTCCCTATTTCAAATTGAATCCTGCGCAAATCAACCGTTGCCCTTTGCCTGTACAAATGTATTAAACCTGTGTACAGAAAAAACCTGTAGTAGTGTTGGGCGAGAAGCAGGAAGGATACATGGAAAGAAGGCATGCCCCCTTTGTGTCTATTCTTTTGGTGGGCGGGAGGCCAAGGGGTCCTTTAAGGATGGAGATGGGGAATTCTCTTTTCTTTCTCTCTTTTGAACAAGCCTAGCATGCAGCAGTGTACGAGCATCTAATCCATCCATCCACCCATCGCTCGATCGCTGCGAGCAGCAGCAAGGACGTGCAGGTGCAGTACCTGTGTCTCTTTTGCCCCCAAACCCTCATCGGAGCTTTATTACGAGCAGCCTACGTCTACGAGCGTTTATGCTTCAGCGTTTGTTTGGCATCTTTGGCTGCAGCTGCCACACCCATACACACACTCTTCTCACAAGTCTCAATTTTCTCACTCTCTCTCTCTCTCTCTCTCTGTCTACGACTACTAGCTCGGTAGCTGCAGCGGCAAGCTTGATCGGGACGTTGCCGGGGGGACACGTGCGGGGAAATTCCGGTCGCGCGTCGAAAGACGTTTTTAGCGGCCGTCGCGTGCTCTAGCTAGTTATCCCCGCTCGTGCTGTCGTGCAGCCAGGACGGCCGGACCCGATGTGATCAAGCTGCTAAAACACGTTACACACCGTGTATGTATGTGTGTTCCTACTTACGGACCAGCTGATTGCAGGGTAGGTCGCCGTTTTTTCTCCCGGACATTTCGATCTCGCGTGCGATCCGGCTCCGGCAGCGACACGGACCAGACAAGATTTTGTCAAACGAGTCCAGTAGTAGGTCGCCGTTTTTTTCTCCCGGACATTTCGATCTCGCGTGCGATCCGGCTCCGGCAGTGGAACGAACAGAGAAGATTTTGTCAAACTAGTCGAGCTGTTATTTTCTCTATTTTTATTATTAAGGATTTTTGTTCTAAAATATCTTTTTAATAACTTATCTATTTACTGTTATAGCATTACAAAGATGCCTAATATAATTCTCAATTTTTATTATTAAGGATTTTAGTTCTAAAATATATTTTTAATAACTTATCTATTTAGTTCTTAAGTTTTAAAGATCCTTAAAATATTTCTTCATCATTCCTATTTATAAGAAGCGACTCTCTTTCCTATTTATTCTGGTCTCCATCGATGATACAAGAGATACAGAAGAAAGAAAACTTTCCACCTGTCGATGATACAAGAGATAGAGAAGAAAGAAAACATGAGAGATTTGACAAGTAGGATCTACCCATCGATGATAAAAGAGTAAAAAATATAAAAAGTATAATATCGATAGTTTGTTAGAGAGTAAAAAAATTTAGAGATTGGATTTAGAAGACTCTCCGTATAATAATATTGAGACTAAATTTTTAGTCACCTCTTATATATGCTCTTAAACCCTACCCACAGTGTACTAATCTGTTGCTTTTGTGGTACCACTATGGTTTTAAAATCATTTAAATTTTGTGGTACCACTATGGTTTTAAAATCATTTAAAGACCTGTTACCAATAGTGTTTAAACCGTGATTAACAGTCCATTATTATAGTAACTGATCTAAATAACACAAACCGTCCACTAACACAAAAATTCAAAAAACCATGACAAACACTTCTAGTAATGTGGTTTGAGCAACCCTGGCAGGCAGGCACCCGGCCTAACTATCCAGCTATATGTTTAGGGTTTAGATTTTGGGTGCCCCTGCTGTCCCAAGTGCTCGCCCTGTTCCTGTCCGGCTGTTCCCCTCTCCATCACACATTGGCACCTCGGCTGATTGTCCTTTGCACGGTGACGCTGCTGCTGCTGTTGCAATTGCTGGCCTGCCTGCCTCCTTTCCGGACCCCGAAATCTCTCCCCTCCCAGTCGCCAGCGGCAGCGGCAGCAAGCAAGCCGGTCGCCTCTGTCTGTCCGGTCGAAAAATTTAAGGCAGCCCGTAACTCAGCTATAGCTACAAGTTACAGCGCGCGGGTGGCCGGCCACGGTTGCGTGGCAAGCAAGCGAGGACAAGCCGTAGAACCGGACGCGCGCACCGCGACTCCGCGAGCAGTGGAACGTTGGAGCCCAGCCGAGCCGAGCATGGAGCTCGACCGGAAAAGCCACCGGTGTATGTGTGAGTTCCTAGGCTGCTGCTCGCTGCTTCGGGCTCGTGTGCTTGGGGCTTTGAGTACATCGCAAGGTTGTGTTGCTGTCGCGAGATGCCGAGATCGTCCCTACCGTACGTACCATGCCTGGCCACCCCTCGTGTTGGTTGGTTCGTACCGCTGCTTTGGAGTAATTTGTTTGCAGGATAGGGGAATTCCAGGGTCCATCCGCATGTGTGTTAATGCTGCTCCTGCTAGCTACAGCCGGCGGTGAGAAAGGCATGCAATGCATGCCTCGTTGCAGATCAATCAATGTTGCTCCGTTTTCACTTAGCACGAGATTGCATTTTGTTGCGGCCAGCTAGATTTGGAAGTTCTGGAGGAGACGTACAACCAGCTACCGTGGTGGAGAGCATATATGCTGTCCAAAGCTGCTTTTTATTTCCTTCCCCTGTGTTATTTTTTATCACCCGTGTTTTTGTTTTACTACCAGCATTCGAGCGCACGAGTGTCGTAGAGGGATACGGCTACCGATCAAGATATTTCCGTTCGGTGCATCTAGTGCATGCGAGCTATCCTAGTTTGGAACCTGAGAAAAGGCACTAGCTAGGTTGAGGATGCATTATATTTCCTACTAATTAATACCGGGCTCCCACGACGTAGATGAGCAGTTATCATGGGCACACGGCTGTGGCTAACATATTTAACAGTGCGTAGATGCAGATACTTATGTCCCGCTTTAGGTAATCCTACAGTCGATAGCTAAGGCTATATATATACACTTCTCACTGGGGCTCGGCACGACAGGGCCGCGCTGTTGTGTGATGGTGTGGTCGTGTGAATTGTGAGGAGAAGGAGGCACGCATGTCATTACAGGCTCATAGACATGATGTTCATACAAACTGGAACATCTTTAACTCTATGATTTATACTGAATTTAGAGTTTATATAGTATAATAAAATAGTTTAAACTTTTTTAGTTCAAAATAAAAACTAGATTGCCCAACTAAATACCATCAATCCATTCACAGCTCTAGATCTAGAATTCTTGGAGCTAATTAAGTTTAATCAGCTCCAAAAAATTCTGAATATAGAGGTATACCAAACGGGGCCTAAGAATTATATTTTAGTTAGTTGTCATTTTTGATATTTTTATATCATAACCGTTTTAAAGAGAAATATAAAAAATTACCTAAAATTATTTTTTTATTATAAAATATCAAACATCAACTTATTTTATAATAAGCAAGCGGGGTCAAAAAAATTTTAGCAAGCATCTCCAACAAACTCTCTAAACTAAATTTTAGCAATTCTATCAAAAAGAATAACTTCAACATACTGACCAACCGGATGACCAAGCTATCCGGCTAGCCAAACATATCTCTTCACTTGCCAAACTTGGCCAGCCAATTCGTGGGCCCCACACGGCCATCTGAGCACAAGAGGTGAACTGCGGACTGCGGAGGGGTGCTGCGAGTGGGAAGCTTCAGCGTCATGGCAGCGTCGTTGCCCTGTACAGAAACGGCAAAGACACAATTTTTACTCATTTTTCAGACCAAGAAATCACCTTGGTCGTTGTGTATATATTACCGCATGGTTAGGTATTTTCCCAACAAGATTTTGCAAGATTTCCAGTTCTGGTAGAAACTGACGAAACTGGTGAGTTTGAATACGAGAGACAGATAAATTAAACTCCACTGCAAACGATGCTAATGCACCGTACCTGGCCTTGCATTCTTGCTCTATAAAACTTTTTTAAAAAAAATTCTAAAATTCTAAAATTTTATAATTTGGGGATTTCTAAAGTTAGAAATTGGGATTTTAAAAAGAAATCAAATCTTTCAAAAAAATTTAGGATTTTAAAAGAGAGAGTAAATTTTTTAGAGAGTTGAAAATAGAGAGTTTGTTGGAGTGTGCTGTAGATATATAGAGGAATATTTTTTAAGAGTTGACTAAATAAATAAATAGAGAGTCAAAATTAGAAAATCATGTTCTTAGCGCTCCCCGAAGAGACAAGAAAAAACTGTAACTAATTTAGCTGAGTGTGTGACCAACCGGCAACGGCAAAGCTCAACGACCGTATGAACGCCCTTGACCAGACCAAATCTTGCATGTTGTAGTAGCTAGCTAGCAGCCTAGCACTAGCAGTTCACGTGAACATGGTTGAGATCTCCTCAAGTTTATTTGAACCATTTTGGCCTCGAGCAAAGCATCGCAAGGATAAGGATAAAATTTAATGGTTCGTTTATGGCCTCAAAAGATTTAAAAAAATCGGATAATATTTTAACACTCAATGTAAAATATTTTATCATGTTATAAAAAATATTTTAAACAGATACAACATTCGGCGATACTATTTTCAACACCAAGAAACAACTACATACAACACTCTTGTTGTTATGTTTTAGTAGTTAAAACTTAATGTTTTATATATAAAAGTAATGTGTTTCAACTTATTTTTATTATGCTTTATTTTATTTAATTTAGTGAAATATTTTTTATTAATTGATAAAATATTATTCATTGGTTGTTGAAATACTCTTCGATTTTTTTCAAAACTTAAAGACGGAGTTTCCTCCTAAAATTAGGAGCCGGCCGGCCGAGATTAACTAACCGGGTGAGAGCCGATAATTGCATGTCTCCTTGAAAAGTGCAAATCGTTGCATGTCCTGTTGCCTGCGTGTACGTGCAGTGGCGGGGCTAAAATTTTTTTTGAGCCCGAATAAATTTAACTATATTTAATATTTGATATAAAATTTTTATTTTTAATCTCTAAAATAATATTAAAATTATATAACGTATTTATCGACAAACCCGAGCGGCTGCCGGGGGTGGCCAGGAGTTCAGGAGTTGGCTCCACCGCTGTACGTGCTGCCGCTGCCGCGTGCGTACGGCCCGGCGCCTCGTCAGAGCTGTACATACACGCTGCTGCAGCATTTGGTGATCGCTGTGTGCCGGATGCGGCACGAACAAGCAACGCACTATACGCAGCGCCGCGGCGTCTGTAGAGACGAGGAGAAAACAACGCAACGCGGCCGGCCGGCCCGGGGCGCGGTTAAACTAAACGACGACACCGGATGCGCCCTCTGCGCGCTGCGCTTCGTTAGGCAGCCGAGCCGGGTTTTGTCGCGCCCCTCGTCACGTACACGTGGTCGGCCGGCACGAGCCATTTCCCCGGTCTCACACGGTCACACCGTGTAACGCTGCAGCGTTGATCACTCTCGCTGGAGGAACAATTTGCTCGGCGGAGCCGAGGAATTGCTCGCGGGAAAACGAGAACAGGATCGTCGTCGAACTCACGCCAACCCAGCCACAACAGAATTCTGTTTTCAACTTTTTCTTTCTTGCCCCTTACGTCCAACAAATATCTCTCAGACCTCAGTTCAACAAATACGTTTTCACTTTACAAGAGCACGCTTTCAAACACAGCACACACATGACGTATTGATACATTCATAGGATCGCTTCCGGCCACACAACTATTTAATCAACGCCGTCCGATGACACAACGCTAGCTGTGACACACCAACGCCGCATCGCTGCAGTCCGTTCCCGCTGGTACGTACCTGCGACCCGGATCTCAGCTAGTATGTGATTTTAATTAATTATATTTTGAGTATAATCGTTAGTAGTGAATTTTTATTAATTAATATCTTCGCTGTCTTCCCTTCAACACATATATTATATAAATTTGTAATTTTATATATCTATATCACTTTTTAATGACTTTACTATTTCTAATTTCTAGAACCATTAATAATTAAAATGACAATAAAAACTATCTCTACAATTTAATAAATGGTATTGGATAGAAGAAGATGGAGAATTAATATTTATTGCTCTGCCTGCCTCGTTCTGGCTGAGGTTACATCTCAAAATTTGTTTGCAACTTGCGATGAAGCTGTAGACTGTGTAGTAGAAAGATCTGGTGAGAAATGTCTTCCTTCCGTGTAGACATGATGCACCTGAGCAGCGACCGTAACGGCGTTTGGTGGTGACCATGATGAGCCGGTGATGCCTGCCTCCGCCTGCGCAGAGGGTCGGTGAGCGGCTTTACACCGCTGCCGGCCAGCCGGCGATCGAACGATTGCGTGCGTGCATTTCTACCAATTACCCGTGTTGCCGCCGTACACATAGTGCGTACAGCATTCCGTTTCGGCACTGTAGACTGTACTGGCTACCGAGATGGGTCTCGTGGTACACCTGTACAGTGTACGAGTACGACGTATGGGTGAGCCGCAGTGTAGGCGAAGCTGTCCCTGCGCCGCGCGGGGCTCTAGGCGACTAGGCCATAGTGCCACGGCATGACGGGTCATCGAATGCGTGCGTGAGTGCGTGGGATCACGGGGAGGGACATGACAATCTGACGCGACGACGCATGGCTTCGAGCCGAATCGAAGCTGCCAATTTTGGTTTTGCATTTTCGGCGTGTTAAGACTGAATTTGTATTAGATCGAGTGAAAAAACCTAATTTGTAGCTTTTAAATTTAGAATTTTGTTATTATGTCCTACAATTGATTGGTGCTTATTTTTTACCCCATCATATATGTATAACAACTAAGTCTAAGACTAGTGAAATACATACTTATAAGATAAAAGAGTAAATGCCATCAACCTATATATTACATCAGAGTAAACATGCCTTTAAATTTGTATCAAAATGACTATATTTTCTAGTGTCCTTAGTTCACAAATTAAGAAATTGTATTTTTCTATGTTTATTTTATATCATTCTACAATACTATTTTTCTTATTAATAAGAAAAACTTAAATATTTTACTCTTAGTACTAATTTATTAACTTTGTTCAAAAAGTAAAGTCTTGTGTGACGGAGAGAGTAAGTCTCAAGGGTGGAAAACTAGGGTGGGGCGGCTAGGACTTAAAACTCTATGTTGATATAAAATTGTATAGCAATATTTATTTTTTAAAAATAATTAGTTAAAAATGCATCATATATTTTTAGTTCCGTTCAGACACGCTTCCTAACGGTGTAGTTTTCTTAAAAAAATTATTTTAATCTTATAATATTGTTTAACCTTGTTGCGGGAGCTTACTCGCGGGCAGATAATTGCCTGTGGCCAATCAAAAGAGCGCTCTGAGTTTCTGCCGAGTACGTATTTTATCATTTGGGGGTGGGAGCTTTTAATGGAGAGAGACCTAATCATCCCGCGGGTAATAATATATCTCCAGAAGTTATGTATTTCACTATCTGAACATGCGGCAAGTACAGATTCATCTCAATGATACTAGTCATGTAAATACCTTGAACTAAATTAATTCTTGATTCCGTTCATCATTCCCTGCTTACTTTCTTTGGTACCGTATTTCCTGTCTTTCTAAGTTTAGAGTCCATATGCTAATTATTGATATTTTAATTATTAAAAGATCGTTTGGACTCATATATTCTGCATGCATATAAATTTATTAACCATAAATATAATATGACCATATTTAATATTAACAAAACAAGAAATATACACCCTAATTAATTATTTTTTACTATATAAAAATATATCCAAATCCAGTACTAAATTATTATATTATGGGATGGAGTACAACTAATTACCACGCATTTATAAAAGTGGGGGACAAAAGAGTGTTTTTTTATAAAAAAAAATGTTGGACAAAACCCTTTGTTGCAATAAGAGACTTTGTGCGTAGGTCCTATCCTATGCACTTTGAGTAAAACACACATTTATCTCTGTGACATGTACAGAGGCACGTGATGAATTGTGAGCTGCCTGATTGGCATGCAATGCCAGGCAGTGACCAGTTTTAATAGTTGCAGCCATTGTGTGAATGAAACAGGTTGGAGCAGTGTTGTCCTACTAATCAGATGCCGAAATATCTCGAAAAGACGTACAACTACTGTGTGTAGTAGTAACCTGTAGGACGTGGACCACGAAAAACTGCGGCAATTTGGAGTGGTCCTTGCATGAAACATCATCGCCTAAAAACGCTCAAAGTGACAATGTCTTTTTTTTTCCTTTCCTTTTAAACCAAGTCAAAATGACCGTTTCATTCTTGTTAAAGTGTGACACTCTCATGCTACGGCACTAATTTCAGATTAGTAGCTACTAGAAATTAAACAGCAATCTGGTGACAATGATAAATGTGAGCAAGACATGCACTTTCTACTTCCGCATGCAAGGACAGTCCTAACATGCTGACTAGAATGGTTTCGTAACATTAATTATATTGTCATGTTAAGTAAAATCTAATGTGATAAAGATTTTTTGATGTGAGAAAGAAAAACGATGTCTTAGGGCAGTTCTAACCTATAGTGCATATTGGTGATGTCTTACTATCTCTTTTCTTTAGACATCATATAGACAGTACCTCTCCAATGGATAGTTTTTAAAAAATAAATTTGTCTGCAATCACATATTTTTTCTCTTTTCTCTCCCAATCATTTTTGTTTTCTTGGATATTATGTAGAGTTGGTTTCTTACATAAGATATTATTTTTCTCTTTTACCTTAATAAATTATTTGTCACATGATATTTTGATTAACATGATAATGTAATTAATGGTAAGAAACCATCACAGTCAATAGGGTTATGACTGTCCCCATGCAAGAAATCAGCTTTACACGATATCCAAGGAAGCAAATAATTGGATTGGAAGAGAAAAGATAGAAGATAAGTGATTGGATATAAATTTATTTAAAAAAACTATCCATTGGAAATGTAGTGTCTATGAGTGACGTCTAAAGGAAAGAATAAGATGTCACCTATAGACACTATAGATTGGGACTATCCTAATGTGTCAGAGAATAGTGAAGTTAAAGTTCATGTCAAGAAAAAGGAGAAGTGTATGTACGTAACACCGTCATATCAACAGATCTAGCTATATATCAGCCTCTGAATTTTCAGCTGTCACAAGAAGATGCTCAAGTTGTGTTAGCTTATCTTTTGACTCTATCTAGGAAAAATCTTGGAGCTTTATCACATCTAACTTCGAAGAAAGCTATACGTGTACACGAAAGACTAAATTACAGTTTAGCACGGCTCTAGCTCTAAAATCTACACTAGATCTAGAGTTTACACAATAAAATAAATAATTTAAACTTTATTTTTAATCTAAAATTAAAACCAGATGATTTAACTAAATACCCGCAATCCAATAATAGTTGCAGATCATGATTCGTTGAAGCTTAGCTATAAGAAATTATTTTAGATCTATACGAGAAGCTACAATAACGACCACAAGAAGTACATATCTATATTTTTTAATGATGCTTTATTGCTATATTTGCTACCTCAAATCAATGGAAAAATTCATTTTTTTTTCTAGTTTCTGTCCATGAGAAATCACTGAAACCAGTGCTGTTTCATCGCTGTTGGTCCAGCCAAGGTGAATCTATATATGTATGTGTGTAAGTACCTCATAGCAAGTACAATGTCTGACGCTAACATATTGCAAAACAAACCACAAAGCTACAAACCAGAAGGGACTAAAAAGGCCATGACACTGCCTTGATCACACGGATTAACTCACAAAAAAGCTGAAAGAAAGAATCTGTTTGACCAGTCCTACGGGCTCCTGCAAAGCTCAAGGCTGTAATAGAGAGTTTTACACCGCTGTCACAGGTTAAAAACAGGGTGGTTACAGCAGCCTTAATTATTATACTGGCTCGATTGCATCGTCTACTTTGTGACAGAATTCATGGAAACTGTAGGCCACCACAAGGCGTGGTACGTGCTCTCTCCTTCTCTTTTACTTTACAACTTTGCAGATTTTTACATATGCTCTCCTTTGAAGGCTTTAGCTGATGCATTCTCTAGCTAATTCCCTCAGCCATCACGTGCATGTGTATATGATTTTTGACACTTTGTGCCTGTTCAGACTTTGGGCAAAAGTAGTGTAATTACTGTGTTCCATGCACGAGCTGATGAGCAAGCAAGAGCAGGAGAAGCCAACCACATGACTCTCAGTTCAATATTTTGAATTCTTTGTATCTCCCTCTCTATTTCCTTTGGTTTGATAGCTTGCTGTTTCTGCTGCAATGTAGGGTAGCTTTCCCAGCAACTGCAAGCACAAAACTACAACATCTTTGTAAAGCCTTCTTGAATCTCTCACCTCCTCCTACTTGCATATGTCCCTTTCACCATGCAAGCAAGGGGTTTTTTAGGAGTAACTAGGCACTCACTAGACTTCTTGCACATAAATGTTGCCCTTTTGTGTGTCATCCCAAAAGGAGCAACAACACAAAAAAGGAGGAAGATAAGCTAGTATACTCCCTCGTGAAGCATGCAGCTGCCTGGACTGCTTGCAACTCTACCTTATCTGAGATTTTCCTTTGCCACTTGCACTTGCATGTGTAGACTGTTGTGTTTGACCTATTTCTTGTGGACAAAAGAGGGAGGGATGATGGTGTTTTTGCTCCCAGTGTGGACAGTCAATTCAGTGCAAATGCAGAAGCATGTAAAACACATGGTTTCCTTGTTGTACCAAATATCACCATGGAGTAGCCATCGGTGTGAGAAATCTGCATTTTAGGATTGTGATCTGTGTGGACCTGCAGCTGCAGGTCGTCCAAATGCCAAAGGCCTCAAAACCGTTAGAATTGTAGAGTTGAGACTAGTTAAGTTTTCAGAAAGTCCATCCATTCCATACACCATACTTTCGTTCAGATTTTTCTTAAATTGTATCATAGAAATGCTTGTGCATCTTTGATTGGCAACACTTTAAGATCCAAGTACATTACATTCAAAATTTTATTTTGCCACCAATCCAGAGCATCCGATCTGTCAGTGAGATAGCTAACAACAATTGACAAAACTGAAAAACAAAAAGGTAAGAAGCTTCATGTATCCGTTGGGCCGTACTTAGACACGGTAAATTCCTGGGACGCCTACAATCTCATAGCTGCCGTTGATTGAACGTACAGTCACTCAGTGAGTGCAGTACATTGTCGACTTGAAGATCCTACTGCATCTTGGCAGTAGGCAGCAGAGCTGTCAGCTGTAGAGAGAGCCGGGTAATTTACAGCAGTAAATTTTACGGTGTGACTCAGTAAGAGAGCGTATGACTTTCTCCTTGGGCCTTGCTCTCAGGCTGCGTCTTGTACTATTGTGAGAGTGCGTGAGCAGTGGCACGCAGGCAGAGAGTGGTGTGCAGATTCAGATAGAAAGAGGATTTCTGACATAGCAGAGATCGTCTCCTCTCTCTGCGTTAGCGCCGTGCAAATTGGCTCATGCGGAGTAGTAGCATGAACGGCAGCGGCGGCGGTAGCAAGAGCAGCAGCTTGGCTCTGTCCGTGTCGCCGCTCACCGGAGGGGTGCCATGAATCGCATATGCAATGCCTTGGAGAGACGAGGCTAAGTTGTTTACAGTCTCAACTCTCAACTCGTTCTCTGAATCTGCAAGCCAAATTGCAGACATCTACAGTTTTACCTGCTCTCTGTTTTAGTGTACTATCTTAAGCGTAGGAGTGACCGGCTATTATGATATTATCTCTGACCAAACTTGCAGTGGTTCACAAATCACAATTTGTTAGTTTCACACTTGGACACCAGCGGACGACGGAAAAACAATCCGATGACAGGCAAAGGAGGCGAATTCAGGCTTCTCCCCGACTCTGACCATCGCTTAGGCTTACGCGCGTTCCATTTCATTTCATCTCGTCAGTACACAAAGATGGAATCAGAGTATTAGAAAGAGAGTACAACTCTACAAGTGTGTAGTTGCTGTTAAGAAACTGAATTTTCGGAATATGACCGCGTTTATCTTCATCAGATTCTCTCCCATAGAGAGAATCATGTTAGAGATAAATTATAAGTTTTTGCATGTACATAAGGGGTCATCCTCTTATTACAACATAGTTTAATCTGAGCAATAAAGAATTATGGCTTTCTCATATATACTGTATTCTTCTTCATTGTCTAAAAACTCTCGACTATACCCGATAGCAGGAGATTCTCGATAAGTTATCAACACGAAGCTATACCATGGAAGAAGCTGTGGGGTTACGTAGAGGCTACGATAGCATAAAACAAAAATTTCTATTGTGCACACCAGTAAATTATGTTTGAGAGGGATCATGAATCGTTACTACTTGGCGCATAGAGTAGCGGAAGAAGTGTTAGAGAAGTGATCCGACCCAACACGCGAGCGCCGGTGTGGTCGGGGAGTAGCCGATCCGATCGACAAGTCCACACCTGATAGCCTTTCATTCGAGCCGATGACGACGCCGATGCCAATGCGAAGGCTGATCTGATCAGCGAAGCAGCGTTGCAATATCTCTACTGGTATCCACACATCCAGAGGTGGAACGTCGACTAGAAGTGTACTAGCACTCGATGCGGTCGACGAGGTAGTTAGGCATGGGAGAGACGGTGACTAGGGTTTACTCGTAGTGTCTATGTCTAACAGATTAGCACGCTCTATTATCAAAAAGAATACATGTACGAGTCCATTGCCTCTCATATATATAGACATCATGGCTTGGGTCTTCTGGCCCGAGTAGGACTCTATTCGAATTTATATCCGAACTATTTGGATCTCTATCTAAACACTTGGATCTATATCTAAACTGAGCCAAATTCAAATCCTATTCGAATTAGGTGTTCCATCCTGTTAAGCGTGCGACCCTGTACGTATATTTGGTTAGTATGGAAACTCTTTTCTAGTACCCGTTAATAATGGCTTCTAGTAAAGTATATTAACCTAAGTATGAATAAAGATCATATCGGCTAAACCTGTAATGGTTCTCATGTACAAATTCCACACGGTACCGATTGAGCACAAGATGAGACTTATGTCATTCTCTCAATAGCTCAATCTCTCTCGATCTCCATACTGGATTATAATCTGTGATTGAAGCCTCAATTACGTCGGCATGGCTATGCACTTCCATAATCCATTACATCGAGAGGCACAGAGATATCACTCTTATAATAAGTGGCAAATTCCATCTTGAGCACCACATCCCACTACCTGTTTCATAACAAGACTACTTATATAACTACCCAGTTATGGAGTAGCGTTTAGTAGACTCAAAGCAAGCTACTACATATGTTGGGTACCATGATGATCTCAGGTCTAACACTACCACAAAAAAACACTTTAGTGACGAGTAATAACATACATTAGTGACGGGCATGCCCCCTGTCACTCTTATCATGTCAGTAAAGTCCTATCATTAGTGACGGTTAAACACCCATCACTAAAGGGTCCCTCCAGGTCCACGTTGCGTCCAGCATGATCCCTTTTAGTAATGGGTAAATATTATGACCCGTCACTAAAGGTCAAACTATAGTGACGGTGGACACTTTTCACCCGTCACTATAGTCTACCTTTAGTGATGGTTCTCAGTGGCTACCCATCACTAAAAGGGGTCATACCGGACGCGACGTGGACCTAGAGAGACCCTTTAGTGATAGGTATTTATTTAGACCCGTCACTAATGTTATGGTCATATTATAAAAAATATTTTTTTAGGTTGCATCCTGAATCAAAGCTAGAATTTGGCAGCCAACATTGTACATTGCAAACAATATAGAATTTATCACAGAATGCCATCATCACAAATTGTATTGCATAAACAAAGCATACATCATAAATTGTGTTACAAATATCACAGATTTCATCAAATGTTACAAGTCATATTACATCACAAGTTCACAACCAACAAACATTAATTCGAGCCTTTATAATAGAAAGCGCCTCCTGGTTTGATGACATTGTCTACTAGGAATGACGCTAGCCGTGAACGGATGGCCTCCAAGTCAGTCTCGGCGAGATTACCTTCAGGTATGTTGAATTTCTGCAAATTGAGTTTTTATACGTTAGTCGATGTTTACATAAGTGAAACGTAAATGCTAAAGTCTATCGAATTATCCTAGCAATTGCCGCATATTATGACTATGAGATATGGCAAATGGATGCCAAAACGGCTTTCCTTAATAGAAACCCAAGTGAGGATGTGTACATAACACATCCTGAAGGTTTTGACGATCCAAAGAATGCTGAGAAAATTTGCAAGCTGCAAAAGTCCATTTATGGGCTGAAGCAAGCTTCTAGGAGATAGAATCTTCGTTTTGATGAAGTGATCAAAGGGTTTAGTTTCATCAAGAATGAAGAAGAGCCTTATATTTACAAAAAGGCTAGTGGGAGCGCACTTGTATTTCTGGTCTTATATGTGGATGACATATTATTGATCAGAAATGATATTCCAATGCTTGTTGCTGTCAAATCTTCGTTGAGAAAAAGTTTCTCACTGAAAGATCTTAGAGAGACAGCATATATTTTGGGCATAAAGATCTATAGAGATAGGTCGAGAAGGCTAATTAGATTAAGCCAAAGCATGTACATTGACAAGGTATTGAAACGGTTCAATATGCAGAATTCTAAGAAAAGTTTTCTGCCAATGTCACGTGGTATTATGCTCAGCAAGAGTCAGTGTCCTTCGACACCTGATGAGTTGGAGAAGATGAGTGCGATCCCGTATGCCTTCGCAATCGGATTCATCATGTATGCCATGCTTTGTACACGTCTAAATGTTTCTTATGCTCTAAGTGTTATGAGCAGATACCAATCAAACCCGGGTGAAAGTCACTAGGCGATAGTAAAGAGTATCCTTAAGTACTTGAGAAGAACTGAGGATATATTCCTAGTCTATGGAGGGGAGAAGGAGCTCGTTGTAAATGGTTACACCGATGCAAGCTTCCAAACCGACAAGGACGATTCGCGATCGTAGTCTGGATTTATGTTTTGCCTCAATGGAGGCGCAGTGAGTTGGAAGAGTTCCAAGCAAGAAACAGTTGCAGATTCAACAACAGAGGGTGAGTACACTGCAGCTTCTGAAGCTGCGAAGGAGGCTGTTTGGATCAGAAAATTTGTTTCTGAGCTAGGGGTTATCCCTAGTGCGTCCAGTCCAGTGGACCTCTATTATGATAATAGCGGTGCCATTGCACAAGCCAAGGAGCCTAGGTCACACTAGAAGTCCAAGCATATACTGCGGCGCTATCACCTCATCCGAGAGATCATAGATAGAGGTGATGTAAAGATATACAAGGTGCACTTGGATTTAAACGTTGTCAATCCGTTGACAAAGCCTCTCTCACAGTCCAAGCATGAGGCACACTTGAGCTCCATAGGTATTAGATACTTACGTGTTTGAGTCTAGTGTATGTGAGAGAAAGTGTCCTGTCTATGCTAATGTACTTTGGATAATTGGTTATCTTGTTCCTTGAATAAATATCTTTTACATTGATTAGCAAGTATGTGACTTGTTTGTAAAACTCTTTGTTTTATTATGATGTTATTCTAAATGATCCCTAATCTCATATCATCAGGTGAGACAGTGATGATTCATAGATTAGCACATTTGACTGATTGATGATCATGTTTCACGGATCATAGATATAAAGATATCAAATCAGTGATGTGGACATATGTTAGAGAATATAGTGTTAGATAGACCCACTTTGAGATACTGGTGGGATTGTTATGTTGAATGCGCCATCATTTGTTCTCAATTGGTGTACATGTAGAATCCTCAGACCTGAGATCGTCATTGATTCCAGAATGTGTAGTAACACACTTAGGGGCTTCCAAACGCTATTCCGTAACTGGGTAGTTATAAAGGTTGCTTTTGGGTATGTTATGAAACATGTCGTGGGATGTGAACGGTCAAGATAGAATTTATCCCTCCTACATAACGGGAGAGATGTCTCTGGACCCCTCAAGATAGTTAGATTAGAAAAGTGCATGGCGATGCCACTATGATTAAAGAGTTAATCATGATTAATCCACTACTTGATCGAGTGAAGTGTCGAGCTATCAGAAGGGTGGCACGAATCTCGCCTTGAGCTTGACTGATGTCGTGTGGTAAAGGGATTGGTGCGTGAGTATATCAAGGTTCAGAAAAATATGATTTTGATTTTGTATGCTTTTGGGGGTCAATATGTGTTGCTAGATACCGCTATTGATTTACGATCCAGAAAGGATTTTCGGGTAGCAGCCGTTTGCATATGAACCTATCGGGTCACACGCTTAAGGGGGTGGGATTTAAAGCTTGCAAGAATTGGCTGTTGTGCAAGTAGAAGATTAATGGAAATATGCCCAAGAGAATTTTTGGGGAACCGGAAGTTCTGGTCTGAGGCCGAAAGTTCCAGGTTCTAGAGTATCCGGAAGTTTCGGTTAGACCGGAAGTTCCGAGACAGCCCCAGTTTCGGTTTCTAGAGGAACCGGATGTTCCGGTTGGACCGGATGTTCCGGTTAGACCGAAAGTTCTTGGCCTACCTGAAAGGTGTGTTCTGGACGAATCAGAAGTTCCGGGTAGAACTAGAACTTCTGGGTCGAAATAAATTCGATACATAATATTATTTTCAGAAGTTCCGGTTGGACCGAAAGTTCAGGGTCCGGAAGTTCCAGTTGGACCGGAAGTTTCGGACAGAAATAAATTCGTACAGAAGGTTATTTTCGGAAGTTTCGGCCTAGACCAGAACTTCTCGGGCTAGACGAACATATTAGATCTGTTGGGCTATAATATTGATTAAAGGCCCATGAGAGGGCACTATATAAGGAGAGGAGGGGCTAGGACGAAAAGGCTGCTGCTGGCTGTTGCTTCAACCTAACCCTAGCCGCCACCTCTCCTAGCTACACCGGTTGTGGCTGTCTCTCCCCTATTCTCCCACGTGGTACTAGCATACCAGCGTGAGGTGATCCCGTCCCTATACGTGTGGATACCGTAGAGACATCGCTGCAACTGCGGTGCTGATCTTCTCCCGTGGAGATCACCGGACTACGTCGTCTTCATCGTCGACGAACGGACAGAGCTGAACGGAGTCGATCGAAAACACGGTTCATCAACTCTACTTCCACTGCCCTAGCGCATTTCGTGGCTAGAGGTAATGATCTATGATCCCATTACAAGCATGGTTTCTGGACGAACGGGATAATTTTTTTTGAAATTAATGTTAGCGTAGCCTCCTCATAACCCAACAGTCCCATCGCTCTCATGGCACCCATAGCGTCATCTGCATGTGTAAGCCATGAAAGTCGATCACCGAGCTCCTCCCATGGTGAGTCATGTACGTGTGGAAGCCACACATGTCACTGGCCCCCAAGCCCAGCGAGCCACTATGGAGCATTGGGTACCTTAAGGTGCATCACCGCTGGAAGCAGCCAGATGTAGTTCTAATTTGGTGAAAATGGGTGCTAATAGCCATCGTCGCGTCGTGCTCTTCGTCAGCTCCGATAAGCTGAGCAAGAATAGTGGGTGGCCAATCTCCCTAGTGACTGTCCTTTTTCCTGATCAGATCCATTGCCCGCTATTTAATTTTTGTAGCCTCTAGTGTTGTGAGGAGTGAGATCAAGCTCAGTGGTTTCTAGCCGTTGGGCATCATCTTCAACCTCTAGCCATCTCTTTTGTTGCGCTTTGTGTCACTGACGTTGGAGCCTGCTGTGAGGAGTGAGATCAAGCAAGGTCAGCATGGCACGTCAATGCCCAGTCAGCCCAAAACCGAATTACAAATGTTCTAAGTCAGCAAAACCGAATTAAAAGATGTATAGTGAACTATATAGGAAAATGGAAGGGTTAAGTAAACAAAAAAATTGTAAAGGGGTTATCCAAACTTTGGCTATAGTATAAGTAGCAAAGTGTACTTTAGTCTATTTTTTAAAACAAAATTGAAATACTAAAGTAATGAATTAATATATCGTAGGAATGGAACGTTCCGAAGGTAGATTCTCTAGGTGAGAACAAGTAGCAGCAAACAACGATGGGTCAAGCTACGAGATAATTAAATTATTATTATCGATGTTTCTTAATTGTTAGCAATTTTATGTATATGTAAGTTAATTATATAAGAATAATTATAATGTTATGCTGGTGGACGGTTCATGGATGTACAATGATCGTGGGCCCGAGTTCATTAATGGTGTTGATGCTTTTGTACGGAGTGTTTTGTCTTATATGAATACAAATAAAGACAGTGTCAATCAATATATATCTTGTCCTTGTGTCGATTGCAAAAATGAGAAACAATTTTTAAATATGGAGCAAATCTATGCACACTTGATTATTAGAAGTTTCAAAGCACGATATACCCGTTGGACACAACACTGTAACTTGACGATGATGTGCATCAAGGATAGCCTATAGTGCAAGAAAACATGGATGACAATACTATAGTCAAGCATGACAGATGTGATACCTTTATTGATAACAATGATAAAGACATAGATCAAGTATTGCGTGATGGTGAGGGGAACTTCACTAGTGAAAGACAACATAAAATGTTTCACCGCATGGTAACTAACTCTAAAATACCAATTTTCTCGAACTGTAAAGAGGAGCACAATAAGTTGTATGTGGTGCTAACACTCGATGCAAAGGAAGGCTAGCAACGGTTGGTCCGACAAGGGTTTTAACAAATTATTGGTAATTTTGAAAGATTTACTTCTAACGAGAAATGTTCTGCCTAAAAGCACTTATTATGCTAAACAAGTTGTTTGTCCGTTAGGGCATAAAGTAGAGAAAATATATGCATGTGCAAACGACTGCATGTTGTTTCGTAATGAGGATGCAGACCTAGAAACGTGTCACATTTGTAATGCACCATGGTACAATCATAACAATGATAGTATCGAGAGCGACAACACTATAGATGTGACGAGACAAAAGAAAAAACCTCGGTTAGGGTGGCTTGGTATTTTTCTATAGTCCCCGTTTGAAACGGATGTTCGCTAACAAAATGAACAACGAGATGATGCGATGACATGCTGAGAAGCGAAAGAAAGATAGAATGCATAGACATCGTGCTGATGGCATGTAGTGCAGAAGTTTTGATTCAAAATAAAAACAATTTAGAGATGAAGCAAGAAATATAAGATTTGGGTTCAGTACAGATGGGATGAATCATTTTGCAACACAAGAAATACTCATAACACTTGGCCTGTGACTCTCTGTATCTTCAACCTTCCATCCTAAATGTGTATGAAACGAAATTTCCTTCTCATGCCTTTATTGATTAGTGGACCAAATCAACTAGACTTATTTATATTATGGAAAGACGACGTGCGGGTTTGGTGTGAATACAATAGAGAGACTTTCATCTTACATGCAGATCTCTGATTGGCCTACTCTTGTTAACCTATTAGGGTAGTTTATAAAAGGGTATAATTAATGGTTAGATTTAGTGCGTAGAGGAAACTTGGAGGAGTTGGTTGTCCCATAGCAGAAAAAATGGTCTTCATGGGTCACCGTAGGTTCCTTCATCCCAATCATCCGTATCATAAAAGCAAGAGAGTTTTTGATGGGATTATGAAGACATGTCAAGCTTGAAAGATTCGTACTAGAGAACAAGTATTTAAGATTGTGAAGGATCATAATGTAGTACATGGAAAGGGTCTGGGCAGTACAAAATTCACCACAAGGCAAAATGCTAATATGTCAAAGAAGCTATCTATATTTTGGATGTTACCATATTGAAAAGACCTTATGGTTCGACATGTAATAGATGTAATGCATATCGAGAAGAACGTATTGGATAACTTGATTGGTACCTTACTAAACATTCTAGCAAAACAAAAGATACACTGAATGCAAGATTGGACCTTCAAGAAATGAACCTCCGAAAAGACCTACATTACATACAACTAGAAAGCGAAAAAAGGAAACTTTGAACAACTTGCTATATGATGAGCAGAGAAGAGAAAATTAACCTATGTGGTTGCCTGCGTGATATTAAATTTCCAACCGGTTACTCATCGAATATTAGAAGTCTAGTGAACAAGAAAGACAAGAAGTGAGTTGGCACGAAATCTCATGACTGTCATGTGATGATGATGTAGATGTTTCTGGTTGCAATTAGAGGTATTTTGCCTGATAAGGTGCGTGACCCAATCGTAAAGTTATGTTCGTTTTTCAACGCAATATCATAGAAGATAATAGATTCAAACAAATTTGTAAAATTGTAGAACGACGTTGTCGACACCATATGTTAGTTTGAGACTATTTTCCCTCTAATATTCTTTGATATAATGGTCCATCTAGTTATTCACATTGTTGGTAAGATAAAGATCCTTGGCCTCATATTTCTACAGCTGATGTATCATTTTAAAAGATTCATGAGGGTTCTAAAGAAATATGTTTATAACTGAGGTCACCCGAAAGGTTGCATTGCTCAAGGTTGGAGTACAGAGGAGATCATTGAGTTCTGTATTGACTACATGAAGCTTAACACGATTGGTATGCCTATATCTTGCTATGAGGAGAGGCTAAAGAGGAAAGGGACAATAGGACATGCTTCTATCCACATCAAAGATCTTGTTGCATTCACCTAAGCACATTTCACTGTTCTGCAACAATTAGTTATAGTTGGATAATATGTCAATATGCATGTGAGCATGATAATCTCCACAAATCCAACAAAGTCACAAGATTAGATTGCAAGACAACATAGAAATACTTTCGGTACTTGGTTACGTAAACATATGGTGGATCAGACGTAGTTACCAGCCACCGGCCTAGGAACGACATCTGCCTCAGGTTTGGTTTGGTGAACCCTAGTCACTTGGCATGATGTATCAGTCTACAATATTATCCATGCTAAATTTTATTTGATTTAAATTTGTATGGATGGGGTTTAGTTTTTTACACTATAGCTTTTGTGTAGTATTCACTCTGTTTTAAAATATAGCTAGTTTTAAACTTGAACATATGTATTAAAGAGATGAGTAAGAAGACCATAATACCCTACTTAAGTTGGGTCAATATAGGTAGAGAGTGATTAGGTAAAATAATGAATAATTAAGTCTAGAGGTAGTCGGAGTAATTTAAACAAAAAATATATATTTTATGAGTACTATGTTGCTATATTTTAAACAAATTTTAAATTTTAAAACTTGCTAAGTAAATTTTTAGGGAGGTAAGATAGTAATATAACTCCTTCATGATGAGTGGTCCAACAAAAATGTGCCTAGAAGTAAAGATGGCCATGGGTCTATACTCATCAGGTTTGACCATCTCAAAATCTTTCTATGGGATGGTCCGCATGCACATCTAAAAGTGCATCTTGATGCATCTAGGCCTCTAATTAATTTTGATGTATTAATGACAACTGTGATCAAATGCTACTAACCTTGTTGCTGAGATGAATGCAGAAGTTGAGAGATAAAATGGCGTTGAAATTCAAGCATTTGTAGAGACAAAGCTTTTCTTAGTGCAATATAGTCTCAATGGTGCAAAATGAATAATTTACATTTGAAACTAAGTCTAGGTATGTCGTACTATCATGAGGGATACATTAAAACAGTGTTCCAAAACTTAGTGCTCAAAGAAAAATCTTTTTGCAAAGATTTTTGTTTTGTTCTAAGTTGAACCTTGATTTTCTAGCAAAGCCGGATAATCCGGATCAGTCTAGAGTATCCAAAAATTTGGTTTTGTTCTACAGTTTTTTGTACGTCGGACTATCTAGGTCAAGCTGGATACTCCAAAAACAGTGTTCTATTTGGATTTTTTCTAAGGCTCGAAATATCCAGATTCATCTGGATGATCCAAAAATTGTGTTTTGTTGAATTTATTTTTTTGACTCAGAACATCCGGACAAAGCCGGATGATCCAAAAAATGCTTTTCGTTGGATTTTATTCTAAGGCCCAGAACATCTGGGCAAAGCCGGATGATCCGAAAACATCTTTCTGTTTGAATTTATTTTGAGGCCCGGAATGTCCAGACAAAGTCGAATAATCCGAGACAAGTGTTCTGTTTGATTTATTTTAGAAGTCGGAACATCCGGGTTGGTCCAGATCATCCGAATGAACAGTGCACGAACATACCATCCAACGACCAGTCTTGGAAAAGGGGCATAAATATCTCCTTCCATAATTGAGGCATGTTTCTAAAAAACCGTAGCTACCATTCCTTTACACCCTCTCTCTCTTTCTTGTGCTAGATTTAGAGCGAATCCTTGTGATTTGAGTTGTGAGATCTACATAAAACTTCTTGAGTTTGTCTTGATCCATTCTCTTAGAAGTTTTGGTGTGAGTGTGTTTATTGGTTTTCTTGGGGAATCTTGATTACACGGTTTTTGGATCACGCAAAGTTCAATGGATCTATTACTCTTGGAGGTGATTCCTCCTAGACGGCTAGGAGTCGATCCGCGAGTACCCAAAAGATTGTAGGTGATCGGTCAAGTTTGTACAAAGCTTCTCCTCAGCTTCAAAGAGGTAACGAGTGAAAACCAAGGCCAATCTCGGTAGGCGCTTGGTGAGGAAAAGGGTTAAAAGAGACCCAGCCTTTTGGAGCCCCTCAACGGAGACATAGGATCGTGGAATCCGAACTTCGGTAAAAATCCATTGTGTTTATATTTGTGCATGATAGTTTACATCTATTTATTGTCCGATCTTTTCACTAGCAAGAAATGACAAGTCAAAGAAGAGGAAATCAAAAAAGGGTTGCTATGAGTGTGGTAATCTTAGTCACTTCATAGCCGATTGTCCTAAAAAGAAAGAAGAAAAAAGCAAAGAGAAGCACAAGCACAAGAAGGGAAAGAAAAATGGCCATGCTCACATTAGCGAAGAGTGTGATTCTGATTCTGACTCCTAACTAGAATCGGACTTCGATTCTTGCAAGAAGGGAGTAGCCATTGTCGCCATCGCCAACAACTTGCCTCCAAAGCCATTGCTCTTTAGAGAGTCAAGCGATGATGAGATTGTCATTGTCTCCCCTAAGTGCTTTATGGCAAAAATTAAGAAGGTATCATTTATGTCTAAAGTTTTAGATTAGGATGAACGTAGTGATTCTAGTGATGATGAATCTAAAGTTAATGATGACATGTTTAAAAATATGAGTAAACAAGTTTTATCTAAGTTTAAAGAACTTATAAAAATAATAGAGGCGTAAGAAGCAACTCTTGAAAAACAAGAAGATTTGCTCATTAATGAGAAAGAAAAGAATCTTGAACTTGAGCGACTTCTTGCTAAGAAAAAAAAGGTAGATAAACTTAATAATTTGCTTACCCTTATACCTCCTTCTTGCATTTACCTTGCTTTCATTTAGATGAAAGCCAAGACATCTGTTCTCAACATTACTTTGGGTGTTGAGAGTCTTGAATAGAGCATCCTTTGACTTGTACGCTTTCATGCACTCATAGGTTACCAAGGTGTCAAGTCTTTCATTATCCTTTATCAAGACTTCTATTTTCTTTATGTTAGTCTTATAAGCACTAATATGAAGATTATAACATCTAGAACAACTATTACTTGTGGACACAATAGAAGAAACATAAATAGGGTGAGTCATTAGAGACTCAACTCTCTTCAAGGCTCTTATCGTTCTCTTTAAGAATAATAAGCTCACTTTTAAGAGTTTTGAGCTTTTCCTCTAATTTCTCTTTAGACTCATTTATTAAACTAGATTATTTAGTTAATTTGTCTACCTCTCTAGTTCAAGATTCCTCTCCTTATTAATGAGAAGATGCTCTTGTTTTTCTAAAGTTGCTTCTTACACCTCTATTGTTTCCATAATCTCTTTAAATTTTGATAAAATTTGTTTATTCATATTTTTAAACATGTCATCATCAAATTTAGACTCATCATTGCTAGAATTACTATAATCATTTTTATCTAAAACTTTAGCCATCATAGTTACCTTCTTAGCCATGAAGCACTTAGGGGAGGTGATGTCGTCGTCGCTAGAATCTCCAAATAGTGAACGCTTCGGAGTCACAATGTTGGCGATGGCGACGGTGGCGACTCCTTTCTTGCTAGAGTCAGAGTCTGACTCAGACTCAGAATTGGAGTCGAAGTTCCACTCCTCTCCAATGTGAGCATGTCCGTCTTTCTTCTTCTTCTTGTATTTGTGCTTCTCTTTGCGTTCTTGCTCTTTCTTCTTAGGACAATCGGCTATGCAGTGACTAAGGTCGCCACACTCATAGCATCTTTTCTGTGACTTTTTCTTCTTTGATTTATCACTTTTCTTCTTGTATTTGTCAAATTGCCCTTCTTCATGAACTTTTAAATTTTTGACAAATAGCACGAGCTCCTCATCATCACTTGGCTCTTTTTCTTAGCTTTAAGAGCCACATCCTTACCCTTATGATTTTGAAGCTTGACAAGATCTTTGATTTTTTTAGCTTTTCTTCCATCAACTCATGTACTATTATTCTCCCTAGCACATCACTTGGAGTCATCTTCTTAAATTCTTTGCGCTCATGGATTAGAGTCACAAATGTAGGATTCCTTGACGCTATAGCTCGGAGCAATCTCTTCACCACAAAGTGATCGGTCATTTCTTCGTTTCCAAGACCCTTGATTTTATTGACAAGGACCATGAGACGGTCATACATCTCTTGAGGAGTCTCATTATTTTCTATGACAAATCTTTCGAGCTTCCCTTCAAAAAGCTCTATTTTTTATTCCCTAACTGAAGAGGTACCTTCATGAGCAACTTGCAAAGTCTCCCATATCTCTTTAGCTTCTTCAAGCCTATCGACTTTATTGAACTCTTTAGGACTCAACGCGGCAAGTAGAACACTCGGTGCTTGAGCATTACGGTGAATAGCTTGTTCTTCATCGGCAGTTAGTTGACGATCATCCCCATTCGAGTCATCCACATCTACACCTGTGCACACAATCTTCTAAATATTTCGATGCAATGAGATTAGGTGCAATTTCATTTTATATCTCCATGCCATATAGCATGTACCATCGAAGTAAGGTGTATGACCAGTTAGCACAGAGAGATAATTATTACTAGTGTTAAGTTTAGAGTAGTCAAAAGGATATGCAACTCCTTTCTTCCCTCCAACACTATTCTTATCGATGTCGGTGAAATTTGACTGTTCTGACATCTTTACTCTTCAAGCGGTTAAGCCTTAGAGAAGAGTCGTGCTCTGATACCAATTAAAAGTTGCCTAGAGGAGGTGAATAGGCAATCTAAAATTCTCAACAAAAATTGTTAGTTGAAACTTCTAGGGCCCAGACTATCCGGACTTAGTCGGATACTCCGGGTGCTAGATGAAACTGAAAACTGTCCGAGGTCCAGATTATCCGGGTATAACCGGATGATCTGGGCACAATAGATCTAAAACGATAACTAATACGGAAAACGATCTAACCAATGAATTCAATGAAACTTATACTTGCTAGCAAATAGATAGATTAATAGTAAATATAACTAGCAAGAGTAAATGAGGACAAAAGCGATTTTTTCCTGAAGTTCGGATCCACTGATCCTACGTCTCCGTTGAGAAAACCCTAAGGGGTTGGGTCTCTTTCAACCCTAATCCTCACCAAGCGCTCACCACTGTAAGCCTTAGTTTTCCACTATGTTACCTCTTTGAAGTCGAGGTGAAGTCTTGTACAAACTCGTCCGGTCACCCACAATCCTTAGGTGCTCGTGGATCGACGCCTAGCCGTCTAGGAGATCTCAATCTCTAAGAGTAATGAATATGTTGACATGATCTGATGCCGTGTGCTCAAGAAATATCAATGATCATCAGGCACACACCAACACAACTCCCAAAAAGTGGATCAATCAAGAACACGATGAGATTGTGTGGAGAACTCTCAATTCTTTCGTCAAGATCCAACCAAGAATCAACGCATAAGGAAGAGCGAGAGAAAATATGGCAGGGCTGCTAGGGTTTGCAATCACCTGCCCTGATTATGGAGAGGGAGGGTATTTATACCCTTGTCCCAAATCTAGCCGTTTGGGCAATAAATCATGCACTATTCATCCAGACAGTCCGGACTTAACCGGATGATTCAGACCAAATAAAATTAGAAACATAACCAATGTTTCGGACAGTCCAGCTTGAATCCAGATATTTTGGGCCAAAAATGAATCCAACCAGAAAGGTGTTTTCGGACCATCCGACCAAGGTCCGGATGCTCCGGGCCACGGAATAAAATCAAACAGAGAGCAATTTTCGGACCATCCAGCCAAAATCCGGATGTTTTGTCCCAAAAATAAATTCAACAGAACCGTGATTTTGGATCTTCCGGTTAGGTCCGGATGGTCTGAGCTTCAAAGAAAATTAAAACAGAAACATGTTTTCGGATCGTCCGTTCAGAATCCGGACAGTCCGACCTAAAAAATAAATCAAACAGAAACATATTTTTGGATCGTCTGGTCAGAACCCAGACAGTCCGACTTGAAAATTAAATCAAATAGAAGCCTATTTTTGGATTGTCCGGCTTGAACCCGGACAGTCCGTAGTGTAAATAAAATCTAATAGAAGGCTGTTTTCGGATTGTCCGGCTTGAATCCGGACAGTCCGTAGTGCAAATAAAATCCAACAGAAGTCTGTTTTTTGGATTGTTAGCTTGAATCTGGATAGTCTGACTTTGCTAGAAAGCCAAAATCAACTTAGAAAAATTCCAAAACTTTTTAAGAAATATTTTGCTTTGAGCATTAGCTTTGGATCAACGATCAACGCATCCCTCTTGATAGTACGACATACCTAAACTCAAGAAAATATAAAACATATGCGATTTGCACATTTTGAGCCTAAGTGCTACAAGGACGATTTCTTTAAAATTGATAAAGTTGCAACGCCATTTTAGATCTTAATACCTGCATCCATCTTAGCAACAATGTTAGTATCACTTAATCACTATTGTCATTAATACACCAAAATAAATTAGGGGCCTAGATGCATCAAGATGCACTTTCAGATGTATATGCTTATACTTGCCATGTTTTACTTATGTCTATACATGTCTAAAATGCTTGTGATGAAATATCATTATTAAGTCAAAAGTTCATGACACTTGTTATCCTTGAATTCCTTGTGATCTCAGATGCTTGGAGGAACCAGATTATCTGGCTCCACTCGGATGCACCGAACATGGGATCTGTTATTAAAGTTCTAGTGCACCCGGATTATCCGAATCCATCTGGATAGTCTGGATCGCCTAGAATCTCGGATACTCCGGATCCTCTCGGAGTGTCTGGGTCGGGCTTTATAAATAGTTCCAGTGCCCTCCACTCCTCTCTCTCCTCCTTCATTTCCTCTCCTCAACCCCTCACTCCAACCCTCGATTCCACCGGTTGCTCTTCAAAATCCGTCTGTGGAAATCATAGGATCCATTGAGAGGGAGCCTAGGACCCCTTTGGAAGCGCCGATCCTCCTTTCAAATCCTCCGTGATTCATCTCTTTGAGGTATTCTTTGGTCTTGCCCTAGATCAGCCATTTCCCTCTAGTTTTTGGTTAAATCTTGAATCTATCTAGCTAGTGTTAGCCTTAGTCTTATTGTTTAGATGTACCCTAGCCACATTGTCGAGATCAGATGATTTCGATTATGTAGAACCCAGATAATCCAGATCTGTTCGGATAGTCTAGGTCCCGGAGGCTCCGATTAAGTCCGGAGGTTCTGGGTTAGGTTGCATTTAAAAGTTTCATTCCTTGATTCAGTCATTGGTTCAAATTTTGATCCTTTGCTACCTTGTAGCAGTCGTCATCATGTCTGATGGAAGGCGCGAGAAGACCAAGCACGATCCAAGGAATCCCTCCGGTGACGATAGCGACACCGGGGGTTCTCCCCCTTGGGATTCAAGTGCCGGGCCGCAAGCTTCAAGAGGTCATTTTAAAAGGTGATTTCTCAAAGTCACCGCTTCCCGGACATCGGCATCCAAGTCCCTGCCACCCTTGCTATGAGGCCTCCGCCTCAAGATTAGGGCAAAAAGCTAACTTTAGGGTCATCCAATCGAAGTGACGATCTCCTTTGGCTAGTAAGAAGAAAAGTCCAAGAGCCTCCTCGAGTTGGTGGAGTCACTCCTCGGATAGAAGTCAACTACATGAGAAGGACGTTTGAGGCAGGGCGAGAGCGCAATCAAGATCCTCGTGATTATATTCAAGATGCCTCCGACTACCACTTTCACTCTAGGTTCTAGCAGGACTATTACAAAAGTGTCATGCTTTCTAAGCGGTACCTAGTCGTGGAGATACAGTGGATCAACTGAACTTCAATGAAGAAGAACAACTCAGTGTTCAATAAGTGATCTACATCTGCCAGGCCAAGAATCTCTATGGCCTCATGGAGTTGTAGCAGAACTAGTGCGAAAAGGCTATCTGCTAGTTCTACTCTACCCTCTTCCATACTGTCGATAATGAAGAGCCTTCTTTTTATTGGAGGCTAGAAGGGGTTGAGTACAAGGTTACTCTCGGTGACTTCACTGCTATACTTGGTCTGGATGACAATGATCTTTCTGAATATCATCTGGATCAAGAACCCGTGCGGGCAGCTGATGCAGTTTTTTTCTATATGAGCTCGGTAACTTCTTTGGAAACAAGACAGAGGGTCTTTCACCGTTCTTCGTAGTGCTCAAAAGTATTTTTAGGAAGACCCTTCTGTCAAAGCTCGGGGACTCATCTTCATTGTTGGGCAATGTCCGCAACTTGCTATCGATCATGAGGAAGGACAGAGGGCTATTTAGTGTGTCTCACTTTCTCTGGAGTGAGATTTGGACCACTTTCGTTTCTCCTACCAAGAGTTGTGTGTACACTCTATACATACAACTTGTGATCGATCAAGTCACTCGTTGGAAGATGATCCGTGAGGTAGAGCACCGAGGGTACACTCCTCAGGCACCCTCTTCTAGAGCTCCTCCTAGCCAGCCCTCCTCAGCAGCCTAGCCTCCTCCAGCTGGCTCTCGGCACGCTCCTCCTACTCGAAGGACCGTGCCCCAGTTCTATCCCTCTAGTTCGCCTATCAAGAGAATTCTTTCAGTTATCTTCATGATGTGCCGAAACAGCAATCAGAGGCGAGCTAAAGAGGATGAGAGGAGAAACAAGGCGATCAATCTGTTGTTCTAGCAATCAGGACATCATCCCATGGAGCCTCTGTCTGATTCTGATGAGGAGTTCGATCCCAATGTGTTCGCTGACTGCACCGACCCCTACATATATTTCTTTAGATCCAACGCAAGGTCTTCCCAACAGCATTAGCAGTAGCCTCCTCCACAGTAGTCTTCATCTTTTGAGGATGATGATGATGATGATCGGAGCGAGGATGACTCCGAGTGAGCCGAGTTGCTGCATTCTCTCTCTTTGGTGTCTTTGATGCTAAAGGGGGAGAAAAATCAAAGAAGTCGTCTCGTTTCTTAGCCCCTTTGCTTAGCTCCTTAGTTTTTTTTTCTCGCCTTTTGATTAAAAAATTGTAATCCGTGTCATGAATAAAGTCTGGCTTGTAATGATGGTTTGTTATTTTTATGCCTTTATGTCTGTCATGGATTATGTAATAAACACTGCACGCTTAAATCTAATGTTTAATTATGTTCACTCCGTTCATTTTGTAAATCTTGTGATATATGTTCTTATGATGCCCTAAATGTAACTTATGTCATGTCTATTGTTATTAAAATGATGCATGCATTTAGGGAGAGCTTATGCAATGCTTATCATTTATTTGATCATATTATCATCAATCACCAAAAAGGAGGAGATTGAAAGTACATCTTGATGCATCTAGGTCTCTAATTAATTTTGATGTATTAATGACAACCGTGATCAAATGCTACTAACCATATTGCTGAGATGAATGCAGAAGTTGAGAGATAAAACGGTGTTGAAATTTAAGCATTTGTGGAGACAAAGCTTTTCTTATTGCAATATAGGCTCAATGGCGCAAAATGAATAATTTATATTTGAAATTGAGTCTAGGTATGTCGTACTATCAAGAGGGATACATTAAAATAGTGTTCCACAACTTAGTGCTCAAAGAAAAATCTTTTTGGAAAGTTTTTGGTTTTATTCTAAGTTGAACCTTGATTTTCTAGCAAAGCCGGATCAGTCCGGAGTATCTGAAAATTTAGTTCTGTTCTATAGTTTTTTGTACATCAGAATATCCGGGTCAAGCTAGATACTCTGAAAACAGCATTCTGTTTAGATTTTTTCTAAGGCTCGGAATATCCGGATTCATTCGGATGATCCGAAAATTGTGTTCTGTTGAATTTATTTTTGTGACTTGGAACATCCGGACAAAGCTGGATGATCCAAAAACTGCCTTCTGTTGGATTTTATTCTGAGGCCCGAAACATCTGGACAAAGCCGAATGATTCGAAAACATCTTTCGTTCGAATTTATTTTGACGCCTGGAATGTCCGGACAAAGCCGGATAATTCGAGACAAGTGTTCTGTTTGATTTATTTTAGAAGTCAGAACATCCGGATTGGTCTAGATCATCCGGATGAACAGTACACGAATATACTTTCCAACGGTCAGTCTTAGAAAAGGGGTATAAATATCTCCTTCCATGATTGAGGCACGTTTCTAAAAAACCCTAGCTATCTTTCCTTTACGCCCTCTCTCTCTCGTTCTTGTGCTAGATCTAGAGCGAATCCTTATGATTCGAGTTGAGAGATCTACACAAAACTTCTTTAGTTTGTCTTGATCCATTCTCTTGAAAGTTTTGGTGTGGGTGTGTTTATTGGTATTTTTGGGGAATCTTGAGCTTGAGGTTTTTAGATCGCGCAAAGTTCAACGGATCTATTACTCTTGGAGGTGATCCCTCCTAGATGGCTAGGCGTTGATTTGCGAGCACTAAAAGGATTGTGGGTGACCAGTCAAATTTGTACAAAGCTTCTCCTCGGTTTCAAAGAGGTAACGAGTAAAAACCAAGGCCAACCCCGATGGGTGCTTGGTGAGAAAAAGGGTTGAAAGAGACCCGGCCTTCTGGGGCCCCTCAATGGAGACGTAGAATCGTGGGATCCGAACTCTGGTAAAAATCCATTGTGTTCATATTTCTGCACGCTAGTTTATTTCTATTTATTGTCTGATCTTTTCACTAGCAAGGCTCATTTACATATCACTGTTTAGAAGTTGATACCATCAATCTTATTTACATTTCTGCTTAATGTTGGCTAGGTTTAGTTTTACATTTTATATTGGTATTTCTTTGATGTGCCCGGATCATCCGGATAAATCTGAATTATCCGGACTCTCAGAGTGCATAGTTTTTCCTTCGGTCCCCAGAATATCCGAATTAGCGCGGATAGTTCAGGCCAGGAAAGTTTAAACTGATCATTTTTTTTAGAATTTTTAGATTGCCTATTCATCCCTCCTCTAGGCAACTTTTTACATGTGTGTCCAATTTTTCCTCTAAACCCATACCCACCTAGGTAAAATATACTCGACGGGTGACCCAGACTCATCCCACAATTCATATTGTAATAATAGAATTCCAACTCAATCAACAAGTTCAATACTTAAATTAAATTGAATAATATATAAGCCTAGGCCATTCCAAAATATAGTTTCAATTGCACATAACCTTTTCAGAATCTAGATTGCATTGCACTTTGCACATAACCATTCCAGCATAAACATAATTGTACATATAACAATTCTAACATAAAAATCCATACACCATTACAGCATAACAATGCACTTAACTACTACAATACATCAAAAGGCTAATGGACCGTGGTGCAGGTGCACTGTAGCAGGATTTCAAACTTTCAGTTGGATTGGGCTGTGCCAAATTCAAATTATTGGGCTACAAGTAAATGGTTCATAAATATTCTAGGTATCCATTGAGTTGCGGATATGGATAGCGTGAAACTATACCGGTACCCACGTACCCGTTATGTGGTGTTTTCCACCATTAATAAACCCACGGGTAAATAATTTAACCCGTAGATGTACCATAATAGAGTAAATACTCATCGGGTTTCGATGATGGGTACCCATTGCCATCTTTAATCAGAAGTCTTATCACGTTCAATTAGCCCATGAATATAAAAGGGTCAAAGCACTCAAATTGGCCATACGATACAAATACGGCCCTTACCTTAGAATACATTGTCTGTGTCTATGTGCGCCCCCTATCTTAACACTTTTTTTAATCGCGTGGTGGAAAAAAACTCCACTGCTTTTGCCTTAGTTTTGTGTTGAATGTTGTTTAGATAGTTCAAAGATGGTTTGATGAGGTGTTCATTGGGCCCAACAACAAAATGGCTAAAAATCGTAAGCACGTATGCATATTGCATAGACACAAGGTCATGACGCTCTGGCCTCTGGGCTACCAATATACCAGGCCATTTAGAGAGATGAGCTCCTGACCATTTAGGATATATATGTTAGAGCATCTTTAAGAGAAGCTCTACAGTATTCTCTTTCCTAAACTTTAGTTATTAAAACTAAAAAATCAGTTCCAATAGATACTCTAAAAGACTCCCAAAAATAAAGTGTTTCCTAAATCAACTCTCTTGCTATTCATTTGTAGAGAACGTAGACTGGATCCATAAAATTATTGGCGCACACAGGAGGAACATTTTTGCTCGCCACGTCACCCTTCGCCCTCCGGCTGCCGTGTGTCGCCCTCCGCCCTTCGGCCGCCGCGCGTCGACCTCCGCCCTCCGATCACTGCTCGTCGCCCTCCGCCTGACGCGTGTTACCTCTAGCTATCTCCACCGCGCGTCACCCTCCTCGGTCGTCCGCCGTCACTTTCTGCCTGTCGCCGCCTATGCCCGCCGCGTGTCACCCTCCGTGCGTCGCCCTCCGATTGCCTCCACCGCATGTCGTCCTCCGGCTGCCGCTGCTGCGCGTGGATTAGCCCCTCAGCCATCTGCCGCCCTCTGCCCGCCGTTGTCGCGTGGTGCCCGTCGCCCTCTTTGCTAGCCTGTTGCCGTCGTGTGTGGTCTGCTCCTATGAACGATTTCACTAACGTCCAAATTAAATATAGAAATAAATCTTATAAATTTATGTGACAAAATTAGGGAAAACTTCATTTGCATTTGAAGCAAAAGAGGATTAAAAAATATAGAAAATAGCTTTTAGGGAAGTTGCTGGAGATATAAGCTATATAGGGATAGACAAATCTTTTATAATCATAACCTATATGAAGGATATATTGAATGAATTTTAAACAAACCGTTGAAGATGCTCTTAGGCCTCAAGTGTCCTTTTGGATCTTTTTATTGCTTTTGACCGGTCCTTTTGCTAACACATCGAGACGAGAGTATGAGACACTCTAGTACCCGGAGATGACTGACTCCAAATTTTATAATTGTCTTAGCTCCTTAAGAATGGTTGTATGCCGCACCCTTTGTTCCTTCAAATAAAATGAACCAAATTTGAAGTTCCAACCATGCTTTATTACATCCATCATTGATTGGTTCATAAGCTCGTGCCCTTTTCTTTTGATTTAAGGTGTTGTTACAATAGTACTTTAGTAAATTGAGTCAGTAATTAGTTTATTTCATGTCTACACAGGCTTGACAAATCGATACTTTCTTTTTTACCAAAGTTTCAGTTTAGATCCCTTAAGTCTATAGCTTTATTTTGGACTTCCTTTTGATATATTTTGATTGCACTTTGGACCGTTTTCATCTATCTATCGAGTTCAAACTTCCTTAACATTGTACTCATGTCTCCATTATCACTTTAACATCATCTGCTATTCAAGATAACAATATTATCGAGAAAAATAGGATCCAAGTGAGATAAAAAGGTAAGGAAAATGTCTAAATTTAAAATATAAATCAAAGGGGGTGCACGGTGAAACTTTGATAGAGTCCAAAGTGAAATCCATTCTTTTTTCTAATAGAGGTCTTGGGCCGGATTGCGGTTGAGCCCAGTTATGGCCGAGAAATGGCGGAAAAATCGAGAGCTTTACCTTTCGATTCCAGCAACGGCGGCTGTCCGCCGCTGATTTCCTTTCTTTCTTCTCGCCCAAGACGCCGCCGGCCCCCTCCGGTGCTGTTTGCTCTCCTCCCTCCCGCTTCTGCCTCGCCGCCCCTGAAATAGGAACCGGCGGCGCAATTGCTAGGAACCCTCGGCGTACCACCCCTCTGTCTCCCCAACGGACGTGCTCCTGTGTTGCTTGGTCGCGTCGGTGGGTGGTCGGTGGCTTGGATCGTCATGGATTCGACGACGACGAAGCCGGTGTGTGCGGTGGAGGCGCTCGCGCTGCTCAACTGCGCAACCGAGTCCAGCTACGACCGCGACAAGTGCCTCGCCCTCCTCGACGCCCTCCGCGCCTGCATCGCCCAGAAGGTGCTCGCTTTTCCCTCATTTCCTCAACCTTAGCAACGCCTGTATCAGCATTTCCTTTCGATTGCTGTGAGGCCGCCCTCAGATGAGGGGAACGGACTGCCAAAATGGTTATTGGGCTCCGGCAAATTGTTTGTTTACAGAGATGGTGAATTCGCGACTGTGATTGAGTAGAATGGTAAAGTTTGCTGCATTCATAATCTGTTCTGGAATTCAATGTCAATGGGTTGTATCCAAGAGGCTTTCATAGATGTCATCCAGTTTCAGGAAATGTGAAATTTTAAGCACCCCAAGGAAGTCTTGTAGTTTCCATCTCACACATCCAGGATTCCAGGAACAAGCATGTTGAAACTAGACGCCCACTACTCAGCACCTGCATATGGAGAATTCATGTCATGTTTACTTCTGCCTTGATGCAATAGTGTCTGGCACTGTAAAAGCCAAATATACCTCTAAAAAAGGCTAAATATACCATTCAAAATTCATCTTTGCTAATTTTTGAAGTAGTATTTCATCCTTTTGCTTGATGATGTGCTTCAGAATTGCAAAAGGCTTACAACCCTTGTAATCAATGCTTATAATTTACATTCTTTTCCAAATCCTTTGGCGTGATATTACAAGTTACAACTACTGGTAGTCTGGAGTGTGGACAAGTATATAGGCAATGCTGAAGAATAAATACGCTGCTAGTTATATACAGGCAATGGAGCTTCAACTGTAGTAGCCTAGTAGGTTACAGGCTTACACCTAAAAGTCAATCACCAACTCAAGCACCACATTACCAGAAACTGCGAGGTGCATTGGCCACTGTTGTTTAGCACCCGGTAGGCTGGTAGTATCATCTCTGGCAAGCTAGCTGAGAACCTGAGAGCTCACCACTTTGAACTGCATTCTGTAGAGCTGTTTTATTAGATCCATCCTTGTTCAGTTTTACTTTCTGGCTACAGTTATTGGACTTGTACTATATTCAGAACAGTTAACCTTCTACTGAACCTTACTGAATGTAACTTCACAGGCAGGGTTCGCAAAGCCGCGATAATTAGACCGGTTACTGTGGTTTTCGTGTGTCTCGCCGGCTGGCGGTAAGCGGTCACCGGTCTGGAAACCGTCGTCTGGCCGCCAGCCGTTACCACTGGTGGCCAGTTTTGCAAACCCTGTTCACTGGTTCCAAGCAAATATGAGGAATATGAACATCTTTATACACATCACATGATGAATTTGTTGACAGAAAATCTGGCATTTTGTTGCTTTAAGAAGCTGAAGTAATTTCAGTGAGGAGTTTTACACTAGATTGCCATTTTTGTAGATGTTTTCTCACTAGTCCAATTTCAGTTGAAATTTGCCCCATGCCCAAGGGCTGAAATTGTTTTTGACTTTTGCATGTGTTGAACTTCAATCTCTTGAACTTTCGAGAGAGAGAGCCATGAGCTCGCGACCGCGTCTTTTTGATTATCCTGATTTAAATCCTGATGAGATTTCCTCTCTTCTTTTTGTTAAAATATTGCAGAAAGTGAAGAATTTTTTGCTAGCTGAGACAAGCTCTACTGGCACCACTGAAACTCCAACGAGCAAATAGCAGCAGCCTTGAATATTAGTCAAGAACATATAGTATCACATCTTTCTCCAGCTAATAGGTGGCCCTGTGTGGCCGTTCTTGATCTGATATTGTTGAAGCATTTTCGACTCATTCCAAACTATAACTTGATATGTTGGTTGGCAAAATTATGCAATCAATTGACTCTGTCTGAGCGGTCATTGATTCGTGTAATGCCCCTGATCGACCGGAGTGTCTACTAGCATGTGCTGTTTTAAGATCTAAGGGACTCCCGATCTCATTCTAGAGATAAAATCTAGTAATTCTAAAAAAAATAAAGCTTCTAGGGACTTTACATTCCATATTCTAGTTTAGAGGCTCGCTTCATAGATAAAATTTAATAATTCTCTAAAGACTTTCTGGTCCACTCCATAGGTTAGAAATCAACTATATCCTCTTAGATTTAGGAAGTTATCTAAAATTTTAAAATTTAAAATTATAAAGTAGCGAGATTTTAAAGCGTATAAAGTGGTGATATTTAGGGAGTGGTCGGAGAAAAAATTTGTACTTTCTATAAAGATTTAGTGAGTAACATCGTTGTACTTTTACTGGTGTACTGTATTAAGCTATGTTTACTCTTGAGATGGAGAAAGATTATTAACAGAAATTAGATTGAGCAAAGCACACGAGGTAGAAGAGGGCAAGCAGCGTAACACGCCGCTGCGTTGTGGGGAATATAACAAACTCGCCGCTGCGAGCGCGCCACGTGTCACGGTGGAGAGTACGCGAAGGGCGAGGCGAGGAGCCGTGTCGAGGGCTCGAGGCGAGCGACGTCCACCTCCACCCCCACCTCCACCGCCTCTCCTTCCCTCCCGAACTTCTCCGCGGCAACGCGATTCCTGCGCCCGCCCTTCGCCTCCTCGCAACGATCCGCCTCGCACCTCGCCTCCTCTTTCCCATGGATAAGGTCGCGAAGCAAGCCCCGGACCCACCGCCGACGCCGCCGCGGGCGGCCGAGCGCGAGATGG
>KE371900.1:294689-322210 GCA_000418225.1 Zizania latifolia
GGCGCAGCCGTCGTCTCCGCCGTCCTCGTCAACCCCCTCGACGTCGCCAAGGTAAGATCCGTACCAACCAGGCAACCAACACCGGAACGCCCCATCTCGGTGACGTGATGGCTTGTGAGGAAGGGAAGCCTGGGCGGAGACGAATCGCCAACTCGCCGTTCGTTAGACGGTGCCATCATTTTTTTACTCTACCGCGCGCGAGCTCGTGGTGCACCGGAGCAATTTTGCTCTTTGGTTGTAACTCACAAAAAAACAAATAATAAAAAATGAACAGTGTGCCAAGCAACTGAAGATTACCGCTGATTGTGTGGCATGTTGAATTGATCGGGACGCGTTGAGGAGAAACTGTCGTGGGGCTTTGTGTTAGTTTACCAGCTAGATCGCATGGGGATGTATGCGTTATCTGTTGTCGCGCTGATTGAGTTCTTATTTTCATCTTGCAGACAAGGTTACAAGCACAGGCTGCCGGTGTTGTCTATAATCCTGTAAGCGTGACACTTCTCTTCCACAGAGTATTTTGTTTTCTCTTCCACAGTGTAGTTTTGTTATTCAATGGATGGAGCTGCTGTCTTGACTCTCTTGTGGTCAGGCTGAGTTCTATGTTGAAGGAGCTTATTGTTATTTGGAAAAAAGTGTTAGGGGTAATTATTTGTTGGGTGGATTGCTTATATTTCAAATATCCCTTGTTTGTTCATTTGTTTTTATCTAAAATACGGTGCTCAGATATGGTCAGATTTTAGGTGCTATCCATCATGCAACCCTGGAGTAAATGGTTTAGGACCATCCTGCAGTCCTGAATGCTCTCAGTACAGAGGGACAATGGATGTTTTCTCTAAGGTCACTAGACAGGTGATGCTTATTGCATATTTCTTATTGTACTTTTGTCTTTTGTATTGTTCTTCTGTTGTAATGATTGGTATGTCCCCTGCAGGAAGGAATTTTTAGACTATGGAGAGGTACTGGTGCAAGCCTAGCATTGGCAGTGCCAACGGTAATTTTTTTTCAGCTGATCATCACTTCTGATTGTACCACACTCCACTGATCTAGAATATTATGTAGTTTTGGCTATGTGCTCTTGAACTTGTCTTCTAAATAGGTTGACATTATTTGCCTATAAATTTCTGTACTTAGACAATACTCTGCATCCTTATATGCTCTTAGTAGACATTCCCATGACAACTTTTCTTTACTGTGCTTTAGGTTGGGATATATCTGCCCTCTTATGATCTTTTACGCAATTGGATTGAAGAATATTCAGATCGTAGTTTTCCTAAACTTAGACCATACGCTCCTCTTATTGCTGGTTCTGTTGCCAGATCATTGGCATGCATAACTTGTTCCCCTGTTGAGTTGGCAAGAACACGGATGCAGGTCAGTATATTGAATCTTCTCTTCACTTGAAATGTCATGCTTGTAAAATAAAATTGCATGTGCTGACCAATGAAAGGGTATCGGTGTGAAATTAAGCTGTAAACTCTAGCAAGTAGCAATAAACAGATTTCATAGAGAAAAACTCTGCAATACATTATAAAAGCTTTAGCATAATTCATTCTCTTAGAGAAGTAAAACTAATATTTCACTAACAAAATAGAGGGGAAACTAATAGCAAGCTCTCTTGAAGATTTACACTCTCAAAGGCAGTTATTTTATGTTTTAAGTTAGGAAAGTCTAAATACCCTCCTGAACTTTACCTGAGAGTTTGTCTAGCACCCTGAATTTCAAAACTGGGTATCTAACCCATAAACTTTGCAATACCATTTAAATAACCCCTTGGGTGTTATTGCATAGTGGTTTTGTCTAATTTGCATACACGTTGGATGATTTTGGCTACACGGTGTACACGATGGATATATACATCAAAATCTTCCCTTCATTCTCCTTTTTTACCCCCATTTCTTTCTCTCACCAACAACTATGTACTGGCACAATGCTAGTGTGTCATCACAATTGAGTATAAATCGAGAATGAGGGCTTATTAAGTACTAATGTTTCGTCTTAGCTAGCTAAAACTGCTTGTTTAAGGTATTGCAAAAACCACTCTATGGGTTTTTTGAATGGTATTGCAAAGTTTAGGGTGTTAGATATCCGGTTTTGCAGATCAGGGTGCTAGACGGATTGTCTGATAAAGTTTAGGGGGGTATTTTGACCTTTTCCTTTAAGTTATAAATAACACTTCAAGCTTGTGCACAAATAAAGCCTTAAGTGACTCTGTTCATTGCTTATACCTGAACAGCTCGACATCTTTACGCCTTTATCTTTCTCGTTAATTTTTTCATATAAATTAGGCCTTTAAATCAAATGTTGGAGGGAAACCCCCTGGAATGTGGAAGACTCTGCTTGGTGTGCTTTCATTGAGACAGAGCAATCGCCCTGAAAATTGTATGTACTATCCTACTGTACTGTACTGAAGAACAAATTTGTAGCATCATATCATTTAAGGGCATCAGCAAAATTACTAAACCATATCTGCTTAATTATTCACATAAACTTATACAAATGACACTTTGAGTCTTGAGCTGCAACTTTGTAGTTCTTATGAATGTTGAGCTATATTTTTTACTGTGCAACCAGTTCGGTCATACCACCTTCTTTGGACTGGTCTGGGAGCACAACTTGCACGGGATGTCCCCTTCTCAGCTATATGCTGGACAGTTCTTGAACCAGTGAGCTACTCCACCGAAGTTTTGTACACTACATTCGGGTTCAGTAATTTGGATTCAGCCAAACCTACTGTTGTCACTGTATTTTTTCCATCTCTAATGCTTGCTTCACAGGCTAGAAGACAGTTGATAGGAATAGTTGGTGAGGAAAGCAATGTAGCAGTTATCTTGGGGGCAAACTTCTCTGCAGGATTCATTGCTGGAGTTATCTCTGCTGGTGCTACCTGTCCTCTTGATGTTGCCAAGACACGCAGACAAATAGAGGCAAGCATGAAGCTGGGTGACTTGTATCTAGTTTGTTAACTCTCCCAAACCAAAAGTTTGTTTTTTAGACTTTTTCTCTATGCTTACTCAATCATGTCCTTGTCCAAAGAGCTTGGAATAGGATACTAACAATAACTCGATATTTTTGTTTTGTTGCTAAATATTCTGTATTTACTAGATTGTGCATTCTCCTTTCAGAAGGATCCAGCTAGGGTATTAAATATGAACACACGGCGCATACTGCATGAAGTCTGGAGGTATTGATATTATATTTTTTACTGAGTAATTTCCATTGCTAGATGCATGCTTGTTTGTTTTGAATAGCAATAGCCCATGGCATAGGGCATATGAACATCTGCTGTCGTGGATGTAAGTGAAGAGCTTGCATCTACCCATAGTTCTCTGTGAAGTATAAACTACATACTCGTCAGTGTTAGAAGGGAAAGAAAATTTGTAAGAAGCACAAATAATAATAAGGTTCACTAGTCTATGCTAGCACAGAAATACTATTGCTATAACAGATGGTAATGTTTTCTTTGAAATAGAACGTGGACTTGGAGCACTACTCATCTTTTCCTTTTTGTTAATGTCTGTTGTCATGGTATATTCTATGCTCCTAGTGTGATGCTGCTGGAACATAGAAATATTGTGGTATGACTTATGAGGCATTCTAAGCTCCATGATTTTTTTTTTCACTGGGAAACTCCAGTTGTAGTCATGTAGCAATGAACATTTTATCTCGCTAGCCGTTGCAAGCATGCTCAATTTTGCGTTGTTCAATGATCCTGTTTCTTTTGCTTCTTCACTGTCAACAAAAATGCAGTCTTTAGCAAGTACCAGTTTTCTGCACAATTCAAATAATGTAGTAACACTTGTTGCAGTAAGGAAGGCATCAACGGGATATTCAGAGGTGCAGGTCCTCGTATGGCACGGGCAGGACCTTCAGTAGGCATCGTTGTCTCTTCATACGAAGTTGTGAAGCACATCATGCACAGGAAACATGCAGAGTTATAACCATACAAGCTTATCGAATCAAACTGCAGCTGAGTTTTCTTCCTTACCACAACACGAATGGGATTCACTTTAGTGAAAACCAGTTTATCTACATGCCTACTTACCTTAATCAGGAAGGTTAGGCCCGAGTGTTTCTGTTGTAATAAAGGGGTAGAATGTCCTTGATGTTAACATTTCTCGTTAAAAGAATTGATTGATCCATGCTGTTTGCGCTCTTTCTATTGAATTTTGTTTGAACTATGAAATAAATAAAACTGGCACTCTTCAGGCTCTAGACTGCAGGGTAAGGATATTTTCAATGGCTACAAACCAGCAGGGCCAAGTTCAGAGTCATAACATTTTTTTGCCGGATTCATTTGTTGGTCATAAAGCATGTAACAAAGTAGGATAGCGCTTAGTTGGTTGGATCAAGTTAGATGAGATCATTTCATCTTTTTAGGTGAATCAAGAGTTGTTTGGTCCGTGAATAAGGTGGACACTTTGCAATATTCCCTTACGCTGAATGTGTTACTTTTTGGGTAACTTAGAATATGCAATATATTCCACAGCAAGGTTCAAACACACATATACACTAGTAGTGTGCCCGTGCTAACGCTATGGTAAAAATTAAAAGACAATAAATATGTTAAATTTGGAGCGAATAATAAGAAAAAATAAAATTCATGTCAAAAGAGATCAGCGATGAGTTATTATATCAGTAATCAATCACATTCTCAAAGAATCAGAACACAAATAGCCTTCTCCTGAAAAGCTTTCGTTCGCTGAAAATGATACCAGAGACCAGAGCTATAGACCTATATCTTGACGACGAAAGAACACATGGCAACCGGAAGCTGTGCTCTAAAGCCTTTTTCAGTCACACACGATCTTATCCGGTTGTCATATATGAAGAGTTTTATCGGAATTTCTAGGTTCATTTTAATTATTGCAGTGCTACTAAATTAGATTATCAAAAGAAATCGGATCAAATTAAATGTTAGAGTAAGGAAGATCTTGCAACCATGATATAGACTATAAATAAAACATAAAACACCCTAGATGAGCGCCAAAACGAAGGGTGCAATAAGGTACTCCCCAAATCCTGTTCAAGAAAACCAAACCCCCAAATATCTCACATTTCCTTCAGAAAATAAAGAATGCTAACAAGAGCCAAAATGTCCACCCACCACTCCAGTTACGATTCTTTTGAACAACTAAGAACAAACCAGATATACTACTGCCTCTTACCCTGACCTTTCTTTGATTGCTGTTGTTCTCCCTGTTCCTTCTCTGATACATCACTTATATTAGCTGCAAAATGAAAAGAGTAGGAATTTAAAATAACGTAACAGTTTAGAGCTTCATATAGAATGTAGCTCTAAAAAAACAATAAATATACCATCAGGTCCATGAGTCCTGAGAGTAAAAAAGATGGAGTTCAGTTTTTCCATCTTCTTTGCGTCCCGAGCTTGACTTGTCTTAAACTTCAAGCACTACGGATAATGCATTTCAGTCAGCAAAGTAGTTCTTATTTCGATTCATGCTACATGCAGCTGACACCAGACTATTAGAACAATTAGCTATTAGCCTATTAGTACAGAAGAGTACATGATATTTCGCTGCTACCAACATAATATTAGTGTTTATTGCAGGATCCCAGCAGAACATCTACAACTGCACAAACCATAAAAATGGGCTTTCAAGCAAGTAGTAGTAATAAGCCATGCAATATGCATTGAATTTATTCCAGAGTTTTTCAGTTAAATTAAAGCTCACAAATGCACACTTGCTACAATTACAAAAAGACATGCAGTAAAAGCATCTTTGTGCCCTTTAGATAAATCGTGGACTATTACTGCTCGAATTATCAAATAGACAAACTGTACTCTGAAACAATTGCTATCCCATAATTGTGGTAGGTGTGTATCCACATGGGTATCCTTCACTCAGAGCCTTTGCTTTGTCCAGCAGTTGGCCTCTACTATGCAGTAATTTTGGTTTTTTTTTAAATTATTATATTGACAGCTATCATAGTAGTACCAGGAGCACAGAAACTAACAATTATCCTTTATACTTGTATTCTTGTCTCTTGAACAGCATATATCACAAACAACAAGCAACACACAATGATTAACAAATGCAGTCAGGGGTCATAGAGGATAAGCATACAATGGTTAGAAAATCTAGACTACAGTATGTAGAGAAACAGGTGTATAATTAAGATGTTTGATATCTTGTTTCACATTCACCAGCCAACTAAATAATATCTAAAGTATTACAATGAAAACAAACATATGTTTTGTTCTTTCAGGTCAGATACATCCCTACAGCTATGCTTATGATCATAGACTGTTTAATGCTATTAACAATAGCTGTCATCATTTTATCATCATTAATTTTTTATTTTCTGACTTCAGCCATACTGGTACTATTTAAAGGAGGATCATCAATCAAGTGAAAAGCTAGCCCATGACCTCTCAATACAGTTTCCACAGAAAATGTCCATTCCTGATAATTTTGATCATTAAGAGTAATGCTAACAGAAATTGTATTGGGCTGTGACATTCTGAGTCAAAAGAGATTACCACCAAAATTTGACGTTTCTCGATGAAGATGCAGATCAGAAGCTCGAAAAACTTAGGCTTGAAATCTACCAATAACTTCAAATATGAGCCACACAACAACTGCAAAGAAGTATTGCATCTTTCCACGTGCAACACAGGTAGAAGTGCAGGGGAACAACGCACAGATATGTGTGCGCGCGGACGGAACGCACAAAGGGCCACGTGACGGGGCCACACCGAGGACCGTGCGCACACCGTGTGATAGAGACCACGCAGTGGGGCCGCGCAATGAGAAGCGCGCGACGAGAGATCATGCGATGGGGGCCACACCGAGGACAGCGCGATGGGAGCGAATCTAGAGTGACTGCACGACGAGGGGAAACTAGCGCGATGGGCAACTAGGAGCACCGCGACGGATGGCCATGATAGCGATGAGTGACAGCGGAGGATAGCCGCGACGGCGACAATATATGGCCACGACAGTGACAATAAACCCTAGTTTTGCTCTGATAACATGTTACTTTCTAGATAACTCAGAATATGCAATACATTCCACACCAAGATTCAAACACACATATACATCACAGAGATCTGATAGAACATATCCAATCGTCTAGAAAGCACAGTAGAACGATTGGATATGTTCGATTGTCTAGACAACACAAAAGTAATAGAAATCACAAAGACTAAAAGTAACAAAAAATACTACTAATACATACATACATACATGAATACATATCAATCTTAACAGGATGAACTCATCCAAGCAGTGACAAGGCTATGCTCACGCAAGTTCATCCCATCCATCCTTGTCCCTATAACCAAACAACAAACCAAAACTGAATTATCATATTCATTCATAAAAAGACATCTCATCCAAAAACAGATTATCCCATTCCATTCATTCCATTCACCTTTGTTCTCTAACTAAACTGCACATAGAAGTTTGGCATACAACAGAAACTTCTCTTCAGCCGTCAGAACTTGCATGTAATCTAAATTCACAGCATGATCAATATCATTGGCTAACTCGTCGAGATTTCTGGTAGCGCAGGATGGCATGATCACATCCAACAAGATCACAGGGACTCAGAAGCCAAATATATTTGAGCTCAAAATGGCTGTTTGCACTTCGCAGATGTCAGATGTAAAACGAACGAGGTAGAGCACGATAGGTCGTAACAAAATATGCCTTTGCAAAAGTTTATCTTGGAGGATATTTAAACTGAAAATACAAGTAGAACATAACTCTGAATGCAAAAACCGATAACAAGGTTTTTTATCTAACGTCTCTTTCTTCTGCCTCCCTTCTGCTTTCCCTTGCCCTTTTTCTTGCCCATTCTCATCTTCTGCTCCGGTGCATCCTTGCCCGATGGTTTTGGTGATGCCAAAAGATGCTTAACGTCAAGTATACCATTCTTGAAGTGCCCTTGGGTCACTCTGAGTACTCGGTCCTCAGGCCTAGTCTTTTGATCTTTACTGTTCTTGGAATCCCGTTTCCTAAATATTCCAAGTAGTCTTTCCTGTATTGAATTATCACGTTAATAATTGTTCATATTCTAGACAACAAAGGTAAACAATCTTATTGGGCAGTGATCACATCTCAGCCTAGCAAAAAAAGGTGAAAACGAGCTGAAGATGAACAAACCTCTTCAGCTTTCTTTTCATCTCTTTTCTTCTGGTTCTTCATAGCTGGCTTTGATACACTTAAGGGTGTACGGTGCTTTTTAATGGCCTATTGCAGACAACAAAAACTCAAGATATTGCAATGTTACATGTTATAAAGGTGTAAATAAAAGATTACCTTTCCACCCAATTGAACTACTTTACGGTTCTCTACTTGCTTCCGCTCCTTCCATGTAGAGGCACCTAAAATAGTTAGTATCGAGTTAATGTAAGTAATTCAGTAAGTTTTATGATCCAAATTTATGCCTCAAAGGAGCGACAGAATACAAATCTTGAAATAGAAAAGTACAAAAATGCTGAAACCAGACCACGGAACCAAAACTAATTAAACTGCTTCAATAGGCAAAACCTTAGGAAGAAGGGGCTTTTTGAAGCCTATCCACAAACAAATGGAGTTCAAACACATTCCAGGAACAAATTACAAATCTTCAAAAGAAAAACAAGGGACAGACAAAATACTACATTCTTCATTGTAAACAATAGCCAAACGAAGTGAAAAGAATCATGTTTAAAAAAATGCAGAATTTAAGCTCACAACAAAATCCCGCAAGCGCTAACATGGACAACCTTCTTGTATAGGCAGATAACACAACAATATAACATTACAACAACAAGCAATTATTCCAGATTTTTCTTTACTACAAAAACATCTTGAATCAAACAGCAATCTACCACAGGATCATCAAATAGGACCAAAACAGAAATGTTCTTTAAACATATGAGGTATGGCAAATTCTCCAAACATCTCACGTGCATGAGGGCTTGCCACTAATTTGATTCGTTGGGATCAGCAGAAAGACAGATAAATACAAGTAGACAATATAGAGAAGACAGTATTGTTCGCCAAGCAAGCAAGCAGTATGAGATAATTACTGAAAAGCTCAACATCTTTCAACAACTTCTGAATATCAATGTCAGGCTCATCATCATCGGACGTGTCAACAGATTTCTCCGGAGCTGGCTGCCGATACATATCTGAGAGACTCGATTCCTAATGGCGAAAAAGTTAGGAATGAGTCACGATCGATTTTAGGATATTTCAAACAGAAATAGCAAAAGCGGTAAGAGACACAATGGCCGACCATGAAGTTGTGCCACTCGCCACCACTCGACGATGGCGCCCCGGCGCGGCGGCGCCTCCGAACGCCGGGCGCCGACGGATCGAAGACGACCTCCGCCGGTGCGTTGACTGGCGTGGGCTTCGGCCTTTCCTTCACCATCCTCTCTCCTCCTGCACCCCCACCAAATCCCCCAACCAAAACTTAGCACACGGCGAGAAACGAGTCGCAGGATGCAAAAAAAAACTGACGAAAAGAAGGCTCACCTCGAATCCGGCGGGGCGAAACCGGCGAAACAAGAGGCGCTCCGGGAGGGCGGCGGCGGCACGCGCGGTAGAGGTTAGGCCGAAGGCGAAGCGAGGGTTCGGGGCGGCGCGGGGAGGGTGCGACCTAGCGGACGGCGGGCCGCACACGTGGACTTAGGGCTAGGGGGGAGTCGGGTTGGGTCGCGTGAGTTTGGGCCGAATAAATGGGCCTAAAGGCCACCTCACGCGGGCTGTCCAAATCTGAAATTCTGGCCCGTATATGAACACTGGCGGATGGGTGCAACTTTTTTAAAATATATATATGTAAATTATCGAAAAATCGTTTTAAAATCATTTATCAATTTTTATCTTTGAATTTATTTGTTTCAATAATTAAATAATTACCATAAATCTTAGCATATTTGAATTTATTTGTTTGAATCATTAAATAATTACCGTAATACTGTACAAGGCTACAACAAAAGCTTTGGTTCTAAAGAGGTAAAAATGTCCTTCTCAGTGACGTTCAAAAGCACATACATTTTTCTACAGAAAGAAATCGATGTGCATCGTCATCGACTGATCAGAAATGACAAGTGTAGGTCGTCTGCAGTTCTTGCTTCGGCAGAGAAACTTTAACAAAACCATTATGTTCTAATCCAAAAGTCCCTCTTTTGTTTCCATATAATTAATCAGTAATCAGTGGAGCTCACTCCAGTTGGATATATATGTGTGCACCAAGCTTCCCACTATTCTCGTTCATGATTCCTCGGAGGGTAGAAGGTAGTAAAATGGCATTGCCATAGGCTTTTATATACTTTCTATAATTTCTTACGTATATCGTTTTGGATTTATACCTAAGAATTAAAAAATCAATTCAAATAACTTTATTACTTCTTATTTATTTTTATTTGAAAAAAGTGAATTATTTATTTATGAAGGGATAATATTTATTTTGTAGAAACAAATATAAAAAATATAGCATACCTAAGAGTTATAAAAATAAATTATATTTAGGAAAACGTTAAAAAAACTAAAATGACTTATATAAAAAATTAGAGGAGTAATTATTACCTTAAAAAATAACACTCCCTTCACTTGCACTATCTCAATTTGGTAGACCAAGCCCCGAACTAATGGCATACAAATTAGCTCCTTTATTTAATTTACTACTTTTAGAAGGATGTCCTAGTGGCAATCTAGTTATCTCAAATTCTCAAGTGAGTGACACCACACCATCATTTATATGGCTTTGACCTTTAGCTAGGGTTATAGGCCATGCAGCTATATATAATTATATAAAGATTGCAATTAGAGAAATAACTAGCACACATGTACACAATCTAGGCACTAACCCTATGATATAAGTATGATATAATATGAACAACATGCATATATGGAACACCTTGCAGCTAATTATTTTAATCCTGCCTATATGAGTAGGGCCTCAGTTAATTAACTGCCTACTAGAAGGTGATTTGGCACTCACGGACCACCTTAATGACAGAGTTGAGTTTGCTTTTTTAATTTGGCATATATCCCAAGTGCAACAGGCAAGTACGTACGGTCTTAATATTGTTTCCCTGATTGCGTACTGCACTCTGGCTTTTCGCCAAACTGCGCACCAGCTTTTAAATACTCCAACTTCTTTAACTTTAATTAATTTTATAAGAAAACATGTTAACAGCTGTCAATATTAGACTAGTTTAATTAAATCTATAATAAAATATTGTTTAATAGTGTATTTATTTGATATTATAGGTATTAATATGTTTTTAAAAATTGGTTAAAGTTAATGAAGTTTACTTTACAATATGAAACAGAGTATGTGTCATTAAGGCCTAGTAGCCCATATAAACACTCGCAAAGGCTAATCACGCATGTCATAAAGCTCTCTCTGATGTGTAAGGAAATGGAAGCTAGTAGTGGTGACCTGAATGATGCGCAGCAGGGATATGATGCTGTGAAGTGCAAATTCTCCAATGTTGGAGAATATAATGGGGAATTTAGCAGCAAACATTCTTTTTCGAAAGAACAATTTAGCATGAAACAATCAGCTATTTTTCTGACTGCGTCACAAAATAATTCAGAGCGGCCCATGGTTCCATGATACATTTTATATACACAAATGAAAATTGTCAAAGCTAGGGCATATTAGTGTGTGCTGTACTAAATATAGGGTACACTTGCATATGAATTCGATTAGGTGTATTAATGTATATGCATAAAGTATATGAAAGAAATACTACTGGAAGAGAGAATTCAAATAGATATTGAACAATTATTATGGCAAGATAACTAATCTAATAGGGAAAATAGTAGGATAAAGAAACTTAGTGGTATAAATACCAAGATCTCGATGCCATGAGGGGCAGACCAGAACAACCTCAAGCAACCAATACATACTAGCAACCAATACATACTAGCATCCAATACATACAAACGCATATTAATATATATTATAGGATCATGATCTGAACCTATATAAAATCCCTCTCTCTCTATACATGTAAGAGGGTCTAGATCTTGATATAAACGGCTTATATATAAAACTATGTTTTGTGCATGTAATCACTAAATGTTCTCTGTGTACTCCTACGTGGACACTATATAAAATTTATGATGTTTCTGCTAACAAATTGGGTGACAACTGTACTGTCTAGCTATCTGACCAGAGGTTCACTTATGTATGCAGTGATTTGATATATAACTGTTCATAGTACTGTTTGCAAGGTGGATTGCCAGCAACTCTCAGCAAGATAATGAAACTCAAAATAATAGATCATTACAAAAGAATAACACCAATGGCAATATAGTAATAACAGTGGGGAAATGTTACATATCCTTGCACTGAGCAACTTTTGCCAGCACTTTCTGATGTTTGCTGGATGGTTGCCGAGGATCAAGGCAGTCAGGGTCCATGCATCCCATCTTTTGCACGTATCTTATCTAGTACGTACGAACAAGTGCTCCCTAATTATTCCAATCCCTGCTTAGATGGAATGTATAAAACAAACAACGTCACGCTGTGGGAGAAAAAGAAAAAGGCAATAGTGTAGATAATCTAGACTGGGGATCGACATGATTGCAGACATAAACACGATGCAGATGATCAAATCCGGATGAAGCTTTTGTGACAAAATGATTAGTCGCTAGGGCCAGGCAAGGCATAGAATCTGGGGTCAGGCTGCCCGGGCCATTAGTGATGAACAGCCCACTTGGTTGGGCCGTTCACTTACTCGACGCGGTAGACTAATCTTCCGAAATTTATATTATATCCATAGTTTATACGATGAAATAGAGTTATTTAAATTTTGTATTTTTAGCCAAAATAAAACAATATGATTTAGCTGAATACACTTAATCCACACACAACTTCAGTTATAAGATTTCTTACTCTAGTCCTAATATTTGTTAGAGCTAGGTTTAGCAGCCAAAATATATTAAATCTGAATCGTATCAACATGCCATAGTGTACGCATTGACATGGTCAGCACCCAGCTAAAAAGAATATGGCTAGAGTGGTCGCCGCATGTCGCATTATTACAAGGCGTTATTTTTGTCCGCTTGGAAGACAAACATGCACGCATACTACACTACTACACACTCACATGTCCACAAATAAGTCCGTTTAACACACGCTTAAAGACACCGTGTCAACTTTACCACCGCACCAAAGATATGTTTTTCCTAAATTATAGAGTATTTTATTTACTATGCCCAAGAATTGTCATAGTAAATCAAACTCCTGTAGAAAAAACAAAACACACCAAAAATTTCTTAATTTCAAAGATCGAGGAGATACTTTCACGTTATCTGCATACTGTCTTCAAAATATTTGTCACTTTGAGGAGATTAAGACCTAGCTAATGCATTTTTTACCTTTTATATCTAATTAAATGCTTTGAAAAAGAGATTAAGTAGCTGCATTATCTTTTGTTATGGATTATGGATATCCATGTTCTCTTATTAACTTTTGCTTGAATTTTGTGCCCGTGCATATTTGTGCACACAATAACTACGGTATCGTTTGACATAGTTTTAGATCCAAAATTATTTTTAAGCTTCTCTTAATTTTGGACTACAAATAAAAATTTAAACCACTAAATTTTATCATGCAAACTTTAAATTTAACACAAATCTTGAAACTAAATTAGCTATATATAGAGAGAGTATGGACAAATATTGTGAAATGGAATAAGTAGGAACACTTTGCTAGGTTAATTTGAGTTGTGACAAACAAACTCTCTATATATATGAAGAGTATGGACAAATATTGTGAAATGGAGTAAGTAGGAACACTTTGCCAGGTTAATTTGCATATGCTTGGCACTTGAGCTTAGGATGCAGCATGCTGCTGGACCTAACCCACTCATTGCAAATCCCCCCAGCTTAATTTAACACAACATGATCGATAATAACATGATTGTTTGTACGGCCATGCCATTGCAAAACCCACGGTTATTCGAGCACCGTCTTCTAGCTAGGTGCATGATTCTCAGGGTACTTGTGAATGAAGGAAGAATATAGCTTAGCCAGATGACCTTCCAGATTAGTACTTAACAAGTTTATCACTCAGAAAAAAGTAGTTTAATTTGTTTCTCTCCTAGATGCAAGTAATAATTAATCATGCTATAGCTAGTCCTGTCAAAGTAAATGTAAACTGTTATTTTTTACGGGATATACCAACTGGCATAGTACGTGCCAAACTGCCGGGTGTTTTTTAAGTCTTGAATTCATCACTAAAAATAATTAGCCCCTATGTTACTTATTATAAATTATTTTATTTTTTATAAGTCAAACTTATAAAAAATATACTAACACTTATAATATCATATTAGTTTCATTAAATCCACTGCAAAATATATTTTATTAGAGTATTTATTACAGATTATAAATGTCAATTTTTTTAACTTAATCAAAGTTAGAGAAATTGACTTAAAAAAGTCAAACAATTTATGATATGACTTTGATTTTGTTATTGTGTGCAATCGTGTGTGCACTCCAAATTATGTAACTATATGCACATCAACTATAACTTCAGGGTGATAGAGAGACCACCTCGCGCGATCATTTTCTATCGACAGCATCCTGATGACAGGATGACCCTCTAATGAATGAGTGCTTTGTTCTGACTAATAGAATTATATACGTTCGGCACATATATATGTAAGGGAAAGCTGGGAATCTCAACAGGACGGCCGAAACCATCTGGTTTGTTAATTATTCATCAAAGAGGGTTAATATCCTTCTAATTTACTTCATTTCACTTTAGAAAGTGCAAAGGCATGACGAATGCTGTGACAAGTCAAACTCGATAACTTAATTTGTAAGGTAATGTTCGACAGATGGCAATGTCCTCTCACACATATACTAGCTACTGATGGATTATTCTACAATCCAAACATTCCCTCTCATAGGATGTTCAAGTTTGGTAGCGCTCGCCTTTGCAAACCATCTCAACTGATCTTACTTTTTTCTTATAACTTTTTAAAGTGAAATCATTTTCTCGAAATGTTTGTGATGTTGCTTTCTTTATCAGGGAAGGTTCTCAGCATGCACACTGTGGTATATATATTCCAGGAATCCTCCTATCATCCTGTAAGAGCTTTGTTAGTGCTTGATTAATTGAAATGTTCAATAAACCAAAATGTCCCTATAAACACACTTTTTTGGACAAAGTTTAAAGGTTTTTTAGCATTAATGGATTTTAGTGTCTGGGGGTGTGTCTGCAATGATGCACATACCTTGTTGATTTTACACATCGTCTTGATGACCTTTTTAAACCAGGATGTTAATAATAAGAAGATCATGATTGAATTTGCCATGTATATTTTGGACCCTACAAAATCGAGCGTACATGATACTGTGATACACATAACTCGCCTGAAGGTGGTGTTTGGTAGCTATGTATCGAGATGAAGCACACACTCCACCTGAAATTCTACCTAGCTCGTTCTTTTCTTTTTTTTGCTTTTGAATGCTTACACTGCATGCATGCATTTGGATTCAATTCATATGCTGGCTAGCAAATTGCCCATGCTTTGAATAATAGAAAAATATGTGTCGATCTATTTCTATTTGTCTGTTGTGTAATATAAAATAATATTAGAGAGAAGGGTGTAAAAAGTGCAGTGGTAGTAGATGCATGGCAGCCACCTTTTACTTTTACACATTAACTTTTTTAAAATTAAATTTCTTAAATTTTATAAAAAACATATACCAACAATTATAATATCAAATCAATTTAAAATATGTATTAGCGTGTATTAATATTATAAATGTAATATATTTTTATTTAAACTTGATAAGTTTGATTTAAAAAATCAAATGACTTATAATATGAAACAGGTAAAGTATTTTGCATTATCTAATTTGCTAGCAAGGATCAACTAGCAATTGCTATCGTGGACTCGAGAGCTCGATGACAAGGGTTAACAGCGTGGCGACGACTGCATTGGCTGACATGTGGGTCCATATGCTTTTTTCTTTTATAGGCAGTTATGGGCGGAGCAAAGGCGAGGTACGGGGAGGCGAGCTCGGCGGCGCTAGGGTTCAAGCAGAGACACTATCACAGAAAAACACTTTAGTGACGGGTAATAACGTACATTAGTGACGGGTATGTCTCCCGTCACTCTTATCCCGTCAGTAAAGCCCTGTCATTAGTGACGGGTAAACACTCATCACTAAAGGGTCCCTCTAGGTCCACGTCATATTCGGCATGACCCCTTTTAGTAACGGGTGAATATGGTGACCCGTCACTAAAGGTACGGTCAAACTATAGTGATGGAGAGTAACTGACACCTGTCACTATTGGGAACATTTAGAGACAGGTCTCAGTGGCTACCCGTCACTAAATGGGGTCATGCCGGACGCGAGTGGACCTAGAGGGACTCTTTAGTGATGGCGAGTAACTGACACCCGTCACTATTGGGAACCTTTAGTGACGGGTATTTATTTAGACCCATCACTAATGTTATGGTCATATTGTAAAAAATAATTTTTTAGGCTGCATCCTGAATCAAAGCCAGGATTTGGTAGCCAATATTATACATTGCAAACAACACCGAAGTCATCATAGAATGCCATCATCACAAATTGTATTGCATAAACAAAACATACATCACAAATTGTATTGCAAACATCACATATTTCACCAAATATGTTACAAGTCATATTACATCACAAAGTTCACAACCAACAAACATTAATGCGAGCCTTTGTAATAGAAAGCGCCTCCTGGTTTAAAGACATGGTCCACAAGGAATGACGCTAGCCGTGAACGGATGGCCTACAAGTCAGTCTCGCCAAGATTACCTTCAAGTATGTTGAATTCCTACAAATTGAATTTTTTACGTTAGTCGATGTTTACATAAGTGAAACGTACATTCAAAACAGAAATGAAGTACATGATAATATTTTATGTCGGGTAATTTAAAATCCGCTATGTTTAGGGCCAACATCATATGGTGTGTGACATAAAACCCGCATTGGTTTTCAAGAGGTTGAATGTAGCACTGTTATGAAAATACACGATTAGTTTGGACGACACATTTAATTTTGAAAAGGCAAACATTTAGAGACTTACCAACATTGTGGTTTTATGCACCAACTATCGGCGTTCCGTTGCGTTTGATGTCCTGAAACCGACACCGAAAACTCTGTAACGAGGTACAACAAAATTGAGTTAAGCGAGAACACGTTAAAGGTTGAACTTGTAGTAATAAAGTGAAGAAAACCTTACTCGTCGATTATACTTCTAATTACCAAGTAGTCTCTCTCGGTGCGGTCGCCATTCGGTCCCAACAGTCTTGCTAAGTCAATGTACCATACAATGTTTCACTTAGGGGTGAAGAATAATAGGACATAATGTCTATTCAAGTAGTGTACGCTTATTAAATATTGTTCTCTTACAGTGCAATTGGAGAGTACTCTACTTATGTAGTCGACGCATGACTCCCTATCATTCTCGATGGTTGCCATTGCTAACATCTGTGGGTCAAGAAATTTGAATAGTCGCTTCTTGCATTCTTGCCACATTAGCCTACAGATATAAAAGAGTAATTAATACCACATAATTACATGTCGACTTCAATTGAAAGACTAGGTTAGGTGACTTATAATGTCCAGCACCATAGCAAGCTGATGTCGAGAGCATCCATATTGAAAAGATCATATAGATCCTCGAAGCAAAGCAAAAAATAGTTGTCGGTGGTCCAGGAATTCTGTTGCTTATACATTATAGTAACTGAAAATTTATTATTGTTGCAGCCATTTAGGTAGAATGCATGGAGGTCCATTACGGCTTGCCTAGTCTTCCTTAGCTGATCTTGAGGGAGCAGAGCCTTTCTAGCTTGGTACTTATGGTTTGCCTGAGTACAGGTGGACACCACATTAGGCTTCACAATATTTTTGGACATTCTGCCGACGGTCTTCTTTGTTTTGGTCTTTGTGACCGTTGGCTTCTTGGGCGGTGACACAACAGTGGCACTTTTAACTTGCTCGACAGGTGTAGGAGGATGAGCAGGAGGTGCAGCAAGAGGTTGAGCAGTAGGAGGTTGAGCAACACGAGGTTAAGAATCTAGAGGTTGAGCATGAGCCTAGCTTGCAGAAGTCTTGACATCGATGGAAATATCCAGCCGGTTTCATTATACCCTTGTTAGATGTGCATCGCGTACAGTGATGATTTCATCATTCGGAGGAATAGGCAGTGCGATGTCTTCTGCGTTGGGGTGCACAAAATTGATAGACACCACTACACATCCCTCTCTTATTGGCACGTTGTGTAGCACATGCTGATATGGGTAGACCACACCTCTTGCCACCTTAATCTGATACCCCCTAGGCTTTAAGATAAGCTTGCACGGGGTTGGTTTAGTTAGCCGGTCAATCGTGTCTTCCAAACCGCTGTAATATTGTGGGGTCACTTGTGGTCGTTGCTGCTCGACCTTTCTTGATGCACAGCTGCTCTTTCTGATACAGGCAGGACTATCCAATGTAGCTTGATCTAGAAGGTCGATATCCTATAGAGCTAAGCTCCTCATGATATCTGCATATAGATCCTTCTTGATTTTCTGCGAGAGAGCTTCCACATTGATTCCCCCAGACCTTCTTCATCCTGCTCCCGCACGGTAGTGAAGGATCCTTCTTATACCTGCATGGCCAGATCTCTGACCTTCTGAGCCACTGATGTCGCTTCGCTCGAGGTCCACCTGACTTCACCGCTCTCTGTCAGTCTCCCCCAGACCCTTAGAAATGATTGCGCTCTACCAAAAAACTGATGCAACGGATTTTCTTTGCCCTCACTGGCCATCTTGGCATCTTCGGCCAACTACTTATCTTTCTTCCCCACATAACCTGCTGTGCCAAGGTTGTGGGGTAGCTTATTCCTAGCCCGGAGCACTTTCTTGACAGAGCTTTCTGCCTTGAACTTAGCTGAGCTCTTCATGTTGATAAATTGGTCTCAGTCCTCTTTTTTCAAGTACGGATACTTTTTGAAGGGTTCGAGGTCTTTGGCAACAAAGTTTGAGACATGGCTGCTTTTATGAGACCTCCATAACTTGGATATCATCTTCATCGCAGTCCTTAAAGCTGTCACCTTTGTTTTCTCGAGAAACTCGAGGAAATTGTTGATTCCATCGTTGAAGAGTGCAGTCTTCTGCTCTTGACTGAGATCGTCGAAATTCCTCAGGGTCAATGGGACCCTCTCCCGTGCAATAAGTCATGTAAGCTTCCTCAGCCATTGCAAGACCGCTTTATCTGTTGGCAGGCCATCACTATCGACTGTCTTGATTGTTAGCTTGTCCGTCGGTCACTTTGCTTGCGTCCTTGGCTTCTTGATTGCTAACTCGACATCGTCGGTGGAGCTAGAAGACCTGGCAGAGGAATGGGCAGACATCTAAATATTAAGAGAAGGGAGACCTTAATGTTTCATTAAAAAAATATATGATCATACGACGCTAGACTTTGGGCACTAATAGGCAAGGATAGGTCCTAAATCCCATCCAGGAATATGCAGCTCACGTAGCTAGACTCCGTTGTCCCGTACGGTTTCAGAGAGAATTTTGACAGTATCATCCCGCTGTTCTCCAAATACACGTCTAGACTTAGGGTCAAGAGGGTTGTGTATTAGAGAATAACAGGGAGACACCACCGAAACTCTCTCTGGAATCGTACGGGACCACGTGGTCTAGCTACGCGGGCCACACATCCCTAGACTGTCTAAAGTGCGTGGACAATTCCGCAGCATCTTCCTATAAATATGACCAGTTGCCCAGTCATATTTATAATCCAACACTCCTGAACAGGAGACGACGTAATCGGTTGCGCGACTCTAATTCATTTTTTAAAATTTATTTAGAATGAGGTAAGAAGCAAGAGACTCTTGAAAAAACAAATGAAATAATATGAATACTCTGAATACAATGAAATATGAATGTAACATAGAACATTAATTTAAAAAGTGAAATAAAAAGAATGTAATGAGTACAATGTTATAACGAACGGAGGTACATACAACATGAAATTTAATAACCATTGGAATGTAACATTGAACATGATTTTATAAACTGAAACAATTTCTTTGTGACAACATAGACATAACCTATTGTACGTTGAACATGATTGCTCTCAGATGTCGGGCTGCTAACTTAATGGCCTCCTCACCACTAGGCTATAATTTAATTCACATGTGTGTGTGATAACTAATTCATTAAGCAATAGTACTAAGCAATAATAGTAAGCATGTAATGAAAGACACATAATGAAAGAACATTGCATGAACAAAATATAGGAACAATAATATTAGCACATAATGAGATATTATTGCATGAACAAACTTGTGAAAACAAAAAATAAACCTAATTATCACACACATCCTCATACTAATAGCATTATCTTCATTGAGCAAATATTCACAAATTATCCACAAAGCAACATATTCACAAATTATCCATAAAGCAACATTATCACAAATTATCCATAAAGCAACATATTCACAAATTATCCACATATTCACCAACTCACAAACCCTAGCCATGTCAGAGGAGGAGGACCTTAGGAGGAGAAGGATGCAACCAAGGTGGCGGCGAGTAGGGTCGGCCACGCGTGACGAAACGGAGCATGGAACGGAGGCCACGCTCGATGGAACAGACAGTGGAATGGAGGCCACGTGGGATGGAATGGATGGCCGGGAGTGACGGGCAGTACTTGTTGCCCGTCACTAATGACTTAGCAATAGTGACGAGCATTATGTGCTGCCTGTCACTAACAATTTGGTAAAACACTTGTCTAGATTTTAAGTTATTATCAAAGATATGACTTGCAATAAAATTTCATTGCACATATATTACATACCCAAATCAGTATGACTTGTACAAATCACCCACATCTCATTATTTCAACTTCCATTCTATATATATTACACAACTCAGTATAAGTACATCTTACACTTAAAAGACAAATGTGTACGAAATTACAATGAATAGTGATCATCTCAACACAACACTTATATATATATACAATTTAACCTTTACACCTTCTGTTTTCTTACTTTCTTAACGTACAATCCTTTAGAATGGTCGGAGCGCAGGTACAGAGTCTTCTCATATGGTTTAACCTGTGACATAATTAAGGTGGCAAAAAGCGGTATCTCATCAAACTAATTGTACTCGTCCTCATCAACAACATTTTTAACACCCACAATCTGTCTTTTTCCAGCTAGGACAACATGAAGCTTCTTATTTGTCGTATCAGGAACATAAAATACTTGAGCAACTTGTTTAGCGAGCACGAAAGGTTCTTCTTTATAGCCGACCTGAGTTAGATTGACACTAGTGAATCCATACTTGTTGACCGTAATGCCTTTTGTTCCATTGACCCAGCAGCATCGAAACAGAGGTACCTTGAACCCTAGGTAGTCAAGTTCCGAAATATTCTCTATTTGACCGTAATATGTGCTCTTTACATTGTTGTTGTCGTAGGCATCTATACGAACACCACTTTTCTAGTTTGTGCTTTTGCTATCTTGATCAACTGTGTAGAATATATAACTGTTTATATGATAAACTTGATATGTTGTAACAGTGTATACAGGGCCTGCTGCTAGCTACCTGATTGATTCGCTCACTGGGGTTTTTGATCGTGCGATCCGATCTCGAAACCAGCTGTTGAACCTTTTCATGTGTTGTTTTGTGATCCAAGCTTCAGTACGAGACTGGTTCTCTGTAGAAAGCATGTGATTTGTACTCAATGATGTATAGTAAAACTTCGCTTGATTGTTGCAACACGAGAAAATAAGCTTGGTCATATGCCTTTAGAGGAGTGAGGGTTTGCTTGCCTAGGATTCCTTGACTTGCTAGTCTACCCTCATAGCGAGAGTGAGGCACACCAATTGGGTTATCCGAGTTTGTGTACTCGACACACCACTCTACTATCTCCTCGCTAGAGTAACCCTATGCGATGCAACCCTCAGGTGAAGAACGGTTCCTAACATACTTCTTCAGAATACCCATGTATCTCTCATACGGGTACATCTAATGCAAGAAAATAAGTCCAAGAAAGAAAATTTCTTTGACAAGATGTGAGGTGAGATGTACCATAATATCAAAGAATGATGGATGATAGTACATTTCAAGAAGAGAGAGAGTCAAGAATTATTTTTTCTCTAGTTCTTCTAGCACTGTTGAGTGGAGTACTTTCTGTCCAATTGCATTGAAGAAAAAATATAGATTGATTATAGCCTCTCTTACCACCACCAGTAACATATTTCTTATTCTGACAGCAATCATCTGAGTCAGCATCACATGACAATCATGAGTCTTCATTCCATCAGCCATCTTAAGTTTTTTTAGGTTGACAAGTTTACTGATATTCAACAAGTAACCTGATGAAACTTTAATGCTATGCAAGAATTCACAAAACTCCTTCATCTCCTTCCTAGAAAGGGTGATGCAAGATGGGGGTCATATACCTAGTCATATACCTCTACACTTCTGAAATGCCTGGGAGGTCCTCCTTTCTCTATGGTGCCATCAAACTGCAGCTTCATTCTTCTGTATGGGTGTTTCATTGGAAGAAAATGTCGATGACGCATGTATACGTTTTCTTAGAATGGTTCAACCATGTGCTCGATGTTTTCTCTAAGCATTGTGGGCAAGATTCACCATTCCTTTTGCTTTGTCCAGACAAGTTACGATGAGCCAGCAGGTCATTTATTGTGACAAACAACATGGTGTATAGCTCAAAGTACTCCCGGATGTACTCGTCCCAAACCTCAACACCTACGTGCCATAGAGTTTTTAGATCATCCACTAAGGGTCTGAGGTACACGTCGATGTCGTTGCTAGGTTGTTTAGGACCAGAGATCAAGATCGACAATATGATATATTTACACTTCTTACAAAGCCAAGGTGGAAGGTTGTATGTAGACAGTAACACTGGCCACGTGCTGTGCGCACTGCTCATATTACCAAAGGGGTTCATGCCATCCGTACTCATGGCAAATCTAATATTCCTGTAATCGTTAGCAAACCATCAAAATGTGGCTTTAATTATTCTCCACTGAATAGAATCTGCTGCGTGTCGTATCATCGAGTCGTTCTTATGATCCTCTTTGTGCCACCTCAGTCGTTTAGATTCATTGGCATTTGCAAACATCCACTTCAGACATGGGATTACAGGGAAATACCATATCACCTTCCTCGAAATTTTCCTTCTCTTACACCCATCATCCAATTCATCATTGTCTTTTCTATTCTTAAATCGATGTATCTCACATGTTGGATATCTATCAAGGTCTGCATACTCTCCACAAAACAGAACATAATCATTCCTATATGCATATATTTTTTCTATGTCCAACCCTAGAGGACATACGATCTTCTTATCACTGTACACGATGGTAGGCACCTTATTCTCTTCTGGCACCAGGTCCCTCAGCAAATTCAGTAATGCTTTAAAACTCATATCGGACCATCCGTATGTCGCCTTCATTTGTAGCAATGTTAGGACAGTGTATAAGACCGTGTGCTTCTCTTTGGTACTAGGATAGATTGGTGTTTTGGAGTCTTGAACAAGTTTTTGGAATTGGGTAAACTCTCCTTTAGAATATGCAACGTATTCCTCCGCATCACGCACCATCTGATCAACATCGTCCACTATATCAGTATATTTATCTTTATTAATTCCTAAAATGTCATTGTCGCTCATGTAATCTGTATCTATTAACAATCCATATATGATATCCCTTCTTGAATCCACGTCTTAGCAAATAGCAATCTGATCTACTTCGCCATCGTTTTCTCCTTCTTCGCCATGCTTGTTCCATATATGATATCCCTTCTTGAATCCACGTCTTAGCAAATAGTCGTAGACATATTCTAAATTTAGAAACTTCTTCTCGTTCTTACAGTCATAGCGTGGACACCACATTGCAATCTTCTATTAGCTTCCATGTCTGCTCTAGCAGTACTCATAAAAGATTTCATCCTACTCAAGTATTCATTATAAGTACGGCAATCAAGATACATCCAGCTCCTTGTTGTTGGCATCTACAAAATTATCAAAAAACAAGCATCATATCATATATATATATCCAAGTTTATGACTTGCAGCAATTAAAGCATGCTTTGGGCATTAATAGGCAAGGATAGGTCCTAAATCCTATCCGGGGATGTGCGGCCCATGTAGCTGGACCCCGTGGTCCCATACGGTTTCAGAGAGAATTTCGGCAGCATCTCCCCGTTGTTCTCCAAATACACGTCACTTGGGGTCGAGAGGGTTGTGTATCCGAAGAATAACAGGGAGACACCACCGAAACTCTCTCTGAAACTGTATGGGACCACGTGGTCCAGCTATGTGGGCCACACATCCCTAGACTGTCCAAAGTGCGTGGATAATTTGAGAGCGTCTTCCTATAAATATGACCAGTTGCCTGGTCATATTTATAATCCAACACTCCCGAATGGGAGACGACGTAATCGGTCGCGCGACTCTAATAATTACTCATATAAAAGTTTGTAACAAAATCAATTCATAACTAGCAAATGAAAGATCCATTAGTTGTTAATTTACTAATTATTTCACTTTATTCAACATATATATATATATTTCAAAAATACGATGGTGTATTAATATTAGAGAAAAAATATACCTTCGACCGGACGTTGGTGCTAGCGGCGGTGCGGGGCGGTGCACCGGAGCACATAACAGTGCGAGTCGCTATCCTAGGCATGCGCGTGCTGCAGTGGTCAGCTGACTGGTGGCTGGGGACTTAACTGTGGCCGGTTGGCAGTTATGGGACAAGGTGAAGTCGACGGTAGGTGAGAGCAATAAGTGTGGAGCTTGGTGAACCTGAGGTCCTTAAATACTTGTCATCAGTGACGGTTATCCCTAAAAAGACGTCACTAATGGTGGCCTTAGAGTTGCGGGCACTTTAGTGACATGGATAAAGTAATACGCGTCACTAAAGGTCACACCCTATAGTGAAGTGTATTACTGACATGCGTCATTGATCTGTTAGTAAAGCTCCGTCACTAAAGACCATTTCTGTGGTAGTGAGACAAGACGCGATAGAGGGGTGCCGAGGCTTAGGTTTTATAGTGGCGGAGGAGGAGATTGGAACGGATACGGTAGCGCGGGGATCTCGGACTCGGCTGATGGTGGAGATCTCAGCGGAGCAGTTATGGCGCACGGGTCGGGCTCGGGTCCATGGGGGAAAGGGCGAGGGGGTCAGGGGAACCCAAATCAGAGTTTGGATTAGGCCTATTTGGCCCAAGGCTATGGATTACATAGTGGTGGGGTGACGCTAGGGCTCGGGCGTGGCTGACGGGTGGTTAGGGATGGGCCTAACAGGTGGGACCCACCCGTCAGTGGCTCGGCGCAGTGGCTAGACCTACGGGTGATGCTGGGTCAGCGCATGCGAGGGGGTGGACTAGGCTACGGCTGTGGTCGAGGAAGCGTGTGCGAAATGAGCCGGCTACGGTCGGCCCAAGCCGGAGGGGGAAGAATTTTTATTTCTATTTTGTTCTTTTTCCCTTTTTTCTTTAGAAAAGGCTTTTTAAAATTATAAAAATAGATTTTTTTTAACTCCAGAAAAATTCCAAAAACTTCTAGAACCTTTTAAATGCAATAAATATAATTTTCTTTGCAAAATTTTAATTTGGAAAAATTTTCCCCCAAACTTATTTAAAGACTTTCTTTTCCTTTATCTATTATTTAATTTCCATTTTATTCTTTTTATTTTATTTTCCAAAAATTCAGGTTGTGACAAACTTACCTCCTTAAAACAGAATCTCGACCTCGAGATTCGGAGGTGCTTGGGAAAAGGTGCGGATAGGTGGCTCTCAACTCACCCTCTCGCTCACATGTAGCTTCCTCCTCTGAATGATTACTCCATAACACTTTACAAAACTCGGTGACTCGGTTGCGGGTTCTTCTTTCACTAACTTCTAAGATACGAACTGGCTTCTCTACGTATGTCAAATTCTCCCGAAGCTATATCTGCTCGGGGTCCGTTGCTTCCGTAGGGACACGCAAACACTTCTTCATCTCGAATGTATGAAATACGTTGTGGATGTCTGCCATGGATGGTGGCAACTCTAACTAATATGCTACTTCACCTTTATAGCTGACTATCTGGTATGGTCCCACAAAACATGGTGCCAACTTTCCCTTAGTCCGAAATCGATGAACTCTCCAAAATGGAGTAACTCTCAAATATACAAAATTTTCTTCTTCAAAACTTAAATCCCTTCGACGATTATCTACACAGCTCTTCTACCTAGACTGAGCTACCTTCAATTGGTCTTGGATAATCTTTACCTTTTCTTTGGCTTTCCTTAAGATATTAGTACCAAATACTTGACTTTCTCCAACTTGATCCCCAAAACAAAGGTGTATGACACTTCCATCCATACAAAGCTTCAAATGAAGACATCTAAAGGCTAGCCTAATAACTGTTGTTGTATGAAAACTCTGCATACGGTAAACTTTTATCCCAAGATCCTCTGAAATCTAGAGCACATGCCCTCAACATGTCTTTTAGGATCTAGTTCACTCTTTCTGTCTGACCGTAAGTCTAGGGGTGATAAGCCATATTAAAATTCAAACGGGTAGCTAATACTTCTCGTAGCTTCTGCCAAAACTTAGATGTAAACTAACTTCCTCTATCTGACACAATCTTTTTAGGAAAAAAATGATATGAGCCATGTACAACTTAGCCAATCTACTGCTAGTATAGGCGGTCTTGACCGGTAGGAAGTGAGCAACTTTCGCTAGACGATCGATGATGACCCAAATAGAGTCATATCTAGACATCGTCCTTGGTAATCCCGTGATAAAATTCATTCCAACTTCTTCCCATTTCTATTCGGGCACCTTCAAAGATTGAAGCTGTCGACGGGTGGTCGAGCAGCCCTCCTCGGGGGGTGCCCGTGGAGGTGATTTGTATTGTAGGGAAGCGCTGCACTCAAGACCTCGATGGTTGCCAAGCCCGTGAGAATAGGACCGGTCGGAAGACAGAAAGATTTAGAGTGGTTCGACCCCCGATAGGGTAATGAGCCTACGTCCACTGTGAGTTTGATGGGGTGTTTCACTAGTCAGGAAGAAAGTTACAACAAATGGATTACAAGAGCTAGGGCTCCAGAATGTCTGTGTGTTGTGTTGTGGGCGTTTGAACACTAGCATGGATGTGAGCATTGGAGAAGAAGTGGTAGTCGTGGTGAGGCGTAAGACGTTCAACGTGGGGGTCCCGTGCTCGAGACCCCTGGCTATTTATACCCCTGTTGGGTCTAACCTATCGTACAGCACGCTTCGACGGGACGTAGCATGGCTTGATCGGACGCAGCATGCCCTGATGGGACGCGGCGTGCTGCCTACTCCCCAACTGCTCCCTAGTCTGACGCCGCCCGGCAGCCCTATGCACCTGTCACGCCTGGAGCCTCCGACCGCTTTGCATCATGTCGCATTTAATGCGCCACGCTGCTTTCGGCTGGCTCAGGCGGGGTTGGTGCGACGGGCCTGATGGGCTCTCTGCCTGGCCCAATAGCCAGA
>KE371900.1:334065-351133 GCA_000418225.1 Zizania latifolia
CGTGAGAATAGGACCGGCCGGAAGACAGAAAGATTTAGAGTGGTTCAGCCCCCGATAGGGTAATGAGCCTACGTCCACTGTGAGTTTGATGGGGTGTTTCACTAGTCAGGAAGAGAGTTACAACAAATGGATTACAAGAGCTAGGGCTCCAGAATGTCTGTGTGTTGTGTTGTGGGCGTTTGAACACTAGCGTGGATGTGAGCGTTGGAGAAGAAGTGGTAGTCGTGGTGAGGTGTAAGACGTTCAACGTGGGGGTCCCGTGCTCGAGACCCCTGGCTATTTATACCCCCGTTGGGTCTAACCTATCGTACAGCACGCTCCGACGGGACGTAGCACGGCTTGATCGGACGCAGCACGCCCTGATGGGACGCGGCGTGCTGCCTACTCCCCAACTGCTCCTTGGTCTGATGCCGCCCGGCAGCCCTATGCACCTGTCACACCTGGAGCCTCCGACCGCTTTGCATCGTGTCGTATTTAATGGGCCACGCTGCTTTCGGCTGGCTCAGGCGGGGTTGGTGCGACGGGCCTGATGGGCTCTCTGCCTGGCCCAATAGCCAGAAATGGGGTCTGTGGCTACCCGGGGGTATATCCCCCACAGAAGCAATCCTACAGGTCTCTAGTGCTCGGCCTTTACTCTTTGGCATACATCATATATTGCTACATATTTAGCTATCTCTCAACGCATACTTGGCTACTAAAACTTCTCTTGAAGGTCTTGATAAATCTTGGTACTACTAGGATGAATGGAATACTAAGTTTTGTGAGCTTCTCAGAATATGAGATCCTTCAACTCATTCTGATTAGGTACACCGATATGGTCTCCAAACCATATGGTACCTTGCTCATCCTCAGTGAAATCTCAGGCTTTTCCTTGCCTCATGTTTTTGTTAATCTCTTGAATATCTAGATCATTTGCTTGGGCTTTACGAACCTGATCCAACAGGATAGACTGGGCTTCTAAAGCTGCTAAAAAAATCTATCGGGACAACATCCAAACTTAACCTTTCAAATCCTTGTAACAACTACATGGGTATCTCTTTGGCAGAGATAGCATTCCCATCGCTCTTCCTGCTAAGAGCGTCTACTACGATATTGGTCTTACCGGGATGGTAATGTATACCAATATCATAGTCCTTAATCAACTCAAGCCATCTTCATTGATGAAGGTTTAAATCAAGTATAGTGAAAAATATACTTCAAACTCTTATGGTCTGTGAAAATCTCTCTCTGATTCCCAATAAGGTAGTGTCGCCAAATCTTCAAGGCATGGACTACAACAACCATTTCTAGATCATGAGTAGGATAATTTAACTCATGAGGTCTCAACTATCGGGAGGCATAGGCAACTACTTTTCCTTCTTGCATAAGCACGCATCCTAAACCTTGACGGGATGTTTCACAATAAACTTGAAAATCTCCTTTAGGATCTAGCAAAAGCAACACTAGGGTTGATACTAATCTTTTCTTCAACTCTACAAAACTTTCTTCACACTCGAGTGTCCAAATGAACTTTTTATCCTTTTGAAGCAACTTGGTCATAGGATTGGCTATATTCGAGAAATTTTCAATGAACAAGCTATAATAGCCCACAAGTCCAAGAAAACTTCTTATCTCCGTGGTGTTTTTAGGTTGGGTCGAATTGGTAACTGCTTATATAGTGCTCGGATCAACTGCAACTCCTTCAGAGGTGATAATATGACCTAGGAACTTAACTTCCTTTAGCTAAAATTCACACTTGCTCAACTTGGCATACAACTGGTGTTCTCTCAACTTCTATAGAGTTAGGTGTAGATGTGTTGCATGGTCTTCTTTAGTTTTGGAGTAGATGAGAATATCATCGATAAAAACCACCACAAACTTATCCAAATATTCCATAAATACCTTATTTATTAGATTCATGAAGAAGGCAGGGGCATTGGTTAGTCCAATGGACATCACTAGGTACTCGAACAATCTGTACCGAGTGGTAAAGGCTATTTTTGAGATATCTTCTTCTCGAATCCTCAACTGGTGATATCCTGACCGAAGATCTATATTGAAGAAAACTGAAGCTTCTTGAAGCTGATCAAACATGTCATCAATTTGAGGAAGAGGGTACTTGTATAGTTCTTAATAGTGACTTCATTGAAGGCTTGATAATCCACACACAGTCTATTAGTCTTATCCTTCTTTTCCACAAAAACAACTGTTGCTCCCCACGGTGAGGTGCTTGGTTAGATATATCCTTTTTATAGTAACTCTTCCACTTGCTTCTTCACTTCAGCCAATTCATTCGGGGCCATCCAATAGGGTCTCTTATGAATTGGGGTTGTTCTAGGGACTATATCTATTCTGAACTCAATTTCTTTCTTTGACGGCATGCCTAGCAACTCCTCTAGGAAAACATCTGGATATTATTGTATCACATATATCTCTTCGATCTTAACTTCATTCAACATTATCTTCAAACTAGAGGGATTAGAGTTGTGAAATGTTATGGTCTAGCCAAGGTGGTTGGTATGGTGACTTCTCAAGTCACTTACTTTATCTCACCCTCATATTTTACTAACCAATCCATTTCTAAGATGACATCTAGGTCTTTAGATTCTATCAAGATTAGGTTAGCAAGGAAGGGAACCCCAAGGATTTTGATGGTTATCAAAGGGCTAAAAAGGGATGAGAGCATCTAATGGCTAGGGGTGCAGATTACTAAAGAGTGATGAAGAGGTTTTACTTCTATCCCGTGTTTTTCCACAAAACTTTTAGATATGAATGAATGAGTTACACCAGAATCAAATAATATTGTTGTCGGTATTGAGTTAACAAGGAACATACCCAATACTACGTCAGGTGCAGCTTGAGCTACCTCCACGGTCACATGGTTCACCCTTACTTTAACTTGGCTGGTGGGAACTGGTGCTGATGCTAGGTGAGGTTGACGCTTAGGCTCTGGACACTATTCTAAATAATATCCAGTCTTGTAGCAATTGAAACATATCACTGGCTTACCATTCTTGTCCTTTGAGGGGGCTTGATTGGCAGATGGAGCAGGAGTAGTGCACAGTGAATTGCTACAATAAGGCTATTGTGCATTGTTGTTGGTGTTGGGACCAGAGGTTACATAAAATTGGGAAGGAGAACGAGTGGTCTGCACATTTGACCCTTCGGGCTGTTGCTATGGAGGCATCACCATAGTGAGGCCTTTGATTGTTACTCTGTTGTTGATTCTGCACTAGGCGACACTTCTTAGACTCTATTCTGTTATGTTTGTCCTCTTGGTGGATGGACTTGTCTACCAATTTCTGAAAACCAACATAATCTCCAGCGATAAGATGAACAGAGAGTTCATCATTCAAGCCTTCTAGAAATTTCTCCTGGCGTTCTTCATCTGTTCTAACATCTTCAGGAGTGTAGTGAGCTAGATGGTTGAATTCATGCAAGTATTCTATCACAGAATGATTTCCTTACTTTAGAGCAGGGAACTCACGCTTCTTTAGAGCCACAAGTCCATCAGGAATATGGGTCTTCCTAAAACTAGTGGAGAGCTCCGCCCAAGAAATTTCCCTTCCATCAGCTCTATTTTCCTTGAAATGATTTCGCCATTCCCCAACTAGGCCTTGGAGCTTATGGGATGCAAACAAGACTTTCTCCTAGTCTGTACACTAAAGCACATCTAACTTTTTCTCAATGATAAAAAGCCAATCACTAGCTTCTACCAGGTTGGTGGTGCTTGAAAAGGTTGGCGGCCTAACTCTTAGAAATTCTGACAGCTTGTTCTGTGGTGGAACATGTGCATGTGGGGGTTGAACAGGTGGTGTGTGCTAATGGTTGTGCATCTGTTGCATTAGCATAGCCATAAGCTAGTTATAATTGGCCAAAACTTGAGCTAAGGTAGGATTTTCTAGCATGGGAGGTGGCAGGTTAGGCTGAGGTTGACCCCTATTGACTGATCCGCTTGAAACATCATCAGCAACATCTTGAGAAGTGACACATCAAGTTTGAACCATTTTGCTAGAAAGGGCGAAAGGTTGGGGACATGTCAGTTTAGAATAGAGAAGAGATAAGAGAAAAATATCTTGTGCTGATCTGAACTTTGTTTAAACTTTTATTAAATTTCTAAATTTAACTCCTAAGTGTAGCTATACCACAAAGCCTGATATAGTCCACATACTACTAACAAGCAAAGCAAAATAGCATTAAACCTAAGCAAGCAAATGGCTAACACAACGATCTTAAGGTAGGCTACTAGGGATATAGCAACTAGGCTCCTCCAGATCTTCCTTTTGCTCAAGAGAAGGCTCTAAGTCATCATCTTCATTATCCTCTAGGTTGATGACAACTTCCTGCATTCTCTTGGTTCCTTGCACTCGAGGCAGCATCCTAACGTGCTTCCTTGCGGTGCGATAGACTCTAGCTTCTCTGGGTGGTGCTTCTCCCTTGAGCGCAACAATCTCCTTGAACAACCAATCCACCTAGTCTTGCAGCTGACAGATTGTCTAGCGGTTCCGATTCTCCTACTCATGAGCTCCAATGATGGCATCCTTATGATAATCGTCCATTGCTTTTAACATATCAGTCATTGTGACCATGGTAGCATTATTCTTTTTGGCATTAGACTAATACTTAGCATAAGTGTCTTTATAAATCTTCCTTGGATGATACTTGTATTATGTCATGGACAACAAAGAGGCAAAGCGAACTCGAAGACCACCAATCGCAACATACGTGACCTCCTGACAATCATGACTGAAACCGCGTCCCTCTACTTCAATGATAAGTGATGGAATGCTTTCTGTCTCACCCATCAGTGTGACTACAACAGCCGTGGTCCTGGGTGTATTCGCAATAGTCCTAGAATACATGGGAACTTCTTCGTAGCCACAGAAAAAAGCAAAGATGGCATAGTTTCCTTTCATGCCAAAACATCGTGAGGCTAGGATCCATCCGTAGACATCTAAAAAGAAGATAAGAATAGAATAAAATTAGTGCCATCTTTTTTAAAAAGAAAATTTTAGAAGAAATATTTTTGTAAAAGAGACGAGTGTAGATAGAATAAAATATTTTCTTTTTAGCTCCAAAGGTTTGACCATTTGGCTAACCCTATAGTTAAGGAGGCTCTGATACCAACTTGTCATGCCCAGAAATTCCAACCATTTCCTAACATTTATTGTATAGAAAGAACTCTCGTCCATGAATCAGTCAAGGTATACAGTTGACAATTATTAGAAAATCAAAAGCATAAATTGTTTATGACAAAATAAAAGAGTACTTTATTACCAAGATAGATTGAAACCTCGAAACACTAATAAATAACTAATAAACGACTCCTAAAATTTACACAATGACTCCACTCCACAAGCATCTTGACTAGGACAGCTCAAAAGGCTCCACCTTCATCTTCACTGGCATACTCCACTTCTGGTTGGGGGAATGTAAGGGTAAGTATGTTAAATACTCAACGAATCACTCGAGGACAATATTATAAATGTATAGGGGGATTTCAAAGAAAGGCATAATATGGTTCTTTTGCATAAAGCAACATTTTAGCAAATTTTCAGAGTTTTAAAAGTTATTCTGACCGTTGAATATCTTAAACAATATTAATCATTCACTGAATAACCCTAGCCCAAACCAAACCAACTCATACACCACAGTTAACCAGGTTTAAACAATATTCAACATTAGATTAATCAAATAAACATGAGGCTAATCACAAAAAACATTGCGCAGCCTGTCCATAACCGTGTGCACGGCTATTCGAATAGTTTTACTCTGATGAAAGGTGCACAACTTTATCTACAGATATAGTCCTACACATACAACTAGTATGCTCCTAAATACCACCTCTGTACCTCAAAGGAGGATAGCAATACGACCCTTTCACCTAGATCCCTTAAGTTTTGCTCCCCAGGCTACCATTCGATCCCACCCTAGGAAAGACGAACCTGGAGCTCCATTCCACATAGCAGTCATCACGAAGGGTGAAAGCTACCAACAGTCTCGATGCTCTACTTAAGATCACTAAGCTATAGATCGCACCATTACCTATACTGGCTTGTGGTAAGTGCGATTTAAGCACTGCAACAGCAGCTCGTGAATCGGTCCTTAAGTGTCATAAGTACGACTAGCAAAACCATGTACTCACATTCCACCTTAGTCAAAATTTTAGTAGAATTAACCATTAACCACTCACCATTAATCAAGAAACTCATTAAATCAGCATTAATCCATATAGTGATGTTAATGAGCCATTTTAAGTGATACTAGGTTCTAAGCAGGGCTAATTAATCTAGTCTGATTATAGTATAGACCTAATTAGTCAGTATTAAACCATGGAATACAAGGAAATGAGACAAAAAATATAGGGCTTATCAAACAGTAGGTTGATCCCTTCCCAGTGACATTCGAAAATAAATGCATCTTTTGAATGAAAGCATATATTTGAAACATGGGTTCAAGCATGATCAAAAAGCAGACTCGGATGACTTGCCTTGTGGCTCTGGTAGAAAAACAGGCGCTTCTTCGATGAAAACGGACTCCTCTGAAACGTCGGGGACTACACACAACAGGCAATCAATAAGAAACAGCACAATAGATCAAACAAGACATGTATGAAATATTTTTATTATGTAGAGGTCATTTTATAAAAAAAAAGCAATTTGAATGGTCAAATTCAGAGTTAAAATGAATTATTTATGAATTTTTAAAGGTTTGAACATAATTCTAGAATTTAAGAAATTAAAAGGAATTTATGACATAATACTGAATTATTTTTCCAAAGGAAAATAGATTTATTGCGTCACCATAGCGGATCGGGTTTGGCAGACCAGGTCTGCCACGTGGCAGCCACGCGGACCGAACCCGCTGATGGGGCGCCGACGTGGTAGCCACGTGGGCACACCATGCTAGCACCGCCGGTGGGTGGCTCAGGACCCAATGGTCACCAGCGATCAGTGAGGCAGTGACCGACGACGATGGTAGCAAAGCAACTAGGAGGCGACAGCGGACACACCAGAGGCGATGGTAGTGACTATATGGGGCGGCGAGGCTTCTCGGGTCGGCGACGGTGGAGGGCTTCCAGCGAGCAGTGGGCAACACGAAGGGGTGGTTGAGGACCGGAGGGCTGTGGTGGAGGTGATGGTGGGGTTGGCGAGGTCAGGGGGTGACGGAATGGTAATGAGCGGCAAGCGGACGCGACGGAGCAAGGGCAAGGCGTGGGGAGGCGAGCTCGGTGAGGCTAGGGTTCAAGCGGGGACATGATGCAGCAGAGGGGCGTCAGGGCTCGGGTTTTATAGGAGATGGAGGAGGAGACCGGCGTGGATATGATGGCGTGGGGATCTCGGACTCGGCCGATGATGGAGATCTCAACGAAGCCGTTACTGTGCACAGATCGGGCCTAGGTTCATGCAGGAAAGGGCGAGGGGGTCAGGGGGAACGCAAATCAGTTCTCCCAGTCTTATTTAAAGACTTTCTTTTCCTTTGTCTATTATTTAATTTTCATTTTTGTTCTTTTTATTTTATTTTCTAAAAATTCAGGCTGGGACACCTAATAATACCGCGCCGCGCCACGCAGCTGCTGATCACCCACGTCGCGAGGAGCAACTGCTGGGCCGTACCGTCCGAAGCATATGAATACCCGCGTACATATGATATTTCAATCCACGGCAGGAACAGAAAAACCTACTAATTCGGGCAAATAAAAACGTTCTTTTTAAAAGGAAATTTAATGCATCTTAATTTATTCTTATCCGGCCGAGAACTGATGAGTGACTAGATTATTCTTATCCGGAATATTATATTCTACCAAAAACCCACCGTTACATCGTTTTATCCCGCCGCTGAAATACCCCGATCCTATCTGCTGTAACTAACTAAGTAAATTAATTATATCTAATCAAACACGCGTGCAGCGCCGCCACAATTGGCATTTGGCAAACTAACTCAGCATGAATTATAGCATGCATGCATGCATGATCGAGGAGCATTTGCGGACTCTTCTCTCGCGCACGGTGCAACTACGATCCACGGATCAACCGGCGACACATACAAAAACGATGGATTTTGCAGCTATGTTTAATACCATTTCAGTTAAAAATTATAAACTATACATGTTTTTATAAAAAGCCAACATTTATAACTTTTAGTTAAAACCATTTAGGTTTAGTGTTATACATATTATATAGGTAAATTGATATTTGAAAATAATGTTATATATTGTTATTTAAATAATAATGAATGTACAGTAAAAATAACTAATAGTCAAACTATGTAAAAAACTAATATGAATTATATTTTAGAATGGATATATATAGTATTATAAGTTGTTTAACTTTTTAGTAAAACTTCTTTGTTTTTGACTAGTTTTATAAAAAAAAATATATCTATAATATCTAATTAGTTTATTAAATTCTCTTCTCTACTCCTAAAAAAATGAGTTCACAGTGATAGTGCATCCTACTTCAAAATTTCTCATCTACTACATGCCCATTGAAATTAGATTTGATCATGTGTATATATTTTTAATATTGCAAAGTATATTTGTTTGATATTATAAATATTAATATATTTTATAAATTAATCAAAGCTAAATTATTTTTACTTATTTACATAATATTAAACGAAGGGGAGTAGCAAGTAACCATGCACAAGCCGGCCACAGAAGCTAGCGTCCCGTATAAGTATGGCGCGTCCCCCCGAGAGGCTCTCTCCGCCTCATCCATCTCTCGTCTTCTGCATGTTGCTCCTCTACTTTAGGATCCCGTTGATTCTGAGTTTATCCACAAACTAGCGGTTAATTCGGTACTTAAGCACTGTAAGCATTGTAACAACCATTCATTCTCGTCCCTAATTCTTGGATCGCATGCATATACTTCACCTCGTATTTATATCATATCGTGTCTCCTCATCCCCCACACAACTCAGCAGCAGCTCGCGGTTGATTGCAGTAGGCAGTGAGTAGAGGAGGTGGTTGTTGATCGATTGGCGCTGGAGATGGACTGCTTTGCGGAGGTGGAGGGGAAGAGGGCGCACGACCCGCTGTACCAGCGCCGGAGCCGCGCGGCGGCGACGACGCCGGCGACTGGGGTGCCCGTGGATGACGTCGACAGGGTCGTGGACGTGGCCGGCGCGGTGATCGTCGGGGCCGGCCCGTCGGGGCTCGCCGTCGGCGCGATGCTCGGGCTGGCCGGCGTGGCCTACGTCGTGCTGGAGCGGTGCGGCTGCATCGCGTCTCTGTGGCGGCACCGCACGTACGACCGACTGTGCCTCCATCTACCCAAGCGCTTCTGCGAGCTGCCGCTCATGCCGTTCCCGGCGAGCTTCCCGGAGTATCCCACCCGGGACCAGTTCCTCGACTACCTCGAGTCCTACGCGCGCAGGTTCGCCGTCGAGCCGGTGTTCCGGCGCACCGTCATCAGCGCCGAGTACGACGGCGAGTCGTGGTGGGTGTACACCAAGGAGGTCATCACGGCAGCCGTCGGCGGCGAGCAGGCCGTCCTCGGCAGCACCATGACGGTGTACCGGAGCAAGTGGCTCGTCGTTGCCACCGGCGAGAACGCCGAGCCCGTCGTTCCGGAAATTGAGGGCGTCGGGAGGTTCAAGGGCCAGATCATGCACTCCAGCGAGTACCGCAACGGCGAGGGCTACGCCGGCAAGCGAGTTCTCGTCGTGGGCTGCGGCAACTCCGGCATGGAAGTCAGCCTCGACCTCGCCAACCACAATGCGCGCGCCTCCATGGTTGTGCGCGACACGGTGAGAAATAAACTTATGAATCTCTGATCAAACAAAGAGCTGGTCTTTGTTTCTTCTCCTTTACCTTTATTTCTCTTTTGTTGGTTTGTTCAGATGGATTATTACAGATTTCTCAAATGATTAAGATCGATCACTATCTGAGATCGAGCCTGAAAAGAATTTGATAACTTCAGGATTGATTTGTTTAATTAACTAATAACATTACATAAAATTAAGATGCATGCACAAATGAAGAGATTAGACAAAGGCGATATTTGCATCTTCCTATCTTTTCCATCCTGGTGCGACTTTTTCCTTACTTAATATTCTCTCGCACAGGCTCGTACGGTCTGATCTTCTTTTTGTGCATAAGCATGAGTCTACCAAAGTGATCACTCTAGTTGGCACCACGATTGATCTCACGTGTTCATACACTTCCCGAAGCACACAAAAAAAAATTCAGTTTCTGATCTCGCTGCATGTGTTAACATCGCTTTAATTTATTTTCTCGGTAAAAAAGGCAGTGAGCTTGAGCCATGCATGCCAAGAAAGATGCTGCGATTCTCTAAGGAAAACTTTCTTGGGATTCATGAGCATGCGCTAGCTAGCTAGCTTGTGGTGATCCTTTTGAAGGGAAATAAAAAGGATATATAAAAGAAAACCGTCTAGATTATTTGCACCGATTGAACAGTTTAAGTTTCCTAAATAGCTCAATTTAATTAGTGATCTGGCTTTTCTGAATATATTTATCAACTAGCAATAGCACCAACTTCTGTCATTTGGATTGCTATTAACGGCTAGCAATAAAACCCTTCGGGATTGGCCTATTAATACTTTAATAATTATTCGATCAATATGATATTTTCTGTTTATATACCTTTTCTCCTCGTTGGAATGTGAATTTGCAAAGCATTAAGAAAACTACCTTGATGCTGAGATAAGCATATTCATGTGGAAGCTGCACCACAAGTTGTTTTCTCCCTAGCACTTTGCAAAGCTAGTTGCAGTACAACTTCTTGATAGCACCTGCAACTAATAAAACGATATTGGCAGAAGGCAGAAACTCCCAAGTGTTTGGGCCCCAAGCCCCTGCCTTTCTTATGTTTATCCCTCTTTTTAATTTGCCATAGTTTCCTTCAATTCATCGAACTCGCGTCCACGTCACGAACAGAACTAAAATTAACAACAACAGCCACTTCATTTTGCGGTGCTTCTCCATTCGGTATTAGTTTATATATAGTACCATCCAATGAAAATCTATCCCTTCAATAAACCGATTGTAACTAGGTAGTAATATATGTGATACCAAATCCTATTCTGAATTGTGAAGTTAACGATCTTTTCATGCTGTAGGTACATGTCCTGCCCAGGGAGATGTTGGGGCGCTCAACTTTCGGTCTGTCCGCGTGGCTTCTCAGGTGGTTATCTGTGCAAACGGTGGACCGGTTGCTGCTCCTAATGGCGCGTCTTGTGATCGGCGACACGGCGCGTCTTGGCATCGCCCGGCCCAGCCTGGGGCCAATGGAGCTCAAAGGTGTGTGTGGGAAGACACCGGTGCTCGATGTTGGAACCCTGGCCAAGATCAAATCCGGAAACATCCAGGTTGGTACTCTTTATGTCCAAAAAGAATTCACTTCTTACATTTCAAGTTTGTCGTAAAAAGATTTCATTCATATCTTATGAGTTTTATTATTTCAATATTTTTACCTATTTCTTATATATATCTATCACTTTACAATTTGTTTCTCATTAATAAAGAGCATCGTGGTTTTTACTCTCACCATTAAGTTATCAATTTTATTTTAAAATTAAAGTATCTATGCAACGGAGGAGTAATTAATAGAGGTCTTTGGCTAATTAATGATTACTATCTCTATTTTGTAAGTTGTTTCATATTTTTCAAAGTTAAACACTTGTTAAACTTTAATCAACTTTAAATAAAAATATATTAACATTATTAATATCAAATAAATATAATATTAAAACATATTTAATAGTTGATTTAATAAAACTAATTTGGTGTTATAATTATTGCTATATTTTATCATAAAACTGATTAAACTCGAAGAAGCATGACTTACAATATGTACCACACACGCGCGTATCATTCATATGCAGGTGTTGCCAGCAGTACAATGTTTCCGGGAGCATGGGGTGGAGTTTGTGGACGGCAGGATTGAAGACTTTGATGTTGTTATTCTCGCCACTGGTTACAAAAGCAATGTGCCATATTGGTTAAAGGTATATACATATATAGCATGTCAATGCATTTTCTTGGACTATGATTACATTAGTTGATCTCTATAAATTAAATTGATAGATCTCATGTCTGTTGGGGAAAAAAAACTGACCTTGTTCTTGGCATATGAACAGGAGAAAGAATTCTTCTCGGAGAAAGATGGTTTCCCCAAGAAGTCGAATGGATGGAAAGGGCAGAACGGCCTCTATGCTGTTGGCTTCTCGAGGCGTGGTCTGTTAGGAGTGTCCATGGATGCCACCAAGATCACTGAGGACATCGTGCAGCGTTGGCGTGATATGGGCTATGAAAGATGTGAGAGAGAGTGAGCAGCTGGAACCGACAAACAAAACACTTGTTATGATCAGAGCATTTTCTTTCTGTGCACGTGTGCTAGTCTGGTTCACATTTTTCTGTGCCAGGTGCATATACCGGTGCATATGCTTGCATATAGATATCAGGCTAGTGCATCTCGTTTTTTTCTCACACCTCCTCATAATGTACATAAAGTCATGGTAGAGGCACATTTGTTGCATTTTTGTTATTTGGCCTAACTTTAATTAGAAGAGTGGAACACTATTGAGTTTGCGACAGAATAGTCTAAGGGCTCTCTAATCAGTTTAGTTTTGTCATGCTTGCCTTTTTTTTGAGAAAGCTTTTCTTTTCTTTATCACTTTGGAAAATGTAGTCGTGTTATTTTGTAAACGTCAATTGTAAGAATATATGCTTTTCTGTTTGTCTCTTGTTCTATCTATTGTTTTTCACATCGAGTTTTGCAGCCACAACATTCTCAATCTCAACAAGTTCATAATGAAGATCACATGCAATTTGTTATCGCATTTATAACCCTTAACTATCACGCTGATGAAACTAAAGACAACTAAGTAGCTATAGAATTGAAATAAACTAATACCCAAACAGTGGGTTTGTGAATTTCATAGCTGATCTGAAGCCGTGGTGTGTGCACCAATGGATAGAGGGTTAGACCCACATGATATATGTGGAAAAGTCAACCGTGCCAAACATACTCTAAAGCATGCATGTTTAAGTACAGAGCTACAATGTTCAAATTCCATAGGAGTTTCACATAAATCAAGTCAATATCTATCCGCGGGAATCAGAAAACATTCTCGATCCAAAACAGTCCTAAGTTTAGTCTTCTTTACATGAACACACATGCTGCTGTCGATATTTTCTTTCTGTATATATGAACGGTGCTTTCAATAATATCGTCATCATTCTGTAGCAACAGGGACCAGCACCACCGCATCCACTAGCAGTACCGTTCACCCCTGGCCTTTGTGATGTCGATCAACATGCAATCAAGTACCATCTGCTGTGGGGAGGATCGAATCGGGAGGAGGATGCAGTAGTGCAAAGATGCATTCTCTCTCATCTTGTCAAAGGACCCGAAACTTATGCCCTGATTGCGATAGTTGCATCTGTACTGTGGGCGCTGTCTCTCTGAGACCCAGCTGAACAATATATTCTGCGGCTCTGCGAGCGCGAGACGAGAGCATATTCCCTGCGGCTGAGCTGAGCGGAGCTGAGCTCTCGCGCGAACGGTATGGTATCCAGGCAATTCGTCCTTGGCTTTTCAGCAGGAGCCATGATTCCATCTCATCTCCACCATTTCCCACTTCTGCAAAAGGAAGCAAAGCAAGCTGCGAGCCAGATTATTCTGTCAAACGATGGCGACAACAACAACGCAAGGTGGTGTGCTTACGGGGCACGGGCGGCGCCGCGGGATCGCCCAGCATGCTGTGTACCCGGCACACGTAGCAGCTGCTGCATCATTGCGTTCTCGCTCAGAGGACACCGATTTTTCGCCCTTCGTCCATGGATTGCTGTCTGCCTGCACGCGTCATGCATGGTGCTTAATTTTCAGTTGGGAGTATAAGTATATATTATTCCTTGATATGGATAAATATAAATCTATGTTTAGAGAGCTTAATATTGTGACAAATACCTTATTTTTAAATTCTGAAGCAAATATCTTCTATTTAGAGAGCTATAGATTTTGTGTGCCAAAATCTTTCCAGGGTCATGTATCCTCGCACTGCTGCGCACAACGTACATGTCAAAGAAAATTAAATTTGTGCTAATTAACAAAGTTAATTGCTGGAATTTGCGCCGTGTACTAAAAATGACATATTTGAACTAGTTATATATATGTGTGTGATGATATGGATGTGAGGCAAAAATGATTTAATCTGTTCTGTTTAATATTTGTCTGAATTTATATTTCTCTAGTGGGATTTATCGTTTTATTAAGCATGTTTCAGGAGTTTTAGATTCTAAGAAGCAGGTGACGAGAATCTAGAGAAATTCTTGTTATCTATATTTTGTATACTAGTTTATTTGTCGATTTTGTAGTTATTGTTTTTCACAATATGAAGCAATAATATATATTATTTTGGGAGCTTTAGATTTTAAATAGTTACAGCTATCAAAATCTTTCTAAATACGTCACAATATTAGTGTGTAATGGAATACTTTTTTATTAATAATTGCTGATAAATTATGTAGATGGACGAGTGCTCATATCAATAGTACAAAACTTATAAATTGATTAAAATTTATATAAACAATGTTGATGTAAAAAATTAGATAAATGATGTTTTTATTCCAAAATGACGTTGGTGTTTTAATTTCCGCAAGAACTGATCAGCAAAGTAATTAATGGTGACAGCTTGATCAATAACATTTCTTGATATCTGCGTCATTTGTGGATATTGGAAAAATCATCCATCGATGAGAATATTATTAGCGATGGTATAATTAAACCATCATGGATATACGTGATCTTGAGGTAGTGATATGGTTTGGAAAATACCAAATCTGGCGATTACTATAGTGTGTTCAACTGATACTATTACAGAAAACCCTATTAGTGATAGGTGATAACCTTTATTAGTGACGGATAAGTCTCCCGTCACTCTTATCGCGTCAGTGATATAACATCATTAGTGACGGGTATTTATCCGTCACTAAAGGGTCACGGGCGATAATATTCACCCGTCACTAAAGGAGAGCCTATCGGCTCACCTGCTATGGGCCCTTTAGTGACGGGTCATAATGTCACCCGTCACTAAAGGGTTCTTTAGTGATAGGTGATTATTATTACCCGTCATTAATATTATGGTCATTTTTTTAAAAAAATTTGTTTTTAGGCTATATCCTGAATCAAAGTCAGGATTTGGTAGCCAACATATCCAACATTCCAGAGCACATCACAGACAATTCATCATAGAACACAGACAATTCATCACATAACACAGATAATTCATTACAGAAAATCCATAACCAAATTAGTATCACATATATTAACTTCTAATTCGTTATCTCGAAGAACATGGCTAAAACAAAGTTCCATAAGAGCATTAGATAGGAAGACATTATACCCCAGGTTTACACCACATACATGATAGTCTCAATTGCACCATTGTTGATGTTGAAATGGAAGGCGCATACTGTGCCAACTTATAACGCGTTATCTCGAAGAAATTGGTTAAAACCAGTAGTTAGGTAGCACCGTCTATCCGTGGATTTATGCACCGCAATTGGGACTGCCTCAGACCCTGCTGCTGCCACTTGAATCTCGGTGGTCTGCTGGTGTAGGTGAGGTGTAATGTACTTCTCACAGTACTGACTTGAAAAGTACTATAACAATAAAATTTAAAAAAGCTAGTTAGACAAAGCTAAGTGCATAGATGATCGAGTTAACCACCGACATGTGAAAAAGCTTACCACAGACTTATTATTGATGATCGAGTTATTTATTGTGTAGACATATAACCGAGTCTTAGAGAATAAACCTACTGAGATGTTTTGTAGGAGAGCCTTCCTTGCTGGAGTTACATCTGTTGGATTGCTAAAATAACAGATGTTCTTCAATTATTCCATTTGGTCGGTGTCGATCTCCTTGGCTATCTGTTTCCCCTTCTTCCTCGCCGCAATATTGCTAAGACCCTCCCCTGATATTATAAATAACCAATTTAAGTATATAAATAAAATATGCATGTGTAGTATCTGAACAGTTTGCTAAAGATCGATACCACTATCGTTGTCCTCCACTTTTATGGTCATTGGGGCCTTCTCATCGTCAAAGTTAGTGTAAATTTTGGTAATAACAGTCAATGGGGCATGTCCCATTGTTATTGTAACATAGTCTTCTTGTGTTAGGCCGACTCTTTTACTAAATTCGGGCCACCTTTTGTGGAGGCATACCCTGCCTCCATAGCTCGCAACCTTAACCTCTGTGATGCATCTATCTCTTGTTAATATCTTAAGGGTGTCACCAGTGTGAATGTTATTGATGTTGCCAAAGTTTTTTGATAGAAACTACAACAGTAAGTAATATGGTATCAGTTTGTTAGTTTTATTAATACATAAACAGAATATACAATGTACAATGTATAAACCTAGTGACGTCCACCGTTGACTAGATGATTGATCTTTGTGAAGTAACTGTCATGAATATAAGTTAGTACCGTAGGAATCCACCTACTAGTGGAAGCACGCTATCTGGAGAAACTGTCCTGTTGATTACTTGGGAGACTTGTCATGTCCCTAATTCATGTTATATTTGACAATGATAAAAAAAGTATAATACTACTTGTGTAAACCCTAATATTCACTAAGCAACATATTCACAGAGCAACATATTCACAGAGCAACATATATATTCACTAAGCAACATATTCACAAAGCAACATATTCATAAAGCAACATATTCACTAAGCAACATATTCATAAAGCAACATATTCACTAAGCAACATATTCATAAAGCAACATATTCACTGAGCAATATATTTACAAAACAACTTCACTAAGCAACAAACCCTAACCTCCACGAAGGAGTAGGAGGAGGACGAGGAGGTTGAGTAGAATCTTAAGAGGAAGATGCACGAGGCAGCGGTGAGGAGGCTCGGCGATGGAAGAGGAGACCCTAGCGGAGGAGGCCGCGATGGGACGGAGACCGACGGAGGAGGCCGCGAGAGGACGAAGGCCGTGACGGCGGAGGAGAACGACGGCGAAAATATGGAGCTCCACGGTAGAACGATTACAGAGAAAAAGGCGTGGCCGCTAGGGTTTAGGGTTCTGCGCGATATGAAAACGTT
>KE371900.1:405470-432310 GCA_000418225.1 Zizania latifolia
CTCGCCGCCGCCATCAAGGAAGAAAAGAGGAGGTCGGATGAGGAGGAGAAGTAGGGCCGGCGGCTAGGGTTAGAGAGAGGAGAGAGGTGGCTGATGGAGAGGGAGGAAGAGAAGAAGAGGTGGGAGGAAGAGGAAACACCTCAAAGCAAATGTGATTTTTCAAATTAACTCAAAAATCCTCAAAGTGATTACAAGTGTTACGTCCCATTATATAGCCCACATGGACCAAGGGAAAAGACCCTAATACCCCTTCGGGAATGTTCGATCCAGACTCAAGGCCCATAGGGCAAAAACGTAAAAACTGACTCCAGATATTTATTCGGTGCCGAACTTTTCGTAGCCGTCACGACACCGCTATCTCTGACGGAGAAAACACTTTTCCGGTAGATTTGACGGTTTTAAGCTGAAGCCGTCAAAGCGTCCGTCGCCTCCGCACCGTGCACCCGGATTGGACCGATCCGACCCCGTGGCTCCTTAGCCCGGCGATCAGTCGTCCGTGTACCTGAGTCGCACCGGTCGACACCACGACGGATCACGTCCACTTGCCGCTTTTGCTCCATGCACCCAGATTGGACCGGCACGTCCTCGTGACCCCTCTGTCCGACGAACGTTCGTCCGTGTACCTGAGTCACACACGAGCTCCATCACGATAAGTCACTGTGCCTCCCCTCAGAGGACTTCTCCTCATCTTCATCCTTCTCTTCTCTTCTCATCATCTCTATTCTTCTCTTCAATCTTCACTTTATCATCTCTCCCGTTGAGAATCACTCATCATCCCCATGATATTCACCATGGCTCCTCACTTGTTCATGACACTCATAATATGAATATTTCTAAGTAATCCATGATCGGTTTTAAGTCATATATGGAACAGATATCACTGAGATCGGCATGTGTATTGATTGATGATCATGTCTCATGAATCATGGGTATGGAGATACCAACTCAATAACATGGACGTATGTTAGAGAATATATGTTGGATAGACCCACCATGAGATACTATTGAAATCCCATGTGTCATCAGTATGTCTCAGTAGTGTTTATGTAAAGTTCTTAGACCTAAAATCATCATGGTTCTCAATATACATAGTAGCTTACTTTGGGACTACCAAACGCTACTCCATAACTGGGTAGTTATAAAAGTAGTCATCGGGTCTACTATGAAACATGTAGTGAGATGTGAGTGATCAAGATGGAATTTGCCCCTCCTTATGGGAGAGATATCTCTAGGCCCCTCGATGTAATGGGTTATGGAAGTTCATGGCCATGCCGACATGATTAAAGAGTTAATCAGAGGTTATAATCCAATATGGAGATCGAGAAAGGATCGAGCTATTGATAGGATGGTACAAATCTCCCCTTGTGCTCCATCGTTATCGTGAGGCAAAGGGATATGTTCATATGGAACATTACAAGGTTTAGCCAATATGATCTTTATGTATACTTGGGTTAATATGCTTTGCTAGAGGTCACTGTTAATGGAGTAAGGAAAGGAGTTTCCATATGTTAACCAAGCTATGCGTGAACCTACAAGGTCACACACTTAATGGGTTAGAACATTGGATTCAAATAGAATTCAAATTTGGCTCAATATGGATAGAGATACAAACGGTTTGGATGGAGATCTGAATAGATCAGATAGGGATCTGAGTAGAGTCCTGGTTAGGCCCGAGAAGGCCCAAGCTAAGATGTCTATATATATGAGGGTGTAGGGCACAGGGAAGCAATACTTCTGTTGATTCGCATGTTGATGCATTTCTCATGCTAAGTTGTTAGCCACTAAGAATAAACCCTAGCTGCCACCTCTCAAGCCCGATCACCTCACCAACTGCCCACGTGCTAATACACCATCAGCTAGCGTTCCACCCCTGGATGTGTGGATACTTATTGAGGCACTGCTTGACTGCATCGCTCATAGGCATCAGCGTCGCTGATTGGATCAGCGGCGTTATCAGCTCGGGTTCAATTGAGGACTTCCCGATCGGATCATCTAGTTCTCGAGGGCATCATCGGGTGAAGGATTCTCGAGGGTGTCATCAGGCGAAGGCTTCCTAAGGACGCTGATCAGCTCCCGACCACATTAGCATGCTCGAGTTGGATTGGCTCGCTACTCTAACTCTCCTTTCGCTATATTGCGTGCTCGAGGTAACGATCTATCGTCCCTCTCTTAGCAAGATATCCTGGTGTGCGCGGTAGAAAATTTTTCTTTTCGGCTAGCGTAGCCTCCGTGTTCCCCAAAAGTGGTATCAGAGCCATTTTGCATAGATTGTGATCTAGATCGGTGTATATAGTTGATATGCGGTTGTAATAGATTGGATCTATTATAGTCTAGATCGGTCTGTTCATGTGATGAATCAATTGGCAGCACGGGTTGATGAGATCAATCGGTCCAAGGGGTAGTTGTAGATCAAATCATAACACTTGAATCAGATAAGTTGCTACATTGGATGCAAAAACACATCCTGATCCGAGTAGGTCACCAATCCAACCACCTCAGGCACCTCTCAACTGGTCTTCCTGACCACTGTCACTGTCAGGGATATGACCCCCGGGTACCCCACAGTTTTGCTTATCAGACCTGACGAAGGGCGAGCCAAGAATAGCATTGACCGTCTAGTATGGCCCATAAACAGGGGTTTAGTTCCGATAAGAAAAGTTGAGTCATTATCGGATAGTTGAACTTCAGATATGATATCAAGAGAATTATTTGTACCAGAATCCTTGTAATTAGGGATTTAGCGCTCGAGTTTGGTAGACAATCCAAGTTCGATTCGGGATAGAGTCCTGAGTTGTTGGCTCACCTCCTGAGTATATAAAGGAGGCAAGAACACCTAGAGGCATCTACATCTATTCAAATCATCCATCATCTAGCCATCTAGCTCCACCATATTTTCCTTGCTTTCAACGCCTTAAGCCTCTATAACTTAATTATATCGTATTGTAAGATCCACCATCATATTATACACCATCAGGTTCAAAGGCATTATGCTTCTCTTACACACATCTAATCACCACCTTAGGTACCCCCTTGGGTAGACTGCTTGGCGATTCATCGATAGTTGGCGCGCCAAGTAGGGGATCGCGTTGCTTTCACCATGGTTCGATGGCATCACCACATCAACTCTCAGCCAAGCCCGGGACGACGCTCGTCTTAGGCAACACGAAGTACATTGCCGATTCGCTCGGGAAACTGGTTCATTTCTATTTGGTCCCAACCCCCGAGCGATCATCAAGCTATAGTCTTGATCCTTTTCTCCTGCGAAAGGAGGATCAGGCCACAGAGCGTCTGGCTGATATCATACAGGAGTTGGCTCTAGACTAGCTCTTTGATTAGGTGGCTGAACAAGTCATCTGACGCCTCTGCCAGAGCTTTGGGGGATCGCCTCCCCGGGAGTCCCATCACTAGGAAGATTTTCTTGAGCATGCCAAAGGTCACCTCGTCGGACGGCTTACCAGGACATGGTCTAGATCCATCGATGACCATACTGTGGCTCTTAGATCTAGTCCCTCCCACTGCACCGAGTCAACAAGGCTGCGATGCAGAAAACCCAGGAAGAATGACTGGAGGCCTCGGAAGGACGGCTGGAGGTTCGAGCGCTTGAAAAAGGACTGGCGTGATGACACCGGGAACCAGAGGGACAGCACCAAGGATCGACCACGAAGGTGCCAGACCCAAAATAAGGTGTGGCATAGCGAGAATATCGTAATGCATGAACAGTAGCAGGTCAAAGCTAAGAAGATGGTGAACCAACGGGGATCGATGCCAAGCTTCAATCCAACACCACCTTGAATTTTGCCGAAGACAACAAACACCGTCAAGATCGAACTCCTTTCATTTTTTTAGCTATGTACTCTTTGCCTTATCTGAAATAAAGTCCAAGGATTTCACTAAGAAAAACCATGACATTTACCTTCATAAACAACAATCGCTAAGCTCAAACCCTTTTTAGGTCAATGCAACGAGTCACGCGTCTAGCTCAAATGGTTGTGCCCTATGGATTTACTCTGGGTTTGGTGTTAACAACCGCACGGGCAAAAAAGAGTTGGTGTTTGCACACTCTCGGTTCCCGACCATTAGCTAAGACCCTTGGGAGCTTGGGTCCTAAGCCACAACTTCAAGTCTCAATGACCTCAAGAACTCGTGATACTTGATGTCAGGATCGGCGCATAAGCGGCATTAGTTCCCTACGCCCGAGACTATATGGCTATACTGGGGCTCGAGATCTCGCCTCGAGCACACGAAGGACTTAGTAAAAATCATGAACCTGGGAGACCCTCGAGGACTTGTTCGGCTTAATGTCAGTAGGCGCGTGTGTGGCCTAACGACCACACACCGAGTACTATACGACCTAAGGTTCCTCGAGGTGAAAGCACCGTTAGGACGTAAAAATTGCAAATCACAGAAGACTAATCTTTACTTCACAAAGAGAAGCCAAAAGTTCTTAAAGCGAAAGTTTTTTACTAATCACTCCAAACAATGGTGTAGGTTAAAATGTAACTACTCCATGGGGGATGACGCAGCTGGGTTTTGAGCCTCAGAGGATGACGCAGTAGGATCTTGGGCTTCGGGGGACGACATGGCTAGATCTTGGGCCTCGAGGGATGCCATCATAGCAGCGAGATCCTTGGGAGGAGATAGGAACTGAAGATCCTCGGTGATTGCGGTGGCAACGCCTTCCACTTCCTACCAGAACAGCGTGGCCTGGTCCTCGGTCACTCTGGTGGGCAGTCCATGCTCCAGTCACTGAAGATCGGTCGACGAGAAGTGGGCTCAGACATAAAAGAAGGCCTGTTTGGCCCTAGTTTTTACAGCCTTATCAACAAGGAGGCAGAGCTAAGTTTCAAACCCCTCAAGTTTCTCCTGGAACTCCATGTCGGTGTCCTCGACTAGGAGCGTGTACGCACGCTCGATCACCGCACGAACCTCGACCGCCTCCTCCTCAAGTTATCTGATATAGGCATGGTCCCAGTCGTGCCTCCCTGCAAGTAGAAGGTCGATGAAGACTAAGACTAAGTGACAAAAAGCAAGATCAAGAGGATAATCGTCTGAGAAAAGCTTACTCCGACACTTGACGGTGGACGAGTCTACTGACTCCTTCACCGCGTCGAGGGCCAACTGGGCAGCCCTCTCGGCCTCTCTCACTGCTTCGACCGTAGTCCTCAAGGCCAGCGCTTGGCGTTCAGCCTCCTCTGCCATTTGGGTGGCATTCTCGGCCATCACCGCTGCGCCAGCCATGGAGGTCTCCGCCGCTGTGGCCCTACGTGATAGCTCAGCATTCTAGGCCCAGAGATCGTCATGCTCATGGTAGAGTGTCTCAACCTCGGCCTTGAGGGTCACCACGCATCGCTCGTCCGGTGCGTACTGTGCTCAGAACAGCTATAGAACACAGACAATTATCAAAACAACGACTCGAAAAAGATAAACCAAGAGAGAAACAGGAATTACGTCAGCAAGCTATGACAGGAGAGGGGTAGCTACCCCTAGCACCGGGCCTGGGACAGGCTCAGGGGCCATGACCTCCGCGTCGGGGGCCCCTGATCCGGCCTCCAGCTCGAGGCCATCCATCGCCATCGATGTAGGGGGCTACGCATCTGAACCGACTCCCTTAGGGAGATCAACGACCTCCTCCTTGAGCGTTGTGTCATCCACAACGCCTCCCGTGGCAGCCTCCATGGTAGCTGACCCATCGGCCAGAGGATCGACCGCCGCTCTCGATGCCGTGGCAGCGTCCTTGCCACCTAGGACTAAGACCAGGCCCACAGCGCCCACATCGGTGGGAGCCGCATCGCCTTCCTCGAGCACTGTGGCCGTGTCGTCCCCAACACCCGATGCTCTAGCCTCCATGGCCGCACCTAGGAGCAATTGCACCACCAGCAGTCCTGGCGAGAGGTCAACTTTATCCACACTGCAAGTCAAAACTCATAGAAGTCAACAACAAAGGCGACGGAGCAGTACATATCCACCAACACCGGTCCTACCTCGACGCAAGACGAAAGGTCCTAGAAGCCGCCCGCTTAGGCACCTTCACCAGAATGGGGCGAGGAGAGGCCAGCACCACCTCGGAGATCACAGTGTCCTCCTCCTCCTCGGTATCGAGGATAAACCGATGCCCACCGATTGTCGGGGCTCTGCCCACTCTAACTTTAGTGGGTTTCAAACACTTGCTCGTCCCACTGAGTTCAACCCCCTTCCACTTCAGGAGCAGAAGGGCAGACTGCCACCTCCTCGTGTCGGTAGACGATGAGGTGGGTCGATCACCCGGGGATGCTCAGGGAGTAGCGCCTGTAAGAAGTATGCAGCATTACCCTGTGGCTAGGGCGCATCACACTGTGTGGGTGGTCAAGCATCAGTACAAGACAAAAACGAAGAATAGAGAATAGCAAAAACTAAGAGCGGAAGGTTAAAGAGTCACCCGAGGTCGTGGGTTTGAGACGTAATACGTCATGAAACCAAGGTCATCCGGGAAGCTAGGCTTCCTGACGAAAAAGGAGTTGAGGTGTTTTGCAACCTCAGCCCGGGGCATCCACCTAGGCTCTAGAGCTCTCGGGTCGAAAGGCCCGACCATCTCGTAGGCCGCCTTTGTCCCAAGCCTATAGAGGGAATATCTACCACAACAAGAAGTAGGCCACGACCCCGATTCTGGTCAGCCCGCTCTCTCGAAACTCTCTAACCACATCTACCAGCTACCAGACCTGATCCTCGTCGGCCGAGGAGCACTGGTCACCCTAGCTCATCAGGGGATCCGGCTTTGGGCTGATCTCAGCCCTAATGGCTGGGGGTGGTTCACCCCATAGAACCATTCTACTCTTCACCACTTGTTTAAAGAGGTGACGGGCATCCTTAGAGACTCACTAGATCACATAGAGCGGAGATGGAGTGTCACCTCGCCGATCGCCTTGGTCCCCACCTAATGGCAGAGAGCATAGAAGTACCAGAAGAGGTTTCAATGTGGATCTACTCTCAGATACGCCTCACACAAGTGTATGAAGATGGCGATATGAAGGATCAAGTTAGGGGTGAGGTGGCTAAGGGCGACTCCATAGTAGTGAAGAAGACCCCGGAGAAATTAATGCACGGACAGGCCAAGCCCACGCTCAAGGAAGGACTTGAATAAAACAATTTCATTAGTGTTGGGTGTCGGGAACTCCTCTCCCTTCGCCGAACGTCACCCCGCCACCACCCGCTCTAGCAGGAATCTGGCTACTACAAGATCTCGCAACTTATCCTTGGATATTTTGAACTTCTCCCACCCCAGCGGCAGAGGTAGCGAGGCCAGAGATTGCCATGGGCTCGCGGAAGCCATCGGTTTGAGTTGGAACAGCGGGCGAGCTTTCCTGTAACAAACCACGCAGCTGCAATGGTGACCCAGATAGCGAGGAGCCAGATGGATGAGCGGAGAAGGAGAGGAAAGCAAAGAGTCAGCAGTTGCAAGGTTCAAATCGACAGCATGTGTTTCAAGGGTGAAGAAATCGGCTTAAGTACCCCTGTAGCCATCACACGAAGGCAAGGCGTGATCGTCGTAATTGGGGCACCGCCCCGGCCATCGCTTCTGCAATGATCAAGGCGACCTGACGGTTCCACTCCTCTACATGCTAGCCATCCTCACGCATGGTCTGGTCAGGGATGGAGCATCTTTTAGGTCATTTCACACTAACGTGCATTAATTGCGAGTGTGAAGTGCCCTTTTGGGCACACCAGGCTAGTGGGTCCCACGCTTGGGGGCTCGTGTGCGCTCAAAGATCCCCACACTCGAGGGCTCATGTGCTCTCAAAGATCCTCATGCTCGGGGGCTCGCGCGTGCTCCAAGTTTCTCGTGCTCGAGGGCTCGCCCGACCAAAGATATGAGAACCTGAGAGCCGATGTGCTCAAGGGTTCATGGACCAAACGAACCCCTTTCTCTCGAGCATCCAGGCAATTAAGGACCCGAGCGGCCGAACATCGACCTATTCGAAGATTTAAGACCAACTTCCTCTGAGTTCATCATAGATTAGTGACCTCTGCTATGGCCTTTTTCCTAGCAAGGCCCCGACGCCAACAGAAGACAAATTCGATTAATAAAGTTTTTAAAAGATTATTTTTTTGCAGGATATTTTTTGACCCTCGAGCTAGATGTTCAGGCTTGGGGGCTATACCGTATGGGTGCACCTCACACGAAAGAACGAGATCAAAACGTTTTCAAGATCGTCAAAGTTCAGCAAAAGGTGTCGAAGTTTCAGATTAAAGAAGAGCTTCTCCCAGCTTGTTTTGTCGAAAATTTCTTCAACCAAGCTAAGAAGAGCTCGGGGGCTGCTGTAGGGGATGTGACCCCCGGCTACCCCACAGTAAAGCTTATCAGAACAGATTAAGGGTAGGCCAAGACCACCATTGACCATCTGGTATGGCCCACAAATAGGGGTTTGGTTCCGATAAGAAAAGTTGAGTACTTATCGGATAGTTGAACTCTAGATATGATATCAAGAGAATTATTTGTATCAGAATCCTTGTAATTAGGGATTTAGCACCCGAGTTTGGTAGGCAATCCAAGTTCAACTCGGAATAAAGTCCTAGGTTGTTGGGCTCACCTCCTGAGTATATAAAAGAGGCAAGAACCCCCAGAGGCATCTACATCTATTCAAATCGTCCATCATCTAGCCATCTAGTTCCACTATATTTTTCTTGCTTTTGACGCCTTAAGCCTCCATAGCTTAATTGCATCGTATTGTAAGATCCACCATCATATTATACACCAGAACACTAGATGTAGGGCTATTATCCTCCGGGAGGCCTGAACCAGTATAAACCTTAGCTCTTGTGTTCTACAGTCGACCATCGGGTTTGAAGGCATTGCGCTTCCCTTACACACATCTAATCACCATCTCGGATACCCACTTGGGTGGACTGCTTAGCGATTCACCGACAGTCGCGGAGTCTCGAGCGCATCGCCTAACCACCTGGTCGACCCTATCGGCTAAAGGAAAATTGGTTCTCGAGAGGTTATCTCGGATTGAGATAAATTGTTTGTCCTGAGTAGTTTTTCCATAGAAACTTCATAGATCGGATCTATGATTTTCGCTAGCAGGACCACCGTATGTGCGCGCCTTGTATAGAGTCCTGGTTCACATCGTTAGCTAGAATGCGATTCTATGTGTAACTTGTTTTTACAGAGAATGATGTGAATGGTATGGCCCTATATGATTTGTAAGAGATGTATGTGATGCATGTAATTCTTATGCATGGCTTGCATGCCATGATCTTCGGCTACGTGATAGCAGTCTCTACTGTATTTGCCGACCTGGGTGTCGGACTAGGTGCTTGATTTTAATCTTTTGTTTCTAGCTATAGTAGCCTTGATATAAGATTGTACGATATCAAGTATGGTGGCCTGAAGGAGTGATGTGGAGGATAGAGATCATCTACACCATTAATGGAGATGGAGATTACCAGTTGTTTGGGCCATACTACTTCACAGTTGTTTGGGCCATACTACTTCACAGTTAAATATGTGATATGTTATCATAGTAGGATAGAATCCATCAAGAAAAATTAAGTGTTCATGCCTTTCCAATTGCTGCACCTAACATTGTGGTGATCATTGTTTGGTGGGTCTACCAAAGCAGAGTGCCGGCAATTATCATTACTAGTTGGGTTAGATGTCGGACATCTATATACGGAAGCTTTTGGTTTGCTTAATAAGGTTATCAAATCAGTTTTGGACCTTAGGACATAAGGTTTGGACTGGAGCATGGTGATGCTAACCTAACAAACAGGAATCACATGGAGATGTGATTAGCAATGTGTTGCTTACCCCATGTCATTAATTTCTAGCAGTGATGCCAAAGCTCACTAGGGATTAGTGAAATGAGGATCTTGACCCTCTATGTAACCTAGAGGAAGGTTTTTGATTTCCAAAATCATAGTGGGAGAATCTTTTGTTAAATAGTTTAATAAAAGATTAACATAAACATAGGTGCTAAACTTTGCATATCTTATGTTGTAGATTATGTTAGCCTCTATCATGTCCAGTACTTTTAATTTGTGATTTATCCTTGAGAAAGAAAAGCTTAATGGAACAAACTTTATAGATTGGTATAGAAATTTGAGAATTTTTCTCAAACAAGAAAGAAAAGAGTATGTTCTTGAAAGTCCCTATCCTGATAACTTGCCTGATAATGCTACCGTGGATGCACGGCGTGCTTACGAGAAGCACACTAATGATTGCCTTGATGTGAGCTGTCTTATGCTTGCCACAATGTCCTCTAAGCTTTAGAAGTAATATGAGAACACAGACGCTTACAATATTATTATGGGTCTACGTGGTATATTTAAGAACCAAGAGAGGGTCGAGAGGTTCAACACCTCAAAATCCTTATTTGCATGCAGGCTTGCTGAAGGGAATCCCGTCAGTCCCTATGTTATCAAAATGATAGGCTATATTGAGAGTCTGAAAAAGTTTGGTTTTCCCCTTAGCTAAGAGTTGGCTACTGATCTGATTATTTAATCCCTGCTATCAAGTTTTGAACCGTTCATACTTAATTATCATATGAATAGCATAGACAAAACCTTGACGGAACTACATGGGATGCTTAAAACCACTGAGGAAAGCATTAAGAAAAATAGCAATCATGTGATGATGCTCCAAAATGGCAAGAAACAGCCCCGTGTCAAGAAATGTGCGGTCAAGAGGAAGTTGACTCCTGATAAGATCACAAGCAATTTCATGACCAAAATGGACAAGAAAGGGGTGGCTCAAGATGCAGTATGTTTTTACTGTAAAAAGCCGGGTCATTAGAAGAGGAACTGCAAGAAGTACTTGGAGGATCTTAAAAAGAAGAGACGTATGACTTCTGCTTCAGATATAAATGTTATATAGATCAATCTTGCTACTTCATCTACTGATTCTTGTGTATTTGATACCAAATTAGTGGCTCACATTTGCAAGTCGATATAGGGGTTGAGAAGAAGTAGAAGTTTGATCAGAGGCGAAGTGGATCTTCACGTGGGCATTGGAGCAAGAGTTGCTGGGGTTGCTGTAGGTACCATGCCATTGTCTCTACCTTCAGGATTAGTTTTAGAATTAAATAATTGTTATTGTGTTTCATCTCTATCTAAGAACGTTATTTCTGCTTCATGTTTGCAAGCAGAAGGTTATGACTTTAGATCAATAAAAATGGTTGTTCTCTTTATTTCAAAGAAATGTTCTATTGTCATATATTATTAGTGAATCGATAACTCAACTCATCTAGCTCATCATCAAGCTTTAGCATATTTTTTTGCTTTCGACGCCCAAGCCTTGATAGCTTGATTGCGTCGTATTGTAAGATCCACTATCATAGTAGACAACAAAACACTGGACGTAAGGCTATTATCATATGAGAGGCCTGAACCAGTATAAACCTTGGCTCTTGTATTCTAGAGTCAACCATCGGGTTTGAAGACGTTGCGCTTTTCTTACACACATCTAATCACTACCTCGGGTACCCCCTTGGGTGGACTGATTGGTGATTCACCGACAGTTGGCACGCCAGGTAGGGGATCCTGTCGCTTTCACCAGGATCCAATGGCATCTCCACGTCAACTTTCAGCCAAGCCCGGCATGACGCTCGTCCTGGGCAACACGACATACGTAGCCGATTCGCTCAGAAGGTTGATCCCTTTCGACTCGGTTCCAACTTCTGAGCGGTCAACAAGCCAGAGTCTTGATCCTTTCCTCCCATGAAAGGATGATCGATCTGCGGAGTGCCTAGCTAATGCCGTGTAGGAGTTAGCCCTAGGTCATCTCTCTGATCAGGTAGCAGAACAAGTCATCCGACGTCTCCGTCAAAGCTTTAGGCAATCGCCTCCTCGAGGTTCCTGACGTCGAGAGGATTTTCCTGAGCATGCCATAGGACGCCTCACCGGATGACTTACTAGGCCCTAGTCTGGGTCCGCCAAAGATTATACCAAGGCCCCTAGATCTAGTTCCTCCCTCCGCTCCGAGTCAACAAGGCAACGGCACAGAGGGTCCAGGGAGAACAACTGGAGGCCTCAAAAGGACAGGCGTAGATTCGAGCGCTTGGAAGAGGATGGATGAGATGACGCCGAGGACCAGAGGGACAACGCGAAGGATCGACCACGAAAACGCCAGACCCAGAGGAAGGTCTGCAAGAAGACCCACAGGAACATCATAATGCACGAAGAGTAGCAGGCTGAGGTCGAAGAAACGACAGACCAGTAGGGAATGACGACGGGTCAAGCCACTATCAAAGGGCTATGATCCGACTCCACTCCCTATTTTGTCAAGGGTCACGGACATCATCAATCGAACTTCCTTTCTTTCTTTTTTTAGCTATGTATTCTTTACCCTATATGAAATAAAGTTCAAGTTTTTCACTAAGTGAAATCATGTTCTTTACCTTCGTTGACCACAATCGCTAAGGCTCGGGCCCTATGGGGGTCAAAGCGAAGCATCGCGCATCTAACTCAAATAGTTGTGCCCCTATATAATTGCTCTGGGTTTGGCGTCAGCAACTAGGCAAACGAAAAAGAGTTGGCATTTGCGCCCTCTCGGCATCCGACTAATAGCTAAGTCCCTCAAGGGCTCGAGCCCTGAAACCTTAACTTCAAGTCCCATGCAGTTTCGAGAACTTGTGAGGCCTGATGTCAAGATCGATGCATAAGTGGCATCAGTTCCCCGCACCCGAGACTATATGGCTATACCGGGGGCTCGGAATCTCGCTTCGGGCACGTGAAGGATTAGTAAAAAATAACAAGTCTACGAATCCCTCGGGGTCTTATTCGACCTGATGTCGGTAGGCGTGTGTGTAGCCCAAGGGCCACATGTTGAGTACTATATGGCCTAAAGTCCCTCGAGGTGAAAGTGCAGCTATGGTGTAAAATTGCAAACGGCGAAAAAAGTTATCCATACTTCATAAAAAAAGGGGAGCCATAAGTTCTCAAAAGCACGGAGTTGTTTTCTAATCACTACTAAACATTTGATGCAGGATATACACAACTACTCTTCTGGAGATGATGCCACGGGATCCTGAGCTTCGAGAGATGATACTGCAAGATCTTGATCCTCGGGAGACAACACGGCGGGGTTCTAGGCCTCGGGGGACGTGGCAGGGTTCTCGGGAGGAGGCAGGAATTGGAGATCCCTGGCGATCACGGCAGCGATGTCCTCCACCTCCTGCTGGAGCACCGCAGCTTGCTCCTCAGTAACCCCAGCAGGCATTCCACGCTCTAGCAACTGAAGGTCGTCCGCCGAGAAGTGGGCCCGAACATAGACCAAGGCTTGTTTGGCCCCAGCCTTCACCGCCTTATCAACATGGAGACAGAGCTAGGTCTCGAACCCCTCGAGCTTGTCTCAGAACTCCGACTCTACATCCTCGACCAAAAGCAAGTACGTGCGCTCGATCACCATGCGAACCTCGACCGCTTCACTCTCGAGCTCCCTGATTCGGACCTGGTCCCGGTCATGCCTCCCTGCAAATAGAAGACCGAAGAAGATTAAGGCAAAGAGATGACAAGACAATAATAAAGAGTGACCACCCGAAAAAAACTTACTCTGATACTCGGCTGCAGACAACTCCACCAACTCCTTGGCCGTATCAAGGGCCCATCGGGTAGCTCTCTCAGCCTCCCTTGCCTCCTTGACCATGGTCCTCAAAGCCACTGCTTGACGATCAGCCTCCTCAACCATGGTCCTTAGGGCCGCCGCTTGGTGATCGGCCTCATTGGCCAAATGAGTGGCATTCTCGGCCGTCATTGTGGCACCGGCTGTGGAGGTCTCATAGTTGGGCTTATCAGACTGGACCAAGGACAGGCCAAGACCAGCATTGATCATCCAGTATGGCCTATAAATAGGGGTTTGATTCCGATAAGGAAAATAGAGTCTTTATCGGGTAGTTAAGCTCTAGATATGATATCTAGAGGTTTATTTGTACCGAAATCCTTGTAATTAGGGATTTAGTACCCAAGTTTGGTAGAGAATCCAAGTCTTACTCGGAATAGAGTTCTAGGATTGTTAGGCTCACCTCCTGAGTATATAAAGGAGGCGAGACCCCCAGAGGCATCGATAACTCAACTCATCTAGCTCATCATCAAGCTTTAGCATATTTTTCTTGCTTTCGACGCCTAGGCCTTGATAGTTTGATTGCGTCGTATTGTAAGATCCACCATCATAGTAGACACCAAAATACTTGACGTAGGACTATTATCCTCTAGGAGGCCTGAACCAGTATAAACCTTAGCTCTTGTATTCTAGAGTTGACCATCGGGTTTGAAGGCGCTGTGCTTCCCTTACACACATCTAATCACCACCTCGGGTACCCCCTTGGGTGGACTTATCGGTGATTCACTGACACTGGTCGAGACAAGGACACCCGAGTCCTCTTAGTGTCTGGGGAATGGTGTCAAGCCATGTAGCTCGGGGGCTCGATCGCCTAATTACCTCGCCAACACATGCATATCTTTCTCTAATCGGTAGGTCCAACCACTTAGTTTCTAATGTACTCTGTTAGACACCTAGCCTACCGACAACGCCCCTATGATCTGCTCTAGATTGGCAATGTGCTCGGTGGGTGACAACAAAGCTGATGTCCACACCCCTCTCAGTACGCAGTAGTCCGCTAAGAGTCTCTAGGGTTCGGTCACCTCACCTAAGTAATTCGACTACTATTCGAGATATCTCGAGTACTTGTCGTGCTTGATGTTCAATACGCATGCACATGGCCTAGCTTTCCTATGCTGAGGATTATACAGCTATATCGAGTGCTCGATGATAGATCATAGTAGAAGAAATTCATGCTAGAAGCCACGTTGATGGGTGCACTAGACGCCACGCCGGTGGTAGCCATCGTCGATGCCTCCACCAGTGTGCCCCCAATGTCTGGTTCCTCTGCAGTGCCTGGCTAGGCCACCACCTCCTCAACTGTGACCCCATCGTGCCCAGCGCAAGTTAGGTCAGATAGCCTGACCTCGATCGCCACCAGCGCAAGCACTGGGGCAATGGCTACAGTTGGCATGGGGTCCTTGGCCACATCGGACACCGGGGCACTACAACATAATAAAGACATTCAGCAACAAAATTAAAAGTGATAGGTCAGCGGCAATACTACATGACTCGTAACTAGTCCCCTGGTGGAATACTGCTTGTGCTTGGATGTTGGCTGACTGCTCTCCCTTAGTAGCTGGTAGGGCCAGCAACAGGGGTGGCACCAGAGCTGTATCCCTAACCTCATCATCTGACTCCTTAGAGTCTAACATGATGAGGCGACCGGTCTCGATCACTGGGAGCCTGCCCATGCTGGTGACCGCTAGCCTCTGCTTGATTTCCCTGGGCCTGACAACCTCCTTACCCTTCTACTTTTCACTCGGCTAGTTAGCCAGGTCCTCGGGATCCTCGTTCTACCTGAACATGATGGGTGGGTGATCACCGAGTATGACCGGTGCTCGGGGACAGGTGTCAATTAGCAGAATGCCATGTTCACATGCAACTAAGTTTAATCACACCGTGTGGGTGCATGACTCCATGCACAAGCAAGAAAGACAAGATCAAGCAAGGGACCTACATATGGGCATGGCTGGCTCAGGCTGAATGCTCGCTGGAAGTCCACTTGAGGGAGGGACAGCCTCCCACTGAAGTAGATGACAGGAACTGCTCGGTGTTGGGCCTCATCATCACAACGCACCTCTCCTAGTTTGGATCAGACGGCCCCGTGTAGTCGTACGAGAGCATTACTCAGTCCATCAGCGGCTGTGCCTGGTGGGAGAGGATGCTAGCCACCACAAGGATGTCGGTCAGACCCCAACCATGAAGGTCAGCAATCTTCGTCAGTAACTCACTGACCTCGACCTGCTACGAGTCGAGAAAGAGGGCCATCCAGTGCATCGATGTCCAATGATAATGACGATGTGTGGTTCTAGATGTAGAACCACTTACTATGCCACCCCTTGTTGGAGGAAGAGAGTGGCATAGGGAAATACTCCTGGACCTTGCCATCTCAGAGGTGGATAACTGCCCCGCCGACCACCTTCTTTGAGAACCTTTTTAGGCAGAAGAGGTGGCAAAACAGATTGAAATGAGGATCGATCCATAGATCCACCTCACAGAGGTGGATGAAGATAGACAATTGGAGGATAGAGCTGGGATTGAGATTAATAAGAGATATATTATTGTAGTTCAAGAGGACATGGAGGAAGAGATGCGCTGGAAAGCCGAAGCCATAGAGGAAGAAGGACTCGAAGATGATGAGCTCCTCAGTCTGAGGAGTCAAGAACTCCTCGCTGTCTGCCTCATGCCACATTGCCACCGCCTGCTCTAGGAGAATGCCCTCGGCGACGAGGACTTCCAGTCGAGCAATAGAGGAGTTTGACTTGTTCCATTGCTCACTCTAGATGGGCTTTAAGGAGAATAGATGGTGAGCCTTCCTATAGCAGGCTACACACCGACAAAGGGGAGGCGAACAACTTTGAGGGAGTTCTGAAGACGAAGACAATAGTTTGAAATGAAGGCGTGAAGAGGAAGATGAAGGCAAAAGGGACAGCTTCTGTCATGTCGTGCGTGTGGGCCAGGCCGATGGGGCAGATTCATCTCTTTATCTAGCCCAAAGAATTGCTATGGTCCAATCAGCACTCAAATGTTTTCTGTTGCCTCACCTGCGACGCATTAAATGCTGGGATCTACATCTAAAAAGAGGATTTTTGCCTCGATGCTAGCTATGGAGCATTAAATGTGCTACTTTGGGGCCTGATCCAGAGAAGATGAAGCTATGCCCCATGCTCGGGGGCTCAACCTCGACTCATCTTGCCATGTCATCACTCGACCACCGAGCATGTGTGAGCTAGGGTCGGATGACTGCTCCAGCATCCTGACCACAGGCACCGCTCTGTTGGGGAACATGGAGGCTACGCTTGCTGAAAATAAAAATTTCTACCGCGCACACCAGAAAATCTTTCTAAGAGAAGGACTATAGATCGTTACCACTTGACGTGCAGAGCAGCGAAAGAAGTGTTGGAGTGGCGAGCCAATCCAACATGCGCACGCCGATGTGGTCGGGAAGCCGATCAACGTGGTCGAGAGATATGGTCAGGAGTTCATCGATCCGATCAAGAGTCCTCGTCTGATCTCCTTCAAGCTGATGACAATGTCGATCCGATCAGTGGTACCTATCGGGAATATGATCCCGGTTTACCTCCCGAGTAGTTTTATGATGATCGAGTAAAGGAGGGGTCAACAGACTCAATATTAAAGATGACCAGTCAACGGTCAACATTCTCCAGACAGCTAGTGGTCGAGAACCTGCAGGCTCCCCAAGTTCAGCACTCGGGGGGCCTCCCGACCACAGGCACTCGGATGGTCGCCATCAAGAGCCAAGTCATCATTAAGCTCCATGTTGTACAGTTATTATTACTATTATCTCTTGGAGTTATTGCCCATGAACTGACTGTTTATCCTCATAATTGGTCATTAATAGGGAAAATTAACTATAATTTGAAACCCCCCGATCCCTCTCATATAAAGGGATCGAAGGGAGCCTGTAAAGGGGACGTTGGTCAAGTCATATTCTAGACGATTTGATAGGCTTAAGGTGATTCATGCCCGAAAGCTCATTTCAACACAAACAGGATTAGGGTTATTATCCTCTGGGAGGCCCGAACCTGTCTAAAAATCCCCCCTATCTCTTAGTTAGAGATAACCATCAAAATTCATCCACAGCACTCCTCATCGCATAATCAAATCTATACTGCGGGTACCCCCATGGTATACTGTCATTTCGAACACAACGACAGTACCAATGCCGATGAACAAAGCAGTTGAAGCAGCGCCTCTACTGGTATCCACACGTCTAGGGGTAGAATGCTGATCTAAAATGTACTAGCACTCAGGAAATCGGCGTGGAGGTCTGGCTCGGGAAGACGATGGCTTGGGTTTGCTCATGGTGGCTAATAGAATAGCATGCCCAAAGGCATACACTACATGAGCCCCTCGCCCTTATATTTACAGGCGTCCTAGCTTTGGCCCTCCTGGGCTCATCTAGGACTCTCTTCAGATCCCAATTCGATCTGTTTGGATCTCTATCCAAACCGTTCGGATCTCTATTCAAACTAAGCCCAATTCAAATCCTATTCGAATAAAGTATTCCAATCCATTAAGTGTGTGACCCTGTAGGCTCACGTATAGCTCGATTAACGTATGGAAACTCATTTCCATACTCCATTAACAGCGGCCTCTAGCAAAGCATATTAACCTAAGTATACGTGATGATCATATCGGCTAAACCTTATAATGTTCTCATATATATGTCCCTTTGCCTCACGATATTGATCGAGCACAAGGTGAGATTTGTGCCATCCTATCAATAGCTCGATCCCTCTCTTGATCTCTGTATTAGATTATAACTTGTAATTATCCACTTAATCACATCAGCATGGCCATGCACTTCAGTAATCCATTACATCAAGGGGACTAGAGATATCTCTCCCATAAGGAGGGACAAATCCCATGTTGATCACTCACATCCCGCTATATGTTTTATAGCAGACCCGATGACTACTTTTATAACTATCCAGTTACGAAGTATCGTTTGGTAGTCCCAAAGTAAACTACAACACATGTTGGGAACTATGGTGATCTCAGGTCTAAGGACTTTATATAAACACTACTGAGACCTACTGATGATACATCAAATCTCAACAGTGTTGGGAGATCATGTGTATGATCATTGATAAGTGATGAATAAATTGGTTTGATGTTGAACAGATTGGTTTTGATTGGTTTGAGTGATCGAGCACTTTGGTTGAGTTGTCGAGCACTCTTGTCGGGTACTTAGCACTTTGCACTAGAGGAAATTCAGCCCTCGAGAAAATTTAGCATCCGGAAAAATTCAGCACTCAAGATTTTAGATCACTCGAATTTTTGATGTTCGAGTTGAATCATGTGCTTTAAATTATTTATTCTGAGTCAAGTTGGAAAGAACCTGTGCTCGAGAAAAGGGTTTCTTGGTTTGTTCATGTGCAGGCATTGCTTGAGGGCGAGTCATGGTCGATGACGGGATCAGAACTAGGCTCAAGGAGGAGCTGAGGTTCAGAACGGTCAAGGATATCATGCGGGACGCTCGAGCTAGAGGATACAGCACGTGAAGATGAGGTTTCCATATGGCATACGCGGGATACATGTGAATATGGAAAGGATATGAGGTTTCCATATGGCAAACGCGGAATGTGTGCAGATATGTAAAGAGAGAAAAATTCGGAAGGAGTTAGGATTTGAGGATTCATAAGAGATATGTATTCCTAGTTGGATTAGGATTTGAAAAGTTGTTATTTTCGTGGCTCATAGTGGCAGCCATGAGGGATTATAAATAGACTAGAGGGGAGAGCAAAACAGAGATATGAGGAACAAGAGAAAAATTAGAGTTTAGCTTTTTCTCTCCATCTAGGGATTTGTTTGTGATTTGATGAGGGGTGCTTTGGATGCACCTTGTAAACACTTTAATGCAATAAAAATTTATCTTCAAGCATCAAGAAGTGTCGTATCATGTTCTTTCTTCTTAATGTTCATCGGTTTGCATCGTTTAGGCTTATTCTGTGATGTCACTTTTTACTTATGATTTAATTCAAATTGATTCGTCCAAAACCTTGCTAGGACATTAAGAAAAAGATCCGTAAAGTTTCATTGGTTAATTCCTTGTATTTTATGAGTAATTAACGTTTTAATTTTTGGATCGGATCTACTTTGTTTTTACGCTGCTGCAACTCCTGAGGATCATAACTTCTGATTGGGATCAGATTTGAGTGAAACCACTCAGGAAAGTTTCGTATTGAAGTCTAGTTTATTGTGTTAAAATTTTAGATCAATCCGAGTTACGGTTTTAAAGTTACACTCATTTTACCGTTCCTTGGTCAGGCTGTTTTTAGCTCTCGGGAAGCTCTCAGAAAATTTGCTGAGTCCTCGAGAAAGCCCTCGGGAAATTCGAGAACTCCTAGGAAATTTTTCTGAATCCTCGGGAATTTTAGTTTGGTCGGGGATTTTACTGATTAATTAGGAATTAGCTTTCTGATTTTATTTTTGGGGTTATATTTGGGGTACTGCAACCATTCATCCTCCCTCTGGTTGTCGTGGTTAGCATAGTTCGATCTTACAATGGTTACTCTAAAATATTGGTACTTTTTCTATGCCATGTTGGTACTTCTATGAATCTGTGAATGTCATGTATTATTTTTGATGGTTACTATAAAATTTTGGTACTTTGTTTATGCCATGCTGGTAGTTCTGTGAATGCCATGTTTATCATTTTGTAGTATTCAATATTTTTCTACTCTAAAAGGTTGGTACTTTGTATATGCCATGTAGCATGCCATGTATTATTTTTGATGATTACATTGTCTATGCAACTCCATTCTAGTAGTCAATATAAATTTGTTTATTTAGTAGCACGCCATGTATTATTTTCGATGGTTACTTTGTCTATGCAATTATGTACTTATGTATACTTGATATTTATACTTGATCAACTTGATTTATGTGATCTATAAATGAATGAACCCATTATGGTTGATTTATGTTCAGCATTATTCATGACTGCATATTTTTTATAAAATTATAATCCCTTCATTCGGTTGATTCAATTGCTCAATGAAGAGTTGGTCTACTGTGAGGATATGTGTGACAATTAGGCACTAGGGTTGGGCATTCTTGCATCGTTCTTACATTATATGCTTGTTCCCTATTGTGTATATATATTCATGTCATTAGCTCGTTGATTATTTTTCTTACAATGACATCACACCTTTGAATTGCTTTTTGGCATATTCTTTGCGGGCAAGATTGATTTAATTAGTTGTCACACACAACCGTGATTGCAATAGACCTGAGTGGTGAGAATTAAGTTGGTAGCCCGACATCTGAGAGCAATCACTCTAAAACAAAACCTATGTTATGGTTTTTCTATTAAATACGTTTATGTTGTCACTTCTTAATTTTTGTTATAATACATTCTCCATTATTCCATTGTATTCATTGTATTCATATTATTTTATTGTGGTTATTAAAGAGTAACTTGCTTCTTACCTCTTTTTACAAACAAATCTTGAAAAATGAGTTAGAGTACGCGCAACCAATTATGTCGTCTCTCGTTCAGGAGTGTCAGATTATAAATATGATTGGGCAACTGATCATATTTATAGAAAAACTCTCCTGAATTGTCCACACACATTGCACAGTCAGGAGATGTGCAGCCCATGTAGCTAGACTCCATGGTCTCGTACGGTTCTAGAGAGAGTTTTGGTGGTGTCTCCATGTTGTTCTCCTGATACACGTCCTCTCGACTCCAAGTCGAGATGTGTATTTGGAGAATAGTGGGAAGATGCTGCCAAAATTCTCTCTGGAACCGTACGGGACTACGGAGTCCAACTACGCAGGTCACACATCCTCGGATGGGATTTTAGACCTATCCTTGCCTATTATTGCCCGAGGTCTAGGTTCCTTCGATTGCAGCTTTATTGGTGATAACATTTGGTTAAATTTTTTATACTTAAATATTAAGGTCTCCCTTCTCTTAATGTATAGATGTCTAGCAATTTCTCTTCTAGGTCTACTAGCTTTACCGATGAGGTCGAGTTAGTAATGAAGAAGCCAAGGACATAGGTAAAATGGCTGACATACAAGATAACCATCAAGGAGATAGACAACGATGGTATGCCAACAGATAGAGCAATCATACAGTGGATAAGGAAGCTGGCAGGATTGAATGCATAGGAGAGAGTCCCGTTGACCCTTAGGAAGTTCAACGATCTCAGTTGAGAGCAGAAAAATGCAATCTTCAATGATGGGATCAATAATTTCCTAGAGTTCCTAGAGAAAACCAAGGCGACATCATATAGGACAACGATAAGATGATTGCCAAGCTTTGGAGGTCTCAGAAGAGCAATCTTGTAACAAAATTTGTAGTGAAAGACCTCGAACCCTTCACTATGTTCCCATACCTAAAAATGAAGGACCGGAAGGTGTTTGTAAAGATGAAGAGCTCAGATGCATTCAAGAAGGAAAGCTCTACAAAGAAGGAGCTTTGAGCTAGGACTAAGCTTCACCACAATCTTGGCACGACCGGTTATGTTGGAAAGAATGACAAGTGGATGACCGAAGATACCAAACTGGCAAGTAAGGGCAAGGAGAATTCGTGGCAACAGTTTCCCATAAGATCACAGGCATACCTAAGGGCCAAGGGGAAATTGATAGAAAGTGACAAAATAACCTTCAGCTCGAGCAAAACAATGATGGTAGCACAAAAGGTGAAAGATCTTTCTTTGTAGTCCTCAGAAGATTCCTTCATCGGGGTTCAAGAGAATGATGAGCTTACAAACCTAGAGCACCCTGGTTGCGTGCGAGGCATGTCTAGCTCGCAGGGCTAGAAGTTTGGTTTCCTAGACAACCTAAACATGTACAAGAAGCGAAAAAAAGTCTATGGGAATTGATGCCTAAGCACTAACACGGTCCATTACAGAAAGCATATATTCAGACCTCATGAAGAGGTTCACTACACACGGCATCGTCGTTCTAGCTGGAGATTCACTTACAAGCCCTGCATGTGTAAAGAGGAGCAGCCAAGCTTCAAGTGAGGTCGAGCAACCAGATCCAACCCCCTCATCCCATGAGGCTATGCTAGATACAATACACCGACTCACTGGACTCACCCCGTGCTCTCTTGTCATAAGGCCTAGGGGGTATCAGATCAAGGTGGCTCGGTGACAAGTCCTCCCAGATGTTCATGTGCTACACACGGTCAAGATAAGCGAGGGATATGATGTCGTGTTTGTCGATTATGTGCACTCCAATGCAGATGACATTGTACTATCTATTCCTCCATCCAATAAAATCAGTAAACTAGGCTAGGTACGTCTGCAAAGGATACAATAGAGCCAGGGCAAAATTATTGTCGAGCCCAACACGTCTGCTAGCCAAGCCCAAGTGCCTCTTGCTCAACCTCCTATTGTCGAGAAACAAAAAATGCCCATTGTTGTGCTTAGTCCTAAAAAGCCTGTGGTCATCAATTCCAAATCCAAGAAGATTGTCTCGAAAAAGCCAAAAAAAGCTACGAAGAGCAATGTGGGGTTAGCCTAGACTCAGCCAAACCTAAAGTTCTGTTATGGCAAGCCTCTAATCACACAAGATCACCTAAGGAGGGCAGGACAGTCTCTAATGGATCTACATGCATACTATCTGACTGGTTGCAACAAGAACAAGAGATCCATTGTCGTAATGTACAAGAATCAACATTTGACGACCGACGATAGCTATTTTTGAGTTGGCTTCGATGATCTATGTGATCTATTCAACCTAGATGCTCTGGATGTTAGCTTACTGTGATGCTGGACATTGTAAGTGACTTAACATAGTCTTTCAATTAAGGCTGACATGTAATTATGTAGTATTAATTACTTTTTTAATCTATAAGCTAATATGGCAAGAATGCAAGAAAAAGTGACCATTCCTATTTCTCGACCCACAGATGTTAGCAATATCAGCCATCCAGTCCAATAGGGAGTCACGCGTGACTTACATAAGTAAAGTCTTAGCCCTATTCATCCAAAAAGATCATTTCATAATGGGCGTACACAACACGAGAGGACACTAGGTCCTACTTCTCTTCGCCCCCAAGTGGAATATCATATGGTATATCGACACGATGAGACCGTTAGAATCGAAAGAGACTACTTTATAGTTAGAAGCATCATCGACGAGTAAGGTTTCTTTACTTTATTATTGCAAGTTAAACCTTTAACCTATTCTTACCGAACTCATTTTTATTGTACCTCATTACAGTGCTTTCGGTACCAGTACCGATTCATCTAACGTAACAAAATATCAATAATTGGTGCATAAAACCATAGTGCCGGTAAGTCTCTAAATGTTTGCCTTATCTAATTAAATGTGCGGTCTCCACTAATCGTGTAATTTTATAACAGTGCTACACTTAACCTCTTGGCAACCAATGCGGGTTTTATGTCGCATACCATATAATGATGTCATTAAAGGCAGCAGATTTTCAAACGCCGGAAGTAAGATACTTTCATACATGTAATTGCCGAGTTGCATTTATTTTTCATATGTAAACATTGACAAATATAAAAAACTCATTTCGTAGGAATTCAGTATACCCGAAGATTTCCTCAAGGAGACTGACTTGCATAGCATCCGTGCATGGATCAGAACATTCTTAATGGCAGAAGTCATCTCTCCGAAGCGAGAACTCTATTGTAGAGACAACAATTAGTTTATGTTTGTTGCAATGTACATGACTAGTAACATTTGGTGAACGACTAACTTATCTAATCTCTGCGATGTTTTTGCAATATAAAATGTGTTGTTATATTTTGTGATGAACTTTATTTGTTATTATCTCATTCTATGATGTGTTTGCAATGTAAAATGATGGCTGCCAAATCCTAGCTTTGATTTAGGATGCAGCCTAAAAATTATTTTTTATAATTTGGTCATAATATTAGTGACGGGCTTAAATAAACACCCGTCACTAAAGGTGTCTTATAGTGATGGGTGTACATGTTCATCCATCAATAAAAGATTTGTACAGGTCACCGTTCGGGCCAGCATGTGCACCCTTTAGTGACGGGCCAAAAAGTACACCTGTCACTATAGGGACACCTTTAGTGATGGGTTGACATTTTGGCCCATCACTAAAGATCCCCTATAATGATGGATGTTTTTTCATCACTAATAACTAGGCTTTACTAACACAATAAGAGTGATGGAAGATATGTCCATCACTAATAGAGGTTATTACCCATCACTATAGGTAGTTTCTGTGGTAGTGAAAGATGAAGACAGAACCGACAGGGACGGTAGAATCAAAACTAGAGAAAACAACAATAAAGCCTATGGATGAGAAGTAGTGATGCCCTACCTAGCGCGCCAATTGTCGGTGTTTTACCAAACGGTCCACCGATGGGTGCACCTGCGGTGGTAATTTGTATGTAGGGCAGCGCTAGTTTCTATACAATATGGTCGACTCAAAGAACATAGCAAAGAGATTTTAGATAGGTTCGAGCCTTCCGCAAGGTAACAACCCTACGTTATGTGTTTGTAGATTGGATGGGATATCAAAAGCTAAAATATGGTCTAAGGCTTGAAAGCTAAGATGTACGCTAAGGCAGTCTTAAGCTTGATGACTTTGGAGGGGGTCTCTCGTCCCCCATTATATAGTCCAGAGTATGAGGTTACATATCAATATATTATCTGAGTCGGTTTTCTAGTATCTAGGAATTACAACTGGGCTTTTATTTATCTCCTAGTTACAAGAATATCTTTACATATTTATCTCTAGTTTCTGAATCTATGTCCAACTACCATACTGTTGATGCAAAAATTACACGGGGATCTTTGCACCTTCATACTCGAAAATCTAGGAGAGTCTGCTTAGCTCCAGTGCAGGTCCTAAAACCCTGGAGGTGTTTAGAGCTATCGGTGAATCACCGAGCAGTCCACCTAAGGAGGTACCCGAGGTGGTGATTAGATGTGTGTAAGGGAAGCATAGCGCTTTCGAACCCGATGGTCGACTCTAGAGCACAAGAGCCAAGATTTATACTAGTTTAGGTCTCCTAGAGGATAATAACACTACGTCTAGTATTTTGGTGTATAATATGATGGTGGAGCTTACAATACGACGCAATTAAGCTATGGAGGCTTAAGGCATCGAGCGCAAGATGAACAACTTGTGGTTGGATGCTAAAAACTTAGATTGCCCCTGGGTGCCTCACCTCCCTTATATAATCAGGAGGTGAGCCCAATAACCCAGGACTCTATCCCGAATCGATCTAGGATTACCTACCAAACTTAGGTGCTAAATCCCTAATTATATAGATTCTATTACAAACATATCTCTTTATGCCATATCTAGAATCTAGTCAACCGATAAGGACTCAACCTTCCTTATCAGAGCCTAACCGGACGGCAATGCTAGACTTGGCCTACTCTCGTTCCAGACTGATAAGCCCAATTATGGGGTACCCGAGGGTCACATCCCTGACAGTAGCCCCCGAGCCCTAGGCGTGGGACCCATGGGCACAGGTGATCCTAAACGTCACAGAATTTGCCAGTGCGCCCAAAAAGACACTTTTTAGCCTACTCCATCTGCAATTAATGAGCGACGGTTTGAAGTAATAGAGAGGGCGTTCCTCCTATGACAGGCCCACGCGTGGGCATAGTCGGCCGGTGGAGAAACGGAACCATCGGGGCGTCTCAGCCATGAGCGTGATGACCAAGGAGGCGCCTCAATCGTGGCGATTGCGCCTTACACCAGGGCGATAGTTGTGGGATTATTTAAACCGTTTCATTTGCCACTGAGCCATATGCTGCTGGTTTAAATCCTTGCCCACTGCAACTGTCTGCTTCCATTTCCTTTCCCTTCTCCGCTCAACCTGTTGGCTCCTCGCTGGCTAGGTCACCACTGTGGTTGCACCGTCTGCTACCGAAAAGCTCGTCGCCTCTTCCAACTGAAACCTATGACCTCTAGGGGTTCACCATCACCGTCGCCTCCACTGTTAGGGTGGGAGAAGTCCGAGATATCTAGGGCAAGCTACGTGATGTGGAAGGGGCTAGACTTCTCCCAGAGCGGGCAGTGTCAGGGTGGCTTGCATCGAAGGGTGAGGAGTTCCCGATGCCGGACACCCATAAAGTCATTCTCTTCAAGTCTTTTCTTAAGCGCGGGCTCGGTTTGCCAGCACACACCTTCCTCCGGGGTCTCCTGCACCATTATGGGATAGCCCTCAGCCACCTCACCCCCAACTCCATCCTCCACATCATCATCTTCGTGCACCTATGTGAGGCATACCTGGGAGTGGATCCACATTAGAACCTCTTC
>KE371900.1:446538-467679 GCA_000418225.1 Zizania latifolia
CCAACAAAAGCTGGTATATTGCTCTGTTCTCTTGTTCATTTTCGTAAATGTTTGTTTTTCATAGTCAATTTGTTGTGGTGAATAGATGGATAGAAGTTGGATTCATGGGAGTTTGTTCACCACTAAGTACATGGTGTTGAGCAGTTCATGAGTTTTATTTGAGAAAGATTCGATAAGTACGTTGAGATACCTTGCCCATGGCGACAAAGACCTCACAGAGCTTAGTCCAAGAGTCGATTGAGTCCTTAGGGAGACTGGAGAATCAGTTGATGGCTGATGGGGTCAGCATAATGAGAAGATAATTTGCCATGACATGCTCATCCCAACTGGCCGTGTGGACGGCCGTCTAATATAGCTTAAGCTAATGGGCCCCAATCAGTCTTACCATCATAAGGATCAATTTTAGTCGGGCGAAAGCTCTTGGGCCACCTAACCCATCGAAGGCGCTCGGTGAACATAGAGAACCCATTGTGATTGGCTTGATGTCGGTTGGGTCTTGGAGAGTCGTGTCTCGACGATCATGATCTATGCGATGGACCTTGGAATGGACTTTGTCGATTTGTCAGGCAGATTCGTTGTTGGGATTGATTCTGATCCTATCTAGGATCTCTCATGCATCACTATCGCGGGAGCTCTCTTGGTGCTTGGACCATCCCTAATAGCGATCTTGGCTATCAACTTCCTTGTCTTGATTCTAGCGCCGAGAGGTGGAACATGACCAGCCTAAAGAAACTAGCTCATTGAGTTGGATGGCAGTAGCCTAGGTCAAGGCCCTAGCCTTCTGAAGCTCTAAGGTCTCGCGCAGCGAGGCAAGCGTCCTCTCAATTGCCACGAGATTGTCCATAGGGGCTTTGAAGGCCCTTTGGCCCATGAACTCCATGATGAAGTCATCGGCCAAGTTGGGGCATACACCTTCTTCCTGGGCAGCCCTACCTTGCTGAGCTCAGTGAGAGTCATGGTTGGGGTTGGCACACCTCCTACATCCGCTGCTGGTGGACTAAGCATCATCGGTGGCGCCTGGAGGACTGGAGGCAGTAGTCATCATGATGAGATTGGCTAGGAGCCCCAAGTTGGTCGATCGAGAATCATTCTCGGGCCTTTCTTGGGACTCCACTGCCACCTAGCGCCATCAGACAAAGTGTCCTTTCACGATAGAGAAGATGACATAGTCGGTGGGGTGGTCGGCAGAAGAGTCAGCGGAGAGGTTAGCGAAGTGGTCAGTGACATGGTTGGTGGAGAGGTCAGTGACACTGACCACCGAGCTTGTCATAGAGGTGGTCGGGTGTGAGGCAGACTTGGAAATGACCAGCTATCCCATGAAGTCGCTGATAAAGGTTAGGCTCCCAAAGATGAAGGTGGAGCCCGCAGTAACAGAGAAACTGCATAGAACTGCCATAGCACTCTTGGAAGAAAAGCAACGACCCCCTACCTGGTGTGCCAACTGTCAGTGTATTACATAGCCACAGCTGAGATGGAGGCAGTGGAGGAATCATTGGTTTGGAAGAAGGTGGTGGGTCAGTGAGTTCAAACGTAAGTTTCTGACGATGTTGGTCCTTGCTGATTTCAGAGTTGCATGCTGACATGTTTTTTTAGATTACCACCAAGTTATCTTGGACTAGTTCAAGGACCTTGATGCTCGAGTGATGGCAAGTCAGTAACACTTTGAGAAGGCTCGATCGAGCTGGTACTAAGAAACTCATGAGGCTCACCAACCTAGAGATCTCTAACCAGATCGAGCTCAAGAAGAGATCGTCTCATCAAGAAGGGTGAGGGTAAGGACACGGCCAAGGCAATGGCAGAGGAAATTGAGGAGGATGTGAGACTATACACTGTCATCAATTTGGTGATAGCTAGAACAACAAGGAGGAGGGCAAGGATGATGACTAGCCAAAACTAATCTCATATTGACTAAGCTTCTATCAGGGAGAGTAAGATTGTTTAGATCAAACACGGAGAATGTAGGGACGACAACAATCGTGCTTATTCGAGGATCCAATTAGTTGGTTATTGATGAAACTAAGCATGGTGTCTTCCTAACAGAAACTTCCTCCTCCTCATGATACCTTTTTGTTGATATTTATTATTTCACTTGTGAAATATGATGTAAATAATGTTGGCAAATATATGTGTTATTAAGCAATATTTACAAGTCGCCTAGTCGACCCTAGTCGCCATGGGATCGACCAGGAAAGTAATTGCGATTAGTCATCGACTAGACCAATCAGTTAAACATGGTTGGTCCTAGTCGTCCACCTAATAGTCCCATATATTTTAGGACATATACATAATATATATATTATATAGTATATGACAATAAACCAATAATCAAGAGTTCAAGAGTACATTAATAGCTAGTTAGTGACTTACCTGAGATATTATTTCTATCCACTTTTCACTTGTTGAGATAACCAACATAATGTTGAACAATGCTAGAGCTCTTGCTTGATGATTCCTGCAACATATAAAAATATAAGCAAACACTCACAACAAGATATATTTTACCCAGAAAAATAAACCAAATTAGAAACTAGAAAAAACACGAATGACAATAAACAAACACTCAGGTTTAAATCAGGCAGTAGTAAACACACACTCATATAACAATTTTAAATCAAGCGGTAGCAAACACACAAGCAGCCAGCTAACAATCTAATTATCTAAATAAGCAAATCATCATTCAAGTGGAAGCCTCCAGATCCATCTTCAGCTGGTGGAGGTGCATCAACAGTATGAAGAGATTCTTTATCCTCCCTCCATTGTTGCTACTAAATCAAATTCTCCATGTCCCTGCTGATCTTGGTCTTCGTTGTCATCTTCTTCAAAATTATCTTGAACCGTTGTGTTCCTTGGACGCTTCTTATTTCTAACATAGGTATGCTTGATAGAGGCAACAGCCCTAGGCAGGCACAGGTTATGTCCCTGCAAACCCTCAGTTGCACCAATAACTTCATCCACATGAGCCTAAGTCATAGCATTACCATCACCTTCATGAACTGGTTCATAATTTTCATCGACCCATTCATTTTCCCACTTAAATTCTTCAAGCAGGAGTGGGTTGCATTTTTTCCCTTGGAACCAAGCTCTCTAATTTTTTAAATCTATTTTCTATCTTTCGGTTGTAGATAACATACACCAACTTGTTTAATCTTTTGTGCTCTAACCAGTTTCTCTTTTTGGTATGGACCTACACAAAATACAATGCAAAATCACATATCATGCAAGGATTATTGCTACCAATCTCCAATTACTTAGTAGTAGCACTTAAATGAGCAAATGCACTCCAACTACGCTCGCATCGAGATGCCGCACAACAAAGTCTAATGATTTTTTTTGCTAAACTTTGGAGCTCATATGCTATGCCGCCATATGCACCCCACCAAAGAACTATAATTTGTATTACAAATATACAATTATATTGTTAGTTTGTTAGCAAACAAAGTAACAAAGGAAGAATGGAAGGGAATAGTTGTATCAAAACTTACTTAGATTTTTTCTATCTCTATTTCTTATTACTCCTTGTTTTGAGAAGGAGTCACCTTCTAACCTCTCAATAATCATCAGCTTGCTTACTGATCTTGGTCTATTCATCATCATCACTCACCATCTTCCACATAACACCATTGAACATCGATCTTAGCCTTGTAGCTTTTCTCCTATCTTTTTCCCTTATGGCAAAGAACCTGCCTAGATTCAAGTATAGGGCTGCCCCATACAACTTTTGCTCCATTGGGTTTTTCCATCAATTGTCATATAATTCTAGTACCTCTTTAAGTAAATTTGGTTTGTCTTTCAAAGAATCCTTGATTGTGATCTTTTTAACATCCATGGCTGCCATGATCTCAGGAGCTGCCGGTGCCTCATCTCCATATACTATTCTTAGTGCAATGAGAAGTGGTTGTGAAGCTCTTAGACAATTTTCTATTTTATTCCAAAATAGCATTGAAAAGACAATATTCTCGACTTCAAGTCGACCTTCTTGAGAAGTAGAGAAGTTGTTAGCATACCATTCATCACTAACAAATAAATTTCTCAAGCCATTTATGTGCCTATGCATACTTGCCAATGTGAGAAATGAAGTAGCAAAGCGAGTCACAGCTGGCCTCATAAGATCTCCATCTATCTTATCTCTCATTAGATCAAGAACCCTCCCATGCTTGTAGATGAATCTGCACACCTTCTTTGCCATATTAATGCAAGTGTTGAATTCCTTGATCTTCCCAATATTCTCCAACAACAAATCCAAGCAATGGGCAGCACAAGGTGTCCAAAATAAATATGGGACCCTCTCCATTAGAATCCTCCCCACTGCCTTGAAGTTTGCTCCATTATCTATGACAATTTGCACCACATACTCCTTGTCAACCTTGTCAATTTGCTTCTCTAACGAGTCTGACAACATCTATGCATCTGTTATCTCACTTGAAGCATCAACCGAGCCTAGAAAGAAGGTCCCTGCTGGACTGTAGTAAGAAAATTGATGAGATGGTGATGGCTTGTGTCGGTCCATCCATCGGACATAAGCGTGCAACCATATTCTGTCCAAGAGTCTTCATGTTTCTTTCTTAGTTCAGTTATTCTGTTCACAGCCCTTTCAAGCAGCGGAATCCTAATATCATAATATGATGGTGAGCGGTACCCAGGACCATATTGCCCAATTGACACAAGCATAACCTCCCAGCTTCTTGAGTTAATGATATGCAATGTTATGCCATTCTCATAAAAGAAATCAGCAACACGATCATCACAATTTGATTGGCCTCCTTATCTTTCTTTGTGCAGTGCTCAAGAGTTGGTTGAGAAGTCTTGGATTTATGTCTCTCTGCAGTTACTTCTTCTGGTGACTTGCAAAGCATGGAACTCACTAACCTAGATAGTTTTTGAGTTTGTGGTTTTGGTGGAGTAGAAACAATGAAGGAAGTAATGGCAGCCTGACCAATTTTCTTCTTTGCATGCTTAACTTTTGTCCTAGAACTTGGCATTGTTCCACTTGTAGGTTCATCTTGAGCAGCTTGTTCCTCTTCATTTGCATGTTCTCCACCTTCTTTAGACATATCTATCATAGTCCTTGAATTCTTTTTTAGGTAGGCATGCATCTCTTTCCTAACTAATTCAGAAGCTTTTGGACATTTTACTGCATCACCAAACCCTCTTGCAAGGTGCTGCTTGAACCTTTTTATTATAGAAGGGACTACCTTCTTGCAAAAGATGCACTAGACAAAGTCCTTCTTGGCAGGATATGGCCTCCACCCATACTTCCATCCTAGGTCTTGAGACCAAGCTTTATTCTTAGAGTCAACAGCTTTGGCAATAAGATCTGGCGACAGTTCTGCTATAGCCTTCTCAGCTAGGGTGGAAGTATCTAGAGTACCTGATGAAGCTATTGTAGCATCACCTAATGCAACTGATGAATGTACAACACCTCCTTTAGGGTTAGACATGTCTAGCATGATAACTTCAACCACTGCATGCCAACGTTCCATGTCTACACATATACACACACAACACAAGTAAGTTCAAGGCTTTAGGTTACATTCTGCAATCAACAATCTGCATGATAAACTACAATTTTTAGCTGAACAGAATCACTAAAGTAGATTACTGGTATTTCTAGCTGAACAGAAATAATATAGAATTACAGAATCAATACTGCATGGCAAACTTCAATTTCTAGCTGAACAGAAATAATACACTAATAATCTACAAACTACATGGTAAACTGAAATTTCCAGATGAATAGAAATAATACACTATTACATAATCTACAATCTGCATGACAAACTATAATTTCTAGCTGAACAGAATCAATTTCTAGCTGAATAGAATCAATTACTCACCGTCGGAGGAGGAGCTCATCTTGTAATCTCTCTTGCTTGGGTTGGAGTAGCTTCACAAAGAGGGGCTAGAGCAGATGTAGATGCAGAAGAGTGCAGCTTCATGAAGAGCACTGCTAGAGCCCAGAATCGTGCGCCTACTGACTGCTAGAAATCCCATAATCACGCACCTAGCGCAACAAAAGACCAACCCCGCGCTAGAGTAGAATAGCTGGTGGGGAGATCATGCGCTGGATGGTTGGAGCACGCGCTAGAGCAGTGGAGAATCGTGCGCTAGCATGGCAGAAGAGCAGCATCGATGACTAGAGAAGAAAGGAAGAGAGACTCTCTGGTTACGCATAAGGGAAGAGAGGCAGAGAGACTCTCATGTGCCCTGGTTGGATGGTTCGAGTGTTGGAGATAACCCTAGCAGGCTACATTGGCAGCCCAATAGGTTCCCTTTAAGCCCAGCTGAGCAGGCCTAATAAAAAAATAGAAATCAAATCTAGTTGTCCCACACACCTAGTTGTCTGACTAATCACAATTAATCAATGACTAATCGGATGACCAGATATCTAGTTGGCATGATCGCCTCAGAGCTCCTAGTCGGGTCTAGAGGATCGATTAGGACGATTAATCGTGATTAATCAGACGATTTGTAAACACTGTTATTAAGAAGTTGAAATATATGTGTTGTTAAGAATTTAAAATGCATATGTGTTGTTAAAAATATAAAATATATGTATATTTGATTTGTATTGATATATGATACAAATGACATGGCTAACATAGCTGAGATTAGAAATTATTTTTTAATATTAAAAATATCATATGTGGTAGGTCATAACTATTGATCCATCATGGTTGATAATGATGGGATATTAAAGCCAGCTAGCATAGGATGGAGCCTTATATATGATAGTTGGTAAAGTCATCTGTAACGAGTTATTATTATAAATCGGCACAAATAATAATATCTATGATAGTTAATTACATATCTAAGATAAATCAACACATCACTAATCAAGATAAGATCACTTATCACTTATTACAATTAGGATTATTATCTGTCACACATGAGGGAATGGCAAGTCCCATCCTCCAAGCTTGTTTGGATGCGCCCGAATAGCCACGTACATGTACAAGCCATGAAATGTATTGGACTTTGGACATGTATTGATATATGATATATCCACGTATGTGTCCATTTAAGAGAGATTGGAAGACTACCTTCGGTTTATGGGCTCCATCAATCTTCTTTTAGTTTAGCCCATGGAGAGAGCAAGATGGACGACCATCTGCATCGGAATCCATAATAGATATAGCTTTTAATATGCGCCATGTTGCCTGGTTGTATACCTTTTATTTTTAGCCCTTTTATCGTAGAATCTAGTCTCTAAATCCCATCCTTTTCTACCTTGCAAATATATTGCAAGGCACGGTAAAACTAAAGTCATAGCATTGTACTCTAAAAGCGTAGTTTTGTTCACACCATTGCCTCCCTCGTGTACTACTCTCATGCATCCTACATCCATCCATCAGCCCTACCGTGCACTCGCCCAATATCACCCCTCCTCTTTCTCACGTTACTGTAAAACGAAATCACAACCAAACTAGAAACTCGGTTTTTGAAGTTACCGGTGGCAATCACAGAAACCAAAATAAAAAGATAAAGTTTGCTCTGATGAGAAATCCTACAAAATTGATATAACTAGGAGAAGCGTCAAAATGGAACCATGGTATTAAGATGTGAAAATGGACCACAAATCTCTATGGTTATTTTGATTCCCTTGCATTGAATGGAGTGCTATAAAATGCACAAATACGCGCACACCAAAAGATTGGTACATCTACGCTCATAAAATCCATACTCCAGACATTATTTGAAGAGATCAAATAGATGGTCCAAGGACAAGGACAAGATTCCTTGACGATTGGTAAGGGAACGAATTAGCACGACGATATCTTTCTAGCTTCTCCATGGATCTAAGGCCTCAAATCAAATCAGATAGATTTCTTCTGGAATTAGAATCTACACCTGCTTGGCTGGAGTAGTGGCCTGAAATTTTGCCTATGGAAAAAGCGCAAGATTATGCACAAATGGTAGTTACATATGCACAAATGATGCCAAGAAAAGCTACTAACTTTTGCCTTCTCCCTGTTGTTCTTTGAGGTAGCTACTGAAAGCAATTTTCTTGTCTTGATTGAAAGCAACTCACAAGCACACATTTGTATTGGAATTCACTCTCCTTTTATTGTAAAACTAAATCAGAAACTGAAAATTATCGTGTCCATCTTTAGCTGTGTGGAGATCCACATAAATGAAAAATAAAGAGGCATATTGTGCTTCTTAGGATTTAGTATGTTAGTTTTACTGAAACCTTAAACATAAGCAACACATCACCCAAGATCTAATTGTCTAGAACATGATTGATTAACGTAAATATGGAAATTAGTAAAATCACATACCAACGTTAGAAGCAGCCATCTTACTCTCTGAATTGTGTTGTCGGATTGCGAATAGTAATTACGGCAGCAAGGATTTGGTCTTCTACCTCCTGCCAGCCTCTTAGCAATTGGTATTTTGGGATGGCTAATAGATACGAAAACTCTCAACTCAATGATATAGATCTGATGAGTTAGCTGACCCCATAGGGCTCATATATATAGACAGGTTGTGGAGATAGGGCCAAACCCGGATAGGATACGACAGAATCTGTGTTTCTCGATTACACCACAAACTCTTTCTTATCTCTTAATTTTATCTCTAATGGAGTCCTAATAGAGTAATTGTTATCTATGTAGATTACAAATATCTCCAACATTCTCCTACTTGATCAAACAGTTAACAACTTATGTTTGACTTATACTTATGCTCATACTCAGTGTAATAGTAAACACTAGACCAATGCATCTTTAGTAGCATTTAATTCGCTACTAGGACCTCATTACCCATAGTGTCACTAAAACACCTTGTAAGAACTCTTATTGCTTATTTGGGAGATAATGGCCCATAAACCAAGACCATGTTAAAGACTAGCCACCAGACCCATGTCTAGAACATGCTGCTTAAATACATTAGATGGTAAGCCTTTAGTGAGTGGATCCAATAGCATAGACTTAGTACTTATGTGCTCAATCTTAATGGTTCGATCCTAGTATCTTTCTTTCACAACACGATACTTAATATCAATGTGTTTGGAAGCACCACTCGACTTGTTGTTACTAGAAAAGAACATTGCAGCTTGATTGTCGTGGTATAACTTAATAGGTTTTGAAATGTTGTCTATCACTTTAAGACCCGTAATAAAATTCTTAAACCACACTGCCTGTCCAGTTGCCTCATAACATGTCACAAATTCTGCTTGCATTGTTGATGCAGCAACTAAACTTTGCTTGGAACTTTTCCATAAAAATGCCCCTTCTGCTAGAGTGTATAAGTAACCTGATGTGGATTTTCTTGTCTCCACACACCCCGCAAAGTCAGCATCAAAATAACTAATAACCTTAAGATTATCTAATCTTCTATATGTGAGCATAAATTCTTTGGTACCTTGGCAATAACGTAAAGCCTTCTTGATTCCTATCCAATAGACATTTTCCTGGATTTTTCTGATATCTTCCAAGCATTCTGATCGCAAATACCAAATCTAGACGCGTACAAACTTGCGTATACATTAAGCTCCCCGACAGCTGAAGCATATGCTATATCCTTCATTTCATCTAATTCCAATTGGTTTTTAGGGCATTGATCTTCATTAAACTTATCACCCTTTACTATTGGAACTGGTGTGGCATTACACTTACTCATCTCAAATCTCTTAAGCATTTTCTCAATATATGCCTTTTAAGATAATCCTAATACTCCTTTGGTCCTATCTTGTTGTATCTCAATGCCTAAAACATAAGAGGATTCACCGAGATCTTTCATGTCAAAGTTTAATGATATGAATTTCTTTGTCTCATGTAGCAAATGCTTATCACTACTTGCTAATAGAATATCATCAACATAGAGTACTAAAATGATAAATTCCACACCTTTTGTCTTAACATAGTACAATTATCTACATCAATTTCCTTAAATTCGAATTTCTTAATGACATGATCAAATTTAAGGTTCCATTGCCTTATGCTTGCTTCAGGCCATAAATGGACTTCTTTAATTTGCAATCCCATAAGCTACTTGTCTTTCAAAACAAAACCTTCAAGTTGTGTCTTGAAAATGGTCACATTCAAGTCACCATTTAGGAATACACTCTTAATGTCTATTTGATATTCCCTTTAGAGTCACGCTTTGTCTTGTAGACCCACTTACAGCCCACTGTTCTGACTTCACTAGGAATTTCTACTAAATCTCAGACATCATTAGTGCTCATAGACTTAAGCTCATCCTCCATAGCCTCAATCCACTTAGCGGAGTTTTATTTGATACTGCCTCTAGGAATGAGGTAGGATCATCTACCTTCCCAATATCATACATATCTTCACTTAAATATGTTTGGTAGAAATCATGAATGGTAGGTCTCCTCTCCCATTATGATCTTCTTACTAGCTCATTCATAACTGGTTGAGGAGCAGCTTGAGACTCTTCAATCATAGGTTTAGGTGTTACTTCTGTTGGGTTATGGGGAGGCTACGCTAGCGTTAATTTCAAAAAAATTACCCCGTTCGCCCAGGAACCATGCGTGTAATGGGATCATAGATCATTACCTCTAGCCACGAAATGCACTAGGGCAGTGGAAGTAGAGTGGATGAAGCGCGTTCACGATTGGCTCCGCTCAGTTCCGTCCGTTCGTCGGCGACGAAGACGACGTAGTCCAGCGATCTTCATAGGAAGATCAACACCGCAGTAGCAGCGGCACCTCTACGGTATCCACACATACAGAGACGGGATCACCTCACACCGATATACTAGTACCGCACGAGAGATTAGGGGAGAGATAGCCACAACCAGTGTAGCCAGGAGAGGTGAAGGCTAGGGTTAGGTCAAAGCAACAAGCACCAGCAACGGCAGTAGCCTTTTCGTCCTAGCCCCTCCTCTCCTTATATAGTGCCCCCTCATGGGCCTTTAATCAGTATTAAAACCCAATGGATCTAATCTATTCCTCTGGCTCAAGTCTGGAACTTCCAAAAATAACCTTCTATATGAATTTATTTCTATCCGGAACTTCCGGTCCAACCGGAACTTTTGGACACGGAACTTCCGGTCCAACCGGAACTTCCAAAAATAACATTCTGTATAGAATTTATTTTGACCCGAAACTTCTGGGTCTCACCCGGAACTTCCTATTCGTCAAGAATTCATCTTTCAGGCAGGCCTAAAACTTTAGGTCCAACCGAAACTTTTGGCTCCTCTAGAAACCGAAACTAGGGCTGGCCCAGAACTTCCGGTCGAACTGAAACTTCCGGATGCTCCAAAACCCGGAACTTTTGGCCTCAAGCCAGAACTTCTGGTTCCTCTAGAATTCTCTTAGGCATATTTCCATCAATCTCCCATTTGCACAAGAGCCAATTCTTATAAGTTTTAAATCCCATCCCCTTAAGCGTGTGACCTGATAAATTCATATGCAAACGGCCGCTACCGGGAAACCTTTTCCAGATCGCTGATCAATAGCGGTATCTAGCAGCACATATTGACCCCCCAAAGCATACAAAATCAAAATCATATTTTCTGAACCTTGATATACTCACGCACCAATACCTTTACCACACGACATCAGTCAAGCTCAAGGCGAGATTCGTGCCACCCTTGTAATAGCTCGACACTTTACTCGATCAAGTAGTGGATTAATCATGATTAACTCTTTGATCATAGTGGTATGGCCATGCACTTTTCTAATCCAACTATCTCGAGGGGCCCAGAGACATCTCTCCCGTTATTTAGGAGGGGTAAATTCCATCTTGACCGCTCACCTCCCATGACATGTTTCATAACACACCTGAAAGTAACATTTATAACTACTCAGATACGGAATAGCATTTGGAAGCCCCTAAGTGTGCACTACACATTCTGGAATCAATGACGATCTCAGGTATAAGGATTCTGCAGGTACACCATTTGAGATGACAACTGATGGCACATCATGAATAACAATCCCAGCAGTATCTCAAAGTAGGTCTATCCAACTCCATGTTCACTAACATGAGTCCACATCACTGATTTGATATCTCCATCTCTATGATCCGCAAAACATGATCATCAATCAGATAGATGTGCTAATCTATAAATCATCACTATCCCACATGACGATATGAGATTAGGGATCATTTAGAATAACATCGTGATAATACAAAGAGTTTCATAAATAAGTCACATACTCGCTGATCAATGTAAAAGACATTTATTCAAGGAACAAGATAACCAATTATCCAAAGTACATTAGTATAGACAAGACTCATTCTCTCACAAACACTAGACTCTATCACATAAGTATCTAATACCCATAGAGCTTAAGTGTGCCTCATGCCTGGGCTGCGAGAGAGGTTTCATCAATAGATCGGCAATGTTTAAATCCGTGTGCACTTTGCATATCTTTACATCACCTCTATCTATAATCTCTCTGATGACGTAATAGTGCCGCAGTATATGCTTGGACTTTTGGTGTGACCTAAGCTCCTTGGCTTGCGCAATGGCACCACTATTATCACAAGAGAGGTCCACTAGATTGGACGCACTAGGGACAACACCCAACTCAGAAACAAACTTTCTGATTTAAACAGCCTCCTTCGCAGCTTCAGAAGCTGCTATATACTAGGCATTCGTTGTTGTATCTACAACCGTTTCTTGCTTGGAACTCTTCCAACTCACTGCGCCTCCATTGAGGCAGAACACAAATCCAGACTGCGATCACGAATTATCCTTATCGATCTGGAAGCTGGCATCGGTGTAACCATTTACAACGAGCTCCTCCTCGCCTCCCTAGACCAGGAACATATCATTAGTTCTTCTCAAGTACTTAAGGATACTCTTTACTACCACCTAGTGACTTTCACCCGGGTTTGACTAATATCTGCTCGTAACACTTAGAGCATAAGAGAAATCTGGGCGTGTACAAAGCATGGCATACATGATGGATCCGATTGCGGAGGCATACAGGATCACACTCATCTTCTCCAGCTCATCAGGTGTCGAAGGACACTGACTCTTGCTGAGCGTAACACTATGTGACATTGGCAGAAAACCTTTATTGAAATTCTGCATATTGAACCGTTTCAATATCTTGTCGATGTGCATGCTTTGGCTTAATCCAATTAGCCTTCGTGATCTATCTCTATAGATCTTTATGCTCAATATGTATGCTGTCTCTCCAAGATATTTCACTGAGAAACTTTTTTGCAATAAAGATTTAACAGCATCAAGCATTGGAATATCATTTCCGATCAACAATATGTCATCTACATATAAGACTAGAAATACAAGTGCGCTCTTACTAGCCTTCTTGTAAATACAAGGCTTTTCCTCATTCTTAATGAAACCAAACCCTTTGATCACTTCATCAAAACGAAGATTCTAACTCCAAAAAGCCTGCTTCAGCCCATAAATGGACCTTTGCAGCTTGCAAATTTTACCAGAATTCTTTGGATCATCAAGACCTTCAGGCTGTATCATGTACACATCTTCACTTATGTTTTCATTAAGGAAAGCTGTTTTGACATCCATTTGCCATATCTCATAGTCATAATATGCGGCAATTGCTAGGATGATCCGAATAGACTTTAGCATTACGACGGTCAAAAATATTTTTTCATAATCAACACCTTAAATCTGTCTGAAACCTTTCACCACCAATCATGCCTTAAAGATGTGAACATTTCCATCAACGTCTATCTTTTTCTTAAAAATCCATTTACACTCAATAGTTTTTACACCATCAGGTGGATCAACCAAGTTCCAAACTTGATTCTCTCGTATGGATTCTAACTCGAATCTTATGGCTCCAAGCTATTTCTCAGAGTCTGGTCCCATCACCGCTTTCGAATAGGTCTTAGGTTCATCATTGTCCAACAATAATATGTCGCGCTGCCTAGTGGTCAAAAATATAAACCGCTTGGGCGCATGACTCAACCTCTCCGACCGACGTGGGGCTGGTGTCTCGACAACAGATTCTGCAACATATTACATATCGAGTTGCGGTTCAGTAGGAGCTAAAACACTTTCTAGTGGTTCTCGAACCACTTTGAGTCGCACCGTGCTCCCACTAAACCCTTTCGAGAGAAACTCTTTCTCAAGAAAGACACCATTCCGAACAACAAACACTTTGCCCTCTTCCCTGTTGTAGAAGTAATATCCTTTGGTTTCCCTAGGATACTCCACAAATAAGCATTTATTAGATTTGGGAGTGAGCTTGTCAGACGTCAAACATTTTACATAGGCCTCACAACCCTATATCCTAAGAAAAGACAACCTAGGATGCTTCTTAGTCTATATCTCATATGGTGTCATCTCTACAGATTTAGATAGAACTCTGTTTAATGTGAAAGCAGCAGTTTCTAGAGCGAATCCCTAAAAGGATAATGGAAGATCAGATTGACTAATCATTGACCGGACCATGTCTAATAAAGTTCGGTTCCTCCGCTCAGACACCCCATTCCATTGAGGTGTACCTGGTGGAGTCAGCTGCGAAATAATTCCACACTGGTTTAGATCATCAATAAACTCATGGCTCAAATATTCACCTCCACGATCCGATCACAGAAATTTAATTTTCTTGCCTATATGATTTTGTACCTCATTCTGAAACTCTTTGAACTTTTCAAAGGATTCCGACTTATACCTCATTAAGTAGATGTAACCAAATCTACTAAAGTCATCGGTAAAAGTAATGAAGTACTGAAATCCACCTCTAGCTGTAGAACTCATTGGTCCACATACATCAGTATGTACAATGATCAATAATTCATTTGCCCTCTCACTTTGACCAGTGAAAGGCGTCTTAGTCATTTTGCTAAGTAAACAAGACTCACATGTGTCAAACGATTCAAGATCAAATGACTCCAAAAGCCCATCTCTATGGAGCTTCTGCATGCGCTTCTCATTTATATGACCTAAACGACAATGCCAAACATAGAATTCAAATCATTAAGCCGAGGCTTCTTGGTACTAACGTTATAAACATGTGTATCCTCAAGATTCAGAATATATAAGCCATTCAACGATGGACAAACACCATAGAGCATACCATCCAAAAATATCGAACAACACTTGTTCTTTATTACGAATTCAAAACCGTCTTCCTCTAAACATGACGAAGAGATAATGTTTCTGCCCAAGGCGGGAATGAAATAATAATTATTCAATTCCAAAACTAATCCTGAGGGTAGCGACAAAGAATAAACGCCGATGGCCAAAGCAACAACATTTGCACCATTGTCGACGCGGACATCCAATTCGCCTCTTGCACACTTCCTAGTCTTTTCAGTCCTTGCAATGATCTGCAAGTATGAATCATTGATCCAGTATTAAATACCCATGAATCACTTGGACGAGTAGCAAGATTAATTTCAATAACATTTATACCTGAAGTAGAAGTCACAATTTTCTTCTTTTTCTTGAGTTCTTCCAAATACAACTTGCAATTCCACCGCCAATGATCAGTCTTATGGCAGTGGTGGCAAGTGTCAGAAGTAGTAGGGCCAGTCTTAGACTTTCCAGCTGGTTTAGACTTAGAGCTCTAGATTACATCTGAAGCTTTAGCCTTTTCCTTACGTTTTCTCTTCTTGCTGTCCTTTTGAACCATCATCACATGACTAGAATTTTTTTTAATGCTATCCTCAGCAGTCTTTAGCATCCCATGCAATTTAGCCATGCTTTTCTCCATACTGTTTATATGAAAATTCAAAATGAACGGCTTGAAGCTCACATCCGTGGCCAAATCCTGGTCAAGGGGAAAACCAAGTTTTTTCAGGCTTTCAATGTAACCAATCATCTTGATCACATGAGGACTGACTGGGCTGCCTTTCGTCAACCTGTACGTAAACAAAGACGTTGAGATGTTGTACCTCTCAGTCCGTGATTGGTTCTCAAATATGCCTTTGAGTTCCACGATCATATCGTAGACATCCCTGTCCTCATATTGCTTCTGAAGCTCACACGACATACAGGCAAGCATAAGACAGCTGACATCAATTGAATCGTTGGCGTGCTTCTCATAAGTCCGCCGATCCACGACAGATGCATCATCTTTTGGTTCATCAGGATGGGGGTCCTCTAGAACATATTCCTTTTTCTCTTGTTTGAGAACAATTCTCAAGTTTCTATACCAGTCAATAAAGTTTGTTCCAGAAAGCTTTTCCTTTTTGAAGAATTGATCGTAAATTAAAAGTAGAAGTGTTCTTAGTAGTAGGTGCCACGATCTACAATAAAAATACAAAGTTCAGCACTATGCTATGTGAATCTTCTATCAAATAAAAGATGTTCCACTATATGTAAAATGATCGATTTCCCTCTAACGACACATAGTGGGACAAGATCCATATTCAACTAACTCCTAGTGAGCTTTGGCATCACTGCTAGAAGATTAGTGACATAGGTAAGCAACAACTTGCTAATCACATCCTATATGACTCTTATTCGTTAGGGTAGCATCCTATGCCTCAACACCCAACTCCATGCCCCAAAGCCCAAAACTGTTTTGATAACTTTGTTAAGCAAACCAATACTATGCATGTGGTTGTCCGACATCCACCCTAACTGATTAAGATAAAAGATGGCACCCTGCTTTGGCAGACCCACCATACAATGATCAAAACCTTTGTAGGTGCGGCTATTGGAGAGGGCATCAATGACTCTTAATTTTCTGAGGGAAACTATTCTAACATGGTAATGATGACTACCGCACACAGAAACATGGAAGAATAGTATGATAGGAACATAAGTAAACATCACAGGCAATCATATTAACTATGACATAGTATGACCCTTTTCACATGGTGATCTCCATCTGTATGGTTCCTGTTCTTCGGGTCATCACGCTTCAAGCCTCTATGAACTTGTATCAATCTATTACAGCTAATAGCACTATACTAATTACATGAGCAGAAGCATCACATGTCGACTCATAGGTCATACAACAATAGAACAGCCTTGGGCTACAATTAACCATTACACGTGGGTCATGAAAATTACATGCATGCATCATATACACCACAAGGCCATACTAGTCACAACATTCTCTACAAAAATAAGTTAGACGTAGAATCTACACGTGACTGAACAAAACCCGAAACTTCCGGCTCAAAGGCCCGGAACTTCCTAGTCAAACCTAGAACTTACGAAATCAACCTTCTGTGTCGAATTTATTTTGGCCCGGAACTTCTGGGTCACACCCGGAACTTTCGAAAATAACCTTCTGTACGAAGTTTATTTCGGCCCAGAACTTCCGGGTCACACCCAAAACTTCTAAAAATCCAACGCAAAAATAATAGATCTAATCTATTTCCACCACGTATCACCTATATGTGATCGATCCAGATCGAACACTATGCACGTAGGCTCTGATATCATTGTTGGGTTATGGGGAGGCTACGCTAGCGTTAATTTCAAAAATTTTACCCTGTTCGTCCAGGAACCATGCGTGTAATGGGATCATAGATCATTACCTCTAGCCACGAAACACGCTAGGGCAGCGGAAGTAGAGTTGATGAAGCGCTTCCAGCCTCAAGCCAGAACTTTTGGTTCCCTCAGAATTCTCTTGGGCATATTTCCATCAACTTCTACATGCTGAGGCTCACTCACTAACTCATGAGGGATCTCAACAGGAGTTGTAGCACTAGAAGTGTGTGTAGAAGGCATAATAAGTGGTGGCATAAACTGATGTGACATTGGTTTTTGATTCATTGGAATGGGAAGCACAACCTGAATTTCTTCAAGATTTATATCCTTCCTTGGTAAGCTCCCACTGATATCTGCATCCTCTAGGAATACAGCATGTCTGGTTTCAATAAACTTAGTGAAATGATCAGGACAATAAAACTGGTATCTCTTAGACTTATCTAGGTATCTGATGAGATGGTAGCTCACTGTCTTAGACTCTAATTTCTTCAGCTATGGATTAAACAACTTAGCTTTAGTAGGACATCCCCCACACACGTAAATAATTCAGTGATAGTTTCCTTCCAAACCATAATTCATAAGGTGTTTTAGGCACTAACTTACTAGGAACCCGATTTAGAATATGTGCAGCTATCTTTAGCGCTTTCATCCACAGCTTAACTGGCAAGTTAGAGTAGCTAAGCATACTACGTACCATATCTATTAGTGTATGATTGCGACGCTCAGCCACTCCATTCTACTCAGGTTCACCCAACATGGAATACTAGGCTTTAATACCATTCTCTTCAAGGTACTTAGTGAATGGTCTAGGAATTTGACCATATGAAGCATGTCTTCCATAATATTTACCACCACTTACTATGCTGATTTTCCACTTCAATATTAAAGATCTTAAATTTGTCTAATGCTTCGAATCGATAGTGAATGGGGTAAATATAGATATAGCGGGAGAAATCATGAGTGAATGTATTGAAAGAATCATAACCATCCACTGAAGTCACTGGGAAGGGTCTACATATGTCAGTGTGAATGATTTCTAATAGACTCGTACTCTCAGTAGCTCCTTTATTAATTTTCTTAGCGAATTTCCCCTTAATATAGTCGATGTATTGTTCTGAGTCTAAGAAATCGAATGGCTAGAGTATCTCTTCTCTAATGAGACACTCCATTCTCCCCCTCGAAATGTGGCCTAAATGATAATGCCACAATTTTGAAAAAGTCTCATTATGTTGCTTGCGCTTATTTGACACATCACTCACATACATCACATGACAATCATCAAAAGAGAGCATATAAAGCTTGTCTTGCTTGGTAGCAAAACCAACACTAATATTATTAAATTTAATGATACATTTATTATTTCCAAACACAAAAATATAACCTAAATCATCTAATAAAGAAACTGAAATAAGGTTTCGTTTTAAACTAGGAACATAGACGACATTATCTAATTGAAGATTGAAACCACTGGCTAAAACTAATGAGAAACTCCCTATGTCTTGGACTTCAACTTCAGTGCCATTAGCAACTCTAAGACTTCGCTCCCCCTCTCTTATAGTTCTCATCAAACTAAATGCCTATAATAAATTGGAGATGTGCACTGTGGCACCTGAGTCAATCCACCGGGTATTAGAAAAAAAATTAACAAAAAATAATTCATCAATAAATGAAACAGTGTCATCACCTTTGTTCTTTAGCCACTCTCTGAATCCAGCACAATTTTTTTGTAAGTGCTTGGGTGACTTACAAAACTTGCATACCTTCTCATGAGCATTCTTATGTGGTGTCTTATTAGCTATCTTATTCTTAGTCTTCTTTTTAGTAAGTTGCTTACTGCTTTCTGATTTAGCCTGATGCTTAGGAGGACCGTTAAAGCCAACAAGGTTAGCCATATCCTTCATCTTTTCAGCCTTTTGCCTCTCTTCCTCCTCAACACAGTAGCTAATGAGTTCGGCTATGTTCCACGTCCTCTTCTGAGTGTTGTAACTGATCTTAAAGGGACTGTAGAGACGAGGTAGTGAGGTCATAATGAAATGCACTAGAAAATCATCCGAGATAGCCATGTCAAGTGTCTTCAACTTAGCAGCCACATCACACATGCTCATGATGTGCTCCCTGATACCGCTTTGCCAATCGTAATGAGAGGTCGGCATCTTCATGATCAGAGTTATAGCATAGGTCTTGGAAGAGCTCTTAAAATTCTCTTCCACCTTCTCAAGGAATGCCTTTGCACCCAGCTCATTTCCATCCTGATCTTTATCAGGAATGGCTCCTCTAATGCCAACAGAGATTGATTGCTTAATGATCATGTTGGCTATTCTGTTGGCCCTCTCCCACTTGTCAAACAGAGTGGTCTTAGCGCCAACAGAGGAAGTAGTTGGTTTGTTCTCTCTTAGGATGTAGTCGTACTCGAAAACTCTAAGTACGACTTGCAGCTTCTCCCTCCAAGTAGAATAGTTAGTGCCATTAAGGGGGTTCAATGGACCTCAGGTATCTAATGACAGTGTTCACCAAAAATTATATAAAATTATGTTTCAATAAGCATATGAAATTAAGAATGTACATCAAGCATGAAAATAACCCTATGATGGTCTAATTATAACCACGTGGAAAAGTTTCAATTTGCATCACCGACGGATAGAAAACAAACGAAACTTTACATTAAACTCGTAATTAAATCAACGATGATCAGAATTAATTACAAGTGTATTCTAATTAAACTTCTCGACGGTTCCATTTAATCGGAGAGCATCTTAATTGCATAGTGGTAGAAATAATTTTCAGTGCAATCATAACATACAGATTGACTTAAATAAAGCTTATTTAAAAATAATGACTTAATATTGGAATAATTAAATAAATTGGAAACAGAAATAAAATATACTAAATTTTTTTAAGACACATAATATTTAATCAATCGGAACAGGAATCTAAAAAATTACGTGCGCGCGCTGCGGTTGCCTTCATTGCTAATGGGCCACCGGCCTGCACAATTGTGCACGTGCGCCTGGCAGCACCGTTGCTCGTCCGTGCGGCCTGATGCACGTGGGCAGCTCACCCAGACTGCGCGCTTCCTTCACACACGGTGCGTCGGCCTGCTAACGGCCCACGGGAGCGCGCTGACGCATGGCTATTGGCGAACAGAATTTTTTTAAATAATACAATTTTTTAAATAAATTTCAATTCTCGTACACGAAACTGAAAAATTACAAAACTGGGTCTTTGTCGACGCTTGAACGACCGATCTAGGCCGATTAGCCCTCTGCCGATCTAGGCCAATCGGCCTAGATCGGCCGGCGGCGCGGTCCTGTCGGCACATAGTCTGCCGATCTAGGGCCACCCGCCCTAGATCGGCACTTCATGTGCCGACAGCAGCTCTATAAAAGGGGCCCAAAGCCCCCGTTCCCAGCCACCCCTTGCAACTTCTCCCAGCCCATAGGCAGTCACTTCTCCTTTCAGGTATGTCTTTTTTTTCTCTCTTTTTTTCTTTAGGTAGTATATAGTTTAGTAGTAGATTAGAGGTATTTTAGGAGTATATTAAGAGTGATTTATGAGTAGATTAGGGATAATTTAGGAGTAGATTAGCCATAATTTAGGAGTAGATTTAACATAATTTAAACGTTAATTAAACATAATTTAGAGGTAATTTAAACATACTTTACCAATTTCAGAATAGTTTAGAAGTAACTTAGGGGTACTGTAATCACACTTTAGCAATAATGTAGGGCTTTTTAAACACACTTAAGCGATAATTATGTGAATATTAAATAAATATGTGTT
>KE371900.1:477600-494255 GCA_000418225.1 Zizania latifolia
GCTAACAGGCCAACGGGCCGAGATAGGTGCATAACAGGCCGGAAGCAGAGAAGCGTTAGGCCGCGCCAAGCGCCAGGCCGCAGGCCCATGCCGCAGACCGAAAACCAAACAGAAAACCAAAAACCAAAGTTAATAAAAATAAAAACCAAATATTATTTAAAAAACCAAAATAATGTTTTTTTTCAGTTTTCGGTTTTCGGTTAATTCGTGTCCACCCTACGAACAGACGCCGCACTGCTTGCTTGATTTCCCGTTTCTCGGTCCGGCCTGATTTCACGTGATCCAAACAGCCGTCGTGCTCGCTGTGCCACCGTCGTCTTCGCGGGATCCTCCGTGCTTCTCCTGTCGCATCTGGTTCGACCCCACCACCGACTACCACACCTACTCATTGTCTGGAACCCCAACTCCCCAAGCACATCCTGTGAGCAATCGATCTGCATCTCATTTTTTGCTGGCCTGGTAAGATGCAGATGCTTGACAAATGCACATGTGATTGGGGCAGGATACTGGTGGACGGGAAAGCAATCAGAGACTTCAAGAACAATGAGGACTAGGGGGTGCTGTTCCCGATGTGGCAGTCGATGAGGACGTTCGGGAGCCTGTGGAGTGCGGAGGACTAGGCAACGCAGGGCGGGCGCATCAAGACGGACTAGTCGCACGGCGGCAGCGATGCAGGGGTTCAGGGGCGGCGGAACCGCTGAGGACGACGCGATGGGAGAAGCTCGGACGCGGCCCTGGCGTGGCGGATCTCGCGAAGACGGTGGCAGCGATGCAGGGGTTCGGGGGCGGTTGAACCGCTGAGGACGACGCGATGGGAGAAGCTCGGACGCGGCCCTGGCGTGGCGGATCTCGTGAAGACGGCGGCAGCGCGGCGGTGCGCCGGTGCTGAGGTTCACGCGAAAGGAGGCCGAGCCGAGAGACGGAAAATCATGCGGGCAGCGAGGAAGTCCGTACGGTCTTCGCAAGCCGAGCCGAGCGCTCCAAAGCCGCGTCCGCTCAATGGAAACTGGAGACTGAAATTTAGCCGCTGGCTGCTGCGCATCGGATTTAAAGGAGAGACACGTGTCAGCAATCTAGCCATAGTATCCACTGCTTCTTCTGTGCATACAGTATCCATCTATTTTTTTTCCTTCACGCGCGGTCTGATGCGCTAATGCGCGTGCGCTGCAACTTATGCGCGAGTTAAACCTAATAGAATTCTGATTTGCACCAGACTAACTACTGATCGATCAGCACTTATATCGACATAATTTAATCAGGGCTTAAATTAATTCAAATTATTTCTAATATACTAATTGAAGCATGATCAAACATGACTAGGCCTTAATACACACAGCAACAGATCAAAAGTTTTGCTAAAACACAGTGAACCAGATCAAATTTAATCATAATTAATCCAATCTGATATGAATAGAAACTTAATGATGGCTCAATCAATCATATCTAGACAAGTTTGCTCTGATATCAAATGTTAGTTTTTGCTAAAAACGTAAACATAAGTAGCACATCACCTAAGATTTAATTGTCTAGAACATGATTGATTAATGTAAATGTGAAAATCGGTAAAATCACGTACCAACGTTAAAAATATCCATCTTACCCTCTGAATTGCGTTATCAAATTGTGAATAGTAATTACGACAACAATGATTTGGTCTTCTACCTCCTGGCAGTCTCTTACCAATCGGTATTTTGGGTGGCTAATAAATGAAAAAGCTCTCAACTTAATGACTTAGATCTGATGAGTTAACCAACTCCTAGGGCTCATATATATAGGCAGGCTGTCAGGGCCGGTCCTGAGATTTCAGGGGCTCGGGATGAACTGAGCTTTTGAGACTCTTATCGATACACAATTAAAATACATCCAAAAATAGTATTGATATAGAATAATGTATACATATGAAATTACCTCAAAAATTTCTTCTAACGTTCCTTGATGTAAAGTCATTGATGATGACGTCAATATCAATCTCATTGTTTTTATTCATATCGATGTCAACATTATCTTAAAGTTCTTTCATAAAACTATCGTCAACGTATTTAGATCTTCTAAAGTGCTTGTATTACTCTTTAAAAATTTATCAATAGACCATTTTTACGATTGTATCAACTCATCTACTTGTTTTCTCCTTTTCTTTTTCTAACTCCCTGAATCATATTTTTTGATGACATGATTTTATTAAAATATAAAAAATAAGCATGGGACTGATCAAACATTTAAACGCATAAACACTACCTTATTCCGTTATTCTGAAATCTGAAATCTAAGTAATCACTACTTAATCAGTGCTTAATTTAATCTGCCTACCTTGCAATCACTTCAGCAGAAATGCAGAATCTTGAAGATGGGCACTCGGCAGGCGGTATGGCACAGGCTCACAGGCACTACGGCGCCACGGCGGTCGGCTGCAGCCTGCAGGGCTGCATCAGCACACGGCACTTTCGGTAGATGGTAGTCGGCACACACAGCCCTGCGCGCAGGCTGCGCAGCCACGCGCCCACGCAGGATCGGCGACGGCGATAAGGCGATTTGGGCTGCTACACTGGGCGGACCGAGAAAGACGGATTACAATTTGCAAGTTGTAACTTCCTCGCATGATTCACTGATTTGATTGGCTGTATGGTTATCTAATCCTATTCCTATCCATACCTAATCCTATAGATACATATATGGGGCCCACTGGAATGTGGGCACCGGTGGCCCCCCTCAAGACTGGTCCTGTAGGCCGTGAAGATAGAGCCAAATTTAGATAGGATAGAACAGAATCTGTGTTTTTTGATTATAACACAAATTCTTCCTTATCTCTTAATATCTCTAACAGAGTTGTAATGGAGTAATTGTTATTTGTGTAGATTACAAATATCTCCAGCATAATAAAGTTAATGAGCAGTAAGAGTTTTGTTATTTTTCAGGCCTGGTAATAGAACTACAGAACAGAGTAAACAGAGCACCGGTAAGACAAAGAACTCGTTGAACCTTCTACTTCACTGTCTCAAATGATGGTCATGTGTCTGTAATAGCAATACACCAGCAAATGTGCACTTCCCCAGACAATGGGGATTGATCGTCGTTATCATTTGGCACACCTATAATTCCAAATTGCCAATCTACACGAACTCTGCAGCTATCATTCTCTCAAAATATATTTTTTCTTGCAACGCTAGGAGCCCCAGACCCGCTGCCAATTAATACTATCCTATGTACAACACTGCAGACACGCATGCATGCCGCTGCGAGCAACTCAAGTCTCCAACCAATTGCTGACGAATGGAGCGTTGCATCCATCAATGCCAGTGTGAGCTGTGCAATCTTGCACAGTTCAGTTCTCCTCAATAACCAGCCTCTGGCCGTTGTCGCTGGCCAGGAACCGGAGGGCCAGCTCGTAGGCTGAGAAGATGGCGCCGTTGACAACGAATGCCCTCGCGACGGCCGTGCCGAGGCCGCGCCACAGCACGGGGAGCCCCTCCTCACGGACGCTCCGCCGGAAGCAGTCGACGACGCCGCGGTACCTCGGCGGGTAGCTCTGCGCCTGCAGCCGCGACTTCACCACGTCCAGCGGGTAGCAGCAGACCCAGCTGGCGACGCCGGCGAGGCCGCCGGAGACGAGCATTGTGGCGAGGTTCTCCTGCCCACTGCGCCGGCAACCAGGGTGCAGCCTCTCCCGCGCGTACTCGTACGTCCAGAAGTACACGCCGTGCGCCGGCGCGTCCCGGAGCGCGGTCACCGCGAGCCCGCGGTATATGCCGCGGAGGCCCTCCTTCCTCAGGATGTCCCGCGCCATGTCCATGGGACCGTGGTGGTTGCCAGGGCGCCGGTGCTTCTGCCCTGCCGCCTCCAGCTGCAGCCTGATCTTGACGAGCTCGACTGGGGATAAGATCAGCGTCTGCAGTGCGCCTGTGCCGACGCCGGCGAGCGCCACGCTCGTGTAAGAAGGAGGCTCCGGCATCGAGCTCGGTGGATCGAGCGACCGCGATAGGATCGCGTAGACCTGGAAGGCCATCGCATTCTGCAACAGAAAAGAAGACAACAACTTTGAGCTCGTTTCTGACATGATAGCATGGATAGAGTTCCAACCTCCATGTCAGCTATTATGAAGGTGATCAGTGGAATCCATTTGCTACGGTAATATACTATCTCTATCGTTATAAGTAGTATATATCTTTGACAGTCTTAAATGTTGAAATTTGACTATTAATGTACTTCTTAATATATCAAATAGTAAAAAAAACAACATATACGGTAATGCTTTCAAATACAAATCTAATGGCATCGCTTATGCAACAATATATACGTGTAATTGTGTGTATATATATATATTATTAGCTTAATTATTGATCAAAATTTATAAAAATTGACTTTACTACATGTATACACATCTTATATTTTCCGACGGAAGGATTGTATGGGTATCATCGTGACATCACCTAAAAGTGCACGCCGAAAACTTGTTCAACAAAAAACATCAGGTCAACAACTTCCAAATCACAACAATATGAAAACTTAAGGAGACCGTGAATAAAAATGAACTTTGGCCTTCAAAAAAAGGACGTTGGACTAATGTTTGACAGCACCAAAACGTATGCATCGGTGGCTCAGTGCATCAAGCGTATATTGGTGCCCTTATTGGCTAGCGTAGCTGCACAACCCAGAGGCCACAACATGTGAGCCACCAGAAATGACGCGGTGGCAATAGTACACTGAAGAAAACAAGTGAGAGGCCCATCATCTTTTTGCTCATCCAAGCATCGGTCCAGGCATTAATAATGTATACACCCTGACTGCCCAAATCGGCTCGGTGCAGCTGCATCTCACCAAGGCAACAAGCCACCCCCTGCATAAACTTGTAAGAATGGTGCACCTGTATCCAGCAGATGCAAGCTAGATGCGACGTCGACGCCAAACTCTGAGGAGAAGCTTCTAGTAGTTAGACACGTTCTTTTGGTTTTCTGTGTGTGTGGTTGTGTTTTGCCCTTGTTATCCAATGAAAACAGAGAGAGAGAGAGGAGGCAAAAACTGCAACCCGTCTTCGAACGCGACAGGCAGCGACAAGCAAGTTGAAAAAAAAAAATAATAATTGCTCATTTAGTCATTTTAAGTTTTGCGACTGTGTAGAGCCGTAATTAAACAGCTAGTTCATAAGTTAGTCCTATCATGTATTGTGATGATCAATATGTGGTTGGAAAAAATACATTTCAGTAAAAAATATAATGAAACTAGAATTAGTTAAAAATATATCATAATAATTTTTACGATTTAAAAATATATTATTTAAACTAAGACAGATTTTATGTTGAAAAGGATAGGTAAAAAGAAACTAAGAGGAAGACGTATCAAAATACTCCTGCGATTCAGAATTACGATCAGTTTGCGTGGGGCCGTTTCATCGGGGAAAGCGATTTCTCACCTGGAATGCGACGGAGGCGAGGGGCGCGCCCATGCCGCGGTAGAGCGCGGAGGGGCCCTCGGCGCGGAGGATGCCGCGCAGCAGCGCGAAGGCGGACGCGGGGCGGCCCGGCACGGTGGTGATCCCGGGGCTTACGGGCGGCGGTGGCGGCTGCTGCAGGCGGATGCGGAGCGTGTCAAGCGGGTGGCCCGCCAGCACGCCGGCCATGCCGCCGACGCCACCGGCCACGAACTCCTTCCCCCAGCTGCTCGCCAGGAACTCCGGCCAGAACTCCATCGACCCGGCCCAACAACAACCATCCAAGGCGCAACCGCAGACCTCCCCCCACCCTCGCGCGCACGCCTGCAGATCGATCGATCGGTCGGTCGGTCGAGAAGACGGGCGCTCCTGACTCGTTTCAACACCGAAAGGCCGCAGATTTCTGACGTCGTATCGAACGAACCGTCCAGGATTGGCGGTGGGGGATGTATTTTTCGCGTGGGCAAGTCGGGAGGAAGGAGGAGGAGGAGGCGGCGGCGGCGCTGCAACGGCGAGGAGGGGAGAAGGGGACGATCACGAGACGAGATGGAAGGGAGAGGCCGTGGTATTTGTGGGCGCTCGCGGTGTGGTTGGCGCGAAGGAAACGGCCAAGCGCTCTTTTCCCGAGAGAGGCGGGGGGGCCACTTCCTGGGTACGTCCCTTGTGGGCCATGCTTCATGCTTGCGTAGGGGATGCAAGAGCTACTCTTCTCGTCGCGCAGGGAGGCCACGCCTTTTCGTCGCTTCGATCGTGTTGACGAAATGGAGATGGAGATGGAGATGGAGATGGAGATGAATTCCACATTTACGGCGTTGCCAGATTAAATTTCTGGAGGAAAGCATTGCCACTTTGCCAGCTCGATAAGTTTATTACGGTGCCAACTCGACCAACTCTCAGTTGATTTCCGTAGCTGCATCTTCACATGCATGGCAATTTTAGCGCACATTTATGCCTGTGACTCTGTGTGTCTAGTGCGCCGAAGGGTCTGCTTTTCCTCCTAGCAAATTATCTTCGAACAGATGTAGTCTGCACAAATTTGGTGAGCATTTAAGAATGAGTAGTGCAGCAGACGACGGCATGCATGCGTCAAACAAACGGTATTGAGCGCTTTGATCAAGGGAAGGGCCAATCGCCACCAGATTGCACAGAGCGTGATTGGTTAGGAGACCGGCCGGCCAAATCACGTGCCAATTCACCACGCCCACGTCTCCGGATCAGGATTCAAAGAACGGTGGGTTACTTTCAACCATCTCACCGAACTAAAACCAGCTTAATAACTATTAAACCAGATCAATAACCAAATTATTAATGTGATAACAGATCGGCTAGCTATCATATATGAGAGAACAATTTTGTTAACCCTGCTCCAGATGTAGCCTGTTAACTATGTCAGTATGAAACTAGTGTGTATCAGATACGTAGGGGTAGTGTCACAAAATAAAAACAACTTATATGGATACAAATACTCTTCTTTAATTCAGTATTAATAATAATAATTTTGCTTATGTGATGATATCAATATCCGTTCAAAACTACAATCGTAGTTAACAAGTTATCGTATCTACCGAAATCTTGTACTAGGCGTCCTTTCATGGAAAAGGAGCTAGTCGTGGCGATCAATTACTGAACGGCTGAACCGGTTACTTCCTCTGAAGAACCAGCTGGTCACACTCCACTGTCTCCACAGGCCCACAGAGAACTCGATCGATCAGGCAAAACATGCGGGCGGCAGCTAGCCACTTTGCCAGCCTGCAAGTATAACATCGAGTTCCAATCGATTTATCGATAGGTACACGTGACATATACAAGTGTCCATCTACTGCAGCTAGTACCAAGCTAGGCGTCATGGGTTCATGCTCTCCACTACTACTATGCTATCGGACGCCAATCCTCGGCAGCTACCATGATTTGCAGTAAAACATTGCTGCTATCGTAACCGAATTAATCCGCTATCCGTTCATTGTTGATCCGATGCCCACGATCAAGGCTAATGGCAGCCACTGTAACACCTAGCTCTAGTGTGTTGTTTGGTGGCACAATAGACGGACCTAAGGCCGGTTATCTTGGATCAGTGTTCGGACTCATGCTAACTTAATAAAAAGTGATAGTGATAGACTTACTCAAACAAAGATAATGTTTCCTCTAGCAGACAAACCAAAGGAGGAAAATGCTTACTCATTTACGGACTACTCATGTATTCGATGCATTTTTATTTATTATTCAATGGATAGAAATATGCTTTTCTTTTTCAAAACAGCTTCCAATTGCTTTATATCTTGATGTATCTTAAAAACCGCACATCATGAGTTTTTTAACCGCTTTCTTTGAGACTTTTTTTAAAAATCTTCGGTGGACGGTTTTTTAAATTTCAAAAGGGGAGTATAATTATTTAAATTTAAAAATACATTGTTTTTAAAAAACACTGGCGATTAGAAGCTATTTTTAAATTTCAAAAAGGAAATTATATTTATGTAAATTAAAAAAACATAAAAGTGGAATTTAGGAGTACCTCCGGACGGGAAAGATGTTTCCAGAAGACGCTCTGGCGTTTCCCCCGGCGAGGAAGTTTTCTGATAGCGTCTTCTCCGTCGGTGGGCCTTCCTCATCGTCGCCGCCAGATGGGACCTCTTCTTCTGCCTGGTGTCCGGGCCCCGTGGGTCAGGTAGCTGCTTGTCCTGTCTGGGAGGGTGACGAGGTTGCTGGGCTTAATGCGCATGGCCCATCGCGGCCTTTTGAAACTTCACTGGAGGAACTTTTTTCCCATTCTTGGTCACCAGATAACAGCTGCTGGTTGTGGTACTCGAAGTCGGTTCCATTGTCTTCCTCTTCTCTTCACTTAGGGTTCCCAGCGAGGGCAGCGGAGGTGCGGCAGTTTGGTGCTTCTGCCAGGAAAGTCGCGTGGGTTTTGCCCAGGTTGGTTGATTCTCGCTCGTTTGCTGCTGTGGTTGCGAATTCCAGTATGGACAGATTTGGGGGCAAACGGCGGGCAACATATAGAGGAGAGAATTGGGTTGGGGGTGGTGGTCATGGATCGGACGATGGGGGTTTTCGTCCTCATGCTCATCGGGGCTGGGATGGTCGGATGGGTGTAAATGCGCCAGGGGAAGATCATCCTCCGGATGTTCGCTCAGGAGCTCCTACTGATCAGGGTTTTCATCGCTATGAACAACAGCCATTCCGAGAGTCAAGGGCGGAGGACCTAGTTTGCTATAATTGTGGACTCGCAGGACATCATCAGGTGTAGTGCCATCATCCAACCCTCTGTTACAATTGCAAGCAGGCGGATCATGTGTCTTCAAATTGCCTGCTATTGGAAAATTAGGGTGGAGGAAGATCTCTGGCCCCTCTGGCAATTGAGCGGTGTGGCTTCAGCTTTCCAAATCATGGCTTTTATTTTCTTTAGACTGAAAAACCTGAAGTCTAGCTGTGGCTGTTATGGAATTGATGACAGTGGAGGAGGGGGCCTGTTCTGAGCAAAAGATTAAAACAGACCTGAAGCATTTCTTTGAAAGTGATTGGAATTGGAAGGTGAAGCAAATTGATAAGGAGCAGTATTAGGTAAAGTTGCCTTCTAAAGAAGCAAGACGTGGTTTGACTAGATTTGAGTTTTTCTACTTTCAGAAGTTCAAAATCAAAGCGAGAGTGGAGGAAACTGAAAGAGTTTTGGATGCTTTTAGGGTGTTGAAGCAAGTTTGGGTCAAGGTTTTTGGTGTCCCAGGTCTGTAGTGGACATGAACAAGCTTGTAGTCCTTGCTGGGAAGCCCATGGAGGTGGATACAGACAGTTTAATTAAACCAGGCCCTGTGAGAATTAAAGTGGCTTGCAAAGATCCCTCAAAAATTGGAGGTACCTCTGAGGTGTATATAAACCATGTGGGGTATAATATAACTTGGATACCTGAACTTGATTCCATCTTATCTTATCCTTACAAACCAGATGGTAGCAACATTAAAATAGGGGATGATAAGAAGGGAAACAAGAAGCAGTTGCAGATAAGCAAGTGGAGGGTGCTCAATCTCAAGGGTCTGCTGAATCTAGCCATAGTTGCAAGGAAGATGATAAATCAACTGATGCTAAAAAGTCTAAACAATCTGATGCCCCTAAATAGAGTGATGGAAATTCAGATACTGAGGATAAAGTGGATATCCCTGAATTTAGGGAGGACATATCAGATGATGGTCTCAGTGAGGAGGGTGCTGGTTTTATGGATATGTTTGTGGATGAAGACACTCATGATGAGGATGGTAAATATGAAATAGATGAGGAGTTGAAATCTGCCCTGGCAAAAGGAAAACAAGTCTCAACTGATGACAGAGAATGGGCTATGGTGCCATCAGACCCTTTATCTCAGGCCTTGATCATTCCTACAGACTCACCTACTGCTGGTTTGATTGACTTTAAAAAACCTGGTGCTGAAGAGGTTCCTGAAAAGAAGAGGACTAGGAAGAAGAGAGATCCACCAGTTGCACAGAGATTCAGCACAAGAATAAAAAGAGATGGAGTCCTAATTAAGGTGAAGGCTCAACAGCGAGCAGGACAGATGAATGATTTGTTAGGTACATCTCGATACACATCTTTTTACAATGCTAACTCTAAAATGCTTGCTAAGGTGGCTTTAGATTCTGGTGTAATGTTAGGAACTACTAAAATTGAAATTCAAACACCTATAGATACTCTCAAAGCTAAGGAACTTGCTCAGGCTTTAATTTGTGATGCTAAACAGAAAGCTGCCACTAATCAACATGCCCCTGAAATGAATGTCTCTGATTTAGGTTCTACTAGTGGTAGTAAATCTTTAGTTCCCTTAGCTAGTGATATAGTGGATGAAGGACTTATTTTTGATGCTTCTATTTCTAATTGTGAATCATGAAAATCTTAATTTGGAATGTGAGAGGTTTGGGTAGTAGTGGTAGGAAAAGGTTACTTGCTGATATGATGAAGAAGTATATGTGTGATTTTGTTTGCATTCAAGAAACCATGAGGGAGAGTTTTAAGCAGAGGGAATTAGACTTTTTATGCAATAATAGAGATTTCTTGTGGTTAACCAAGCCATCTAATGGTCACTCTGGGGGTTTGCTGCTGGGGTTGAATTTGGAGAAAGCTAGTGTTACAAGTGTGGATCAAGGTGAATTTTACTTGAGTGTGATTATGGACATGAAAGTGCTGAATTTCTCTTGGGAGCTAATCAATGTGTATGGCCCAGCACATGATGAGGACAGGGGGAGATTTTTGCATGAATTGTCTGATAAACTGAACAACCAACAGGTACCAGTTTTGTTGGGGGTGATTTCAACTTAATTAGATGTCCTGAGAAAAAATCAAAAGGGGTTCCTAATGAAAGATGGATAAGAGCTTTCAATACTTTTATTGCCAATGAAGAGCTTATGAAAATGCATAAAGTGATTGGATAGAGAGGTTTTGGATAGAGTTCTGATGTCAAGTGATTGCCAATAAACAGACTTTTCCTACTAGAGAGGTTTTAGATAGAGTTCTGATGTCAAGTGATTGGGAGAATCTCTTTCCTTTATCTTTAGTCCAAAACTTACCTAGAGTGGGTTTTGATCATAGTCCTCTTTTGGTTGATCTGGATAGACAAAATAAGAGGATGAAAGGGGTTTTAAATTTGAGAATGTGTGACTCCAACATATAGATTTTAAACCATGGGTTCTCAGTAGGTGGCCTGTTAGGGTTAAACAAAATATTATGGATCATTAGCACCAAGTGGGTCAGTAGCTGAGAAGAGGAATGAAAGGTTGGGGGGCTAATATGACCAGTTTCATGAATCATCAAAAGAACTCTTTACAGAGGGAGATTGAAAAATGGGAGGATAAGGATCTTCACCAAACTCTATCAGCTGAGGATTGGGAGTGTATGTTTGCTGCTGAGAGAGACTTGATGAATATCTATCACCAAGAAGCTGTTTATTGGCATAATAGAAGTGGACAATAGTGAATTTTGTATAGGGATGCTAATAGTGTTTTTTTTCCATAAAGTGGCTAATGGTAGGAAAAGGAGAGCAGCTATTCTTACTCTAGAACATGATGGTTCAGTTATTACTGATGGGGGTGCCCTGACTCAACACATTTATTCCTATTATAAAAACCTCTTTGGGTTTGAACAAACTCCTTCAATCCACTTGTGTTCTTCCATGTGGGGGGATAGAAGAAGACTTTCTAGGAAGGAAAGCTTACAATTGGTTGCCCCTTTTACCTTTGAAGAGCTTGATTTGGCTATAAAATCAATGAAGTCCAATACTGCCCCTAGCCCTGATGGGTTATCTGTGAACTTCTATAAGGCTTTTTGGCCCCAATTGAGACAGATCTTTAAGGAAATGTTAGATAATCTACAAGAGGGGGATCTAAATTTAGCTAGGATTAACTATGGGGTTATAGTATTACTGTCTAAGGTAAAAGATGCCAATACTATTAAACAATTTAGACCTATTTGTTTGCTTAATGTTTGCTATAAGTTGATAACAAAAGTTCTAACTTGTAGACTTGCTAAGGTTGCTTGCTCCATTATAGATCATAGACAATATGCCTTTATTCCTAGGAGAAACATTTTGGAAGGGGTAGTGATAATCCAAGAGGTGATTCATGAGCTTAGAAGCAAAAATCAAAAATGGGTGATTATTAAACTAGATTTTGAGAAGACATATGACAAAGTTCAATGGGGGTGTTTGTTGGAGATGCTATATAGGAAAGGCTTTGATGCCAAATGGATTACTTGGATGAGGAAAGTTATTGAAGGAGGGAGAGTAGCTATCAATATCAATGGTGAGATAGGGTTTTTTTTTCAGAACTTATAAAGGGGTCAGACAAGGAGATCATCTATCTCCTCTCTTATTCAACTTAGTAGATGAAGCTTTGTCAGAAATGATGGTTAAGGCTAGTGAGCATGGTCATCTGTCATGGTTGGTGCCACATTTGGTAGAAGGGGGGCTTACTCATCTGCAATATGCAGATGACACTATTTTGATGATGGAGCTTAATGATCAAAACTTAATGGTGATAAAATTCCTTTTATATTGTTATGAAGGAATGTCTAGGATGAGAATTAACTATCAAAAAAATGAGATTTTGGCATTGGCACTTCTTAGGATGAAGTTAGAAGAGTGGCAGATGTTTTTAATTGTAACTTGGGGAAATGGCCAATGAAATATTTGGGTTTACCTATCAACATTTCTAAACCAAAACTATCAGACTTTGAAGGGATTGTAACTAAAGTTGAAAAGAAGCTAGCCACTTAGAAAACTGGACAACTTTCTTATGGGGGGAGGATGGTTCTGATTAATGTTTGTCTTAGTAGTATTCCTATGTATACTATGGGTGTTTTTGTTGCCTAAGAAGATTCAACAGAAAATAGATAGTAATAGGTCCCATTTCTTTTGGGAAGGGCTGGAGAATAAAAGGAGATATCACATGGTAAAATGGCAGTCATTGTGTGCTCCAAAAGATATGGGGGGCATGGGTTTTGTGGATATCAGAGCTATCAATCAAGCCTTGCTTTGTAAATGGGTAAATACAGATTAGATAGAGGTTTTTTGTAATCTGAGATGAATGGGGTCTTACTTTTGGAAAGCGTTACATAAAGTAAAAAACTAGGCAAGATTGGGGTGTGGTTTTAAAGTTAGAGCTGGCACAAGGGGTTTCCTTTTGGCATGATGTTTGGTATGGAGATATCCCCTTGAAAATTAGGTTTCACAGATTTTTTGAGATGTGCCAATCCATAGATACAACAGTGGTAGAAACTGTGAATATGTTCTATAGTGATTCTCTGCTCAGAAGATCTTTAAGGTTGGAGGATATGGATGAGTGGCAGGAATTGTGTTCTATTATAAATAATATGGGAGTGGACAATGGTCAAGATGAGATTATTTGGCTTATTGACAAAAAAGGCTTCTCATCCAAATTAGTTTACAGGATGATTACAGACAGGGGTATTGTGGATATTGAAAATATGAAAAATCTAGAAATGTGGTATGCCTCTCAAAGTGAAAATTTTTACTTGGTTAATGTTGAAAGGGAGGATCCAGATGGGAGATCAGTTGAAAAATATGAATTGGAAAGGTGATCCGACTTGTAAACTTTGCGGGCAAATTGATACTGTGGACCACTTGATATTTAGCTGTCATTTGTCGCGATTTCTGTGGGTTTTTGTCAGAGAGGCGTTAGGTTGGGACTTAGCAGTTCTTCATAGAAGGGGTTTTACTGATATGATGAGAAAGCTTGGGGATGCGAAGAATGCCTCAATTGCCATCCAAATTTTGGGGGCTAGGGCGTGGTCCATTTGGCTTTTGCGGAATGAGTTTATCTTTCAAAACAAAATATATACCAATGCTTTTCAGCTTATTCATAAGCTAATTCCCTTCCTCACTCAGTGGCTTCCACTGGTCCTAGTTCGTCTAAAGGAAGAAACATCAAGGTGCTTAGGATTGCTCCGTGCAAGGCTTCATCAGCTAATTTGACTGGCAGAAACTCTAAGCTCCGTCGTGCCAACCTAAAGTGATCTGGTGGAGCCGTCAAGAAGTGGTTAAGAAGTGGTTCTGGAAGTAGTGTGATGTTTAGCTTTTGGCTTTTGGTCTCGTGGTGATAAGTGTAGTTCTAAAATCTGACGTTGTGGTCTGTTTACGTTGGTGGTTTGCTGAGCAATGTCTTGTGTGGCCTGTGTAAGTAGGCGTCTAAACTGTGCCAGAAGATGTTGCTGTGTGATGGTGTTTTGGACTTTTGCTGTTAGTCGGTAACCCCGACATTGTGATGCTACACTTATCTGCTTTCAAGTAAAAAGCAGGGCTCCCCTGAGTGGGATGCCTTTCCTCTAAAAAAAACATAAAAGTGAAAAAAATATGTTCAATCATGGCATGTGGTGTTGACATGGGCTGGTCGGATCGCCCCTAAAACGGACCTGTAGTTTTGGCCAACCCATCACGTTTTGGCACGAGTACAAGAGATTTTTAAAGTAGTCTGCATCTATATAGATTTGTGTTTGCATATTAATTTTGAGACATGACTTTAACGCATAGTTATTAAACCCTGACGGTGAAAATTGGGACTGGATCTGCACCTGCCTGGTTTGCTTAAAAGACCATATATATATATATCTATATCTAGGCCTAGAAAAAACCGGATGAACTGGATGTTTTGTCAATTGGAATTAAACAGTGACCATTAGACTGGCTGGCCTACGAACGATTGGACTCCATTATTATACTGGGCTAAATGAAGCCCGCTATGTTTTTCACTCAAAAATCGCCCCAAAAGTGTCTACTACTTTGTTGTTTTTCACTCAAAAATTGTCTAAAAGGGTGTGGCCAGGGATAGGTCGGTTGCTTGCAGCACCTCTATTTACAATTAGGGTAGCTTTGATGTTGTGGTATGATTGGAATATGTATTCTACATCTAAGCTACTCAATCCTGGTCCAACCATCAATAAGGCCGGTGGCCAAATGCGCCAACCGGCAAACCAATATCATTGACGGTTTGCTTACTGGTCTGATTTCAATAACTACGCTTCAAAGTTCTAGCTTCATGATATATTTTTTTGGATGAAAGGCTATTATACCCTGGATTTATTAGAAAGACTGCTGGGGTTACCAGCTTTACATCAGATTCATCACATGACAACAAACCACTAGGGTTCGAAGCCCTTACATCCAGTAGAAAATGATACCAGCATTTCACAAATTACAGCTGGTTTACAGATCACTAGGATCTAACCATCACAGCACAATTAAAGAGCTAGCAAAAGAGCAAGTATTGCCAATATTTGAAAACAAGAGACCAAAAGACAATATAAGTATGAGCCCATCACACTTTCATAATATCCTAAACACCAGGCCCAGCAACAGCGTGATTTTCAAGTCGCAGTTTTATGCCACATCAGGTCTTGCGTCACGCCTGGGACTTGAGCACCTCCGCATGTTGGCATGGAGCAAGGTGAGGTAGTTGGCTGCTTCTTCCTTTAGCTGCGCAAGCGCCAAATTCAACCACTGAGATAAAAAAGAGAGAATTCTGAAGAATAAACTCATCACATTTACACATATCAAATTACAGAAGACAAAATTATTTCGGTGCAGCCACAGCGCCCAAGTGCACCCAGCGAGCAACCAAATAGAAATGAGGTTCTTTTTTGCTCCAGCATGAGTAAGGCACATAGAAACAAACGCATCTCTATCAGCGGGACTTCTATCCCAACCCAAAGCATCTCTAAGAAAGCACCCCTTGAAAGAAGAGGTGATTAACATCTTCAGTCTGACCACACAATTTGCACTTTGGATCACCCGGCCAACCCATTTTACTCAATTGGTGTCCAACATGGAACCTGCCCTTGATCATAAACCAAACAAAAATTTTCACCTTTAAAGGAATAAAACTTCGCCAAATGTCCATTGATCTGGCATCTTTGACCCCCTAAAGGTAATTAATCTATACAAGGATTCCGAGGTGAAGCCCTTATTGTCAATTTTCCAGTTCATTACATCATTATCATCCGAAAGGGCAACATCCTCTAGCATGTTTTTGCATCACAGACCACTGTTCCATTTCATCGTTTGTCAAAGATCTCCTCAGGTTAATACTCCAGTCTCCTTCCTCATGCAAGTCATGAACAGTGGCCATGGGGCTGTAACATATCTCAAAGATCTTATGAAATCTCACACAGTGGGGGATCTCATCTATCCACACGTTGAGGAGTCATGGTATGAACCATGAGGTGATGAGTGCTTGTCAACCGGATGATGAAGATTGGGTGATGAGGATGAAGAAGGAATGGATGAGAAGACTCGACCATGATGGAGCTGTCATGCGACTCAGGTACACGGACGGACGTCGGCCGGGCAGAGGGGTCGCGGAGACGTCCGGTCCAATCCGGGTGCGTGAAGCTGAAGCGACGAGGGTTGATCTGGTGTGGTGCTGATCGGCGTGACTCAGGTACACGGGGGTCCGACCGCGGAGCTGAAGAGGAGCGGCCGGGTCGGATTGGCCTAATCCGGGTGCGCAATCAGGAGCACCGGACGCTTTGACGGTTTGGGCTCAAAACCGTCATCTCAAACGGAAAGCTAAAAAGTACCATCTAAGTTAGCGGTGTCGTGACGGCCAAGTTGATCACGTCATCGAATAATCCAGAGTCGTGTAATTTTACGTTTTTGCCCTGTGGGCCTTGAGTCTGTATCGAACCTTCCCGAAGGGGTATTAGGGTCTTTTCCCTTGGTCCATGTGGGCTATATAAGGGGACC
>KE371900.1:533737-564589 GCA_000418225.1 Zizania latifolia
GAGACTTATATCCTACGTAGATACAATTGTAACCGACTCTACCTTTATCTTCATAACGGAATTATTCGGCTCCCTCTATATTTTATCCAGTCACACGTATGATTTACGATCGTGTCTTGACCAGACTCCTCGAATTCCTTCAATCGTGCCGAAACTATACTGGGCCCTCCATCAACTGCGCCGAAACTACATTGGGCTTGGGCTTTACCAAATTTCACCGTTAACAGATACGGATAATCCGAATAGAAGTTATCTAGATTATCCGAATCCGTATCCGTATTCATTGGATACCAGCTATGTCATATATGTTTTCGTATCCAAAAAAATATCCGAATTCGAATCCGTATCTGAAAAAATCTATATCCGAAAAAATTCGTATCTGAAATAGAAAATCTAAATCTGAATCCGTTTTTGCCAGATTCAGGCATAAACTATCAGAATCACTTTCATCCCTATAAGGATGCCAACTTAAATACTGTTGGATTTTGGGGAGGCTACGCTAACATTAAATTCAATATTTTTACCCCGTTCGTCTAGGAACCATGCGTGCAATGAGATCATAGATCATTACCTCTAGCCACGAAACGTGCTAGGACAGCGGAAGTAGAGTTGATGAAGTGCGTTCTCGATCCGCTCCGCTCAGTTCCATCCGTTCGTCGGCGATGAAGACGACGTAGTCTGATGACCTCCATAAGAAGATCAACACCACAGTAGCAGTGGCACCTCTACGGTATCCACACGTACAGAGATGGGATTACTTTACGCTGGTATGCTAGTACCACGTGGGAAGTTAGGGGAGAGACGGTCACAACCGGTGTAGCCAGGAGAGGTAGTGGCCAGGGTTAGGTCGAAGCAACAGCAGCAACAGCTTATTTCTCCTAGCCACTTCTCTCCTTATATAGAGCCCTCTAATGGGCATTTAATCAGTATTAAAGCCTAACAGATCTAATCTATTCGTCTAGCCTGGAATTTCTGGTCTAGGACCAGAACTTTCGAAAATAACATTCCGTACGAATTTATTTCTGTCCGAAACTTTCGGTCCAACCGGAACTTTCGGAAATAACATTCTGTATCGAATTTATTTTGACACGGAAGTTCCAATTCCACCCAAAACTTCCGGTTCGTCCAGAATACATCTCTCAGGCAGGCCCAGAACTTCCGGTCCAACCGAAACTTTCGGTTCTTCTAGAAACCGAAACTGGGCTGGTCTAGAACTTCTGGTCAAACCGAAACTTCCGGTTACACCAGAACCCGGAACTTCCAGCCTCAGGCTAGAACTTCCAGTTCCCCCAGAATTCTCTTGGATATATTTCTATCAGTCTCCCACTTGCACAAGAGCCAATTCTTGCAAGCTTTAAATCCTATCCCCTTAAGCATGTGACCCGATAGTTTTATATGCAAACGGCCGCTACGCGGAAATCCTTTTCGGATCGCAAATCAATAGTGGTACCTAGCAGCACATATTGACCCCTGAAAACATACAAAAACAAAATTATATTTTCTAAAACTTGATATACTCACGCACCAATTCCTTTACCACACGACATCAGTCAAGCTCAAGACGAGATTCGTGCCATCCTTGTGATAGCTCGACACTTCACTCGATCAAGTAGTGGATTAATCATGATTAACTTTTTAATCATAGTGGTATGACCATGCACTTTTCTAATCCAACTATCTCGAGGGGCCCAGAGACGTCTCTTCCGTTATTTAGGAGGGGTAAATTCTATCTTGACCGCTCACATCCCACGGCATGTTTCATAACACACCCGAAAGCAACCTTTATAACTACCCTATTACGGAATAGCGTTTGGAAGCCCCTAAGTGCGCCACTACACATTCTGGAATCTATGACGATCTTAGGTCTAAGGATTCTGCAGGTACACCATTTGAGAACAACTGATGGCACATTCAAAATAATAATCCCAGCAGTATCTCAAAGTGGGTCTATCCAACACAGTATTCTCTAACATGTGTCAACATTACTGATTTGATATCTCTATATCTATGATCCGTGAAATATTATTATTAATCAGTCAAATATGCTAATCTATGAATCATCACTGTCCCACATGACGATATGAGATTAGGGATCGTTTAGAATAACATCATTACAAAACAAAGAGTTCCACAAATAAGTCACATACTTGCTGATTAATGTAAAAGATATTTATTGAAGGAACAAGATAACCAATTATCCAAAATACATTAGCATAGACAGAACACTTCCTCTCACATACACTAGACTCAATCGCGTAAGTATCTAATACCCATAGAGCTCAAGTGCGCCTCATGCTTAGGCTGTGAGAGAGGCTTTGTCAATGGATCGACAATGTTTAAATCCGTGTGCACCTTATATATCTTTACATCACCTCTATCTATGATCTCACGGATGAGGTGATAGCGTCAAAGTATGTGCTTAGACTTCTGGTGCCACCTAGGCTCCTTGGCTTGTGCAATTGCATCACTATTATGACAATAGAGATTCACTGGACTGGACGCACTAGGGACAACTCCCAGCTCAGAAACAAATTTTCTGATCTAAACAGCCTCCTTCGCAGCTTCAGAAGCTGCAATTTACTCGGCCCCCGTTATTGAATCTGCAACCGTTTCTTGCTTGGAACTCTTTCAACTCACTGCGTCTCCATTGAGGCAAAACACAAATCCAGACTATGATCGCGAATCATCCTTATCGGTTTGGAAGCTTGCATCGGTGTAACCATTTACAACGAACTCCTCCTCACCTCCATAGACTAGGAACATATCCTTAGTTCTTCTCAAGTACTTAAGGATACTCTTTACTATTGCCCAGTGACTTTTACAAGGGTTTGATTGATACCTGCTCGTAACACTTAAAGCATAAGAAACATTTGGACGTGTACAAAGCATGGCATACATGATGGACCCAATTACGAAGGCATACGGGATCGCACTCATCTTCTCCAGCTCATCAGGTGTCGAAGGACATTGACTCTTGCTGAGTGTATCACCATATGACATTGGCAAAAAACCTTTCTTGGAATTCTACATATTGAATCGTTTTAATACCTTATCGATGTACATACTTTAGCTTAATCCAATTAGCGTTCTCGACCTATCTCTATAGATCTTTATGCCCAAAATGTATTCTGCCTCTCTGAGATCTTTCATTGAGAAACTTTTATTCAACGAAGATTTAACAGCATCAAGCATTGAAATATCATTTCCGATCAACAATATATCATCTACATATAAGATCAGAAATACATGTGCGCTCCCACTAGTCTTTTTGTAAATACAAGGCTCTTCTTCATTCTTGATGAAACCAAACCCTTTGATCACTTCATCAAAACAAAGATTCCAACTCCGAGAAGCTTGCTTCAGCCCATAAATAGACCTTTGTATCTTGCAAATTTTCCCAGCATTCTTTGGATCGTCAAAACCTTCAGGCTGTGTCATATACACATCCTCACTTAGGTTTCCATTAAGGAAAGCCATTTTCACATCCATTTGCCATATCTCATAGTCATAATATGCGGCAATTGCTAGGATGATCCGAATAGACTTTAGCATTGCGACGGACGAAAACGTTTCATCATAATCAACACCTTGAATCTGCTTGAAACCTTTCGTCACTAATCGTGCTTTATAGATGTGAACATTTCCATCAACGTCTATCTTTTTCTTGAAAATCCATTTACACTCAATAGTTTTTACACCATCAGGTAGATCGACCAAGTTCCAAACTTGATTCTCTCGCAAGGATTCTAACTCGGATCTTATGGCTCCAAGCCATTTCTCAGAGTCTGGTCCCATCACCGCTTCCAAATAGGTCTTAGGTTCATCATTGTCTAACAATAATATGTTGCGCTGCCCAGTGGTTAAAACTGTAAACCGCTCGAGCGCACGACTCAACCTTTTCGATCGACGTGGGGCTGGTGTCTCGACAACAGGTTCTGCAACATCTTGCATACCGAGTTGCAGTTCAGTAGGAGCAAAAGCACTTTCTAGTGGTTCTCGAATCTCTTCGAGTCACACCGTACTCCCACTAACCCCTTTCGAGAGAAACTCTTTCTCTAGAAAGACATCATTCTGAGCGACAAACACTTTGCCTTCTTTCCGGTTATAAAAGTAATATCCTTTGGTTTCCATAGGATATCCCACAAAGAAACATTTATCAGATTTGGGATTGAGCTTGTCAGACGTCAAACATTTTACATAGGCCTTACAACCCCATATCTTTAGAAAAGACAACCTGGGACGCTTTCCAGTCCATATCTCATATGGTGTCCTCTCTACAGATTTAGATAGAACTCTGTTTAATGTGAAAGCAGCAGTTTCTAGAGCAAATCCCCAAAAGAATAATGGAAGATCAGATTGATTCATCATTGATCGGACCTTGTCCAACAAAGTTCGGTTCCTCCGCTCGGACACCCCATTCCATTGGGGCGTGTCTGGTGGAGTCGGCTATAGAACAATTCCACACTGCTTTAGATAATCATTAAACTCATGGCTCAAATATTCACCTCTAAGATTATATCGCAGAAATTTAATTGTCTTGCCTGTATAATTTTGTACCTCATTCTAGAACTCCTTGAACTTTTCAAAGGATTTCGACTTATGCCTCATTAAGTAGATGTAACCAAATCTACTAAAGTCATCGATAAAAGTAATGAAGTACTAAAATCCACCTCTAGCAGTAGAACTCATTAGTCCAGATACATCAGTATATACAATGACTAACAATTTATTTGCCATCTCACTTTGACTAGTGAAAGGTGTCTTAGTCATTTTGCCAAGTAAACAAGATTCACATGTGTCAAACGATTCGAAATCAAATGACTCTAAAAGCCCATCTTTATGGAGCTTCCGCATGCGTTTCTTATTTATATGACCTAAACAACAATGCCATACATAGGTAGGATTCAAATCATTAAGCCGAGGCTTCTTGGTATTAACGTTATAAACATGTGTATCCTCAAGATTCAGAATATATAAGCCATCCAACAATAGACAAACACCATAGAGCATACCATCCAAAAATATCGAACAACACTTGTTCTTTATTACGAATTCAAAACCGTCTTCCTCTAAACATGAAGAAGAGAAAATTTCTGCCCAAGGCAGGAATGAAATAATAATTATTCAATTCCAAAACTAATCCTGAGGGTAGCGATAAAGAATAAACACTGACGGCCAACGCAGCAACTTTTGCACCATTGCCGACGCGGACATCCAACTCGCCTCTTACACACTTCCTTGTCCTATTTAGTACTTGCAACAATTTGTAAGTATGAATCATTGATCCAGTATCAAATACCCATGAATCACTTAGACGAGTAGCAACATTAATTTCAATAATATTTATACCTGAAGTAGAAGTCACACTTTCCTTCTTTTCCTTGAGTTCTTCCAAATATAACTTGCAATTCCTTCGCCAATGACCAGTCTTATGGCAGTGGTGGCAAGTGTCAGAGGCAGTAGGGCCAGTCTTGGACTTTTCAGCTGGTTTGGATTTAGAGCTCGAGATCACATCTGAAGCTTTAGCCTTTCCCTTGTGTTTTCTCTTCCTGCTATCCTTCTGAACCATCATCACATAACTAGAATTCTTTTTAATGCTATCCTCAGTAGTATTTAGCATCCCATGCAATTCAGCCATGCTTTTCTCCATGCTGTTCATATAAAAATTCAAAATGAACGGCTCAAAGCTCACAGGGAGCGACTAGAGAATCACATCCGTGGTCAAATCATGGTCAAGGGGAAAACCAAGTTTTTCTAGACTCTCAATATAACCAATCATCTTGATTACATGAGGACTGACTGGGCTGCCTTTCGCCAACCTGCACGCAAACAAAGACTTTAAGATGTTGTACCTCTCAGTCCGTGCTTGGTTCTCAAACATGCCTTTAAGTCCCACGATCATATCGTAGGTATCCCTGTCCTCATATTGCTTCTGAAGCTCACAGGACATACAGGCAAACATGAGACAGCTGACATCAATTGTATCGTTGGCGTGCTTCTCATAAGCCCACTGATCTGTGGCAGATGCATCATCTTTTGATTCATCAGGATGGGGCTCCTCTAGAACATATTCCTTTTTTTCTTGTTTGGGAACAATTCTCAAGTTTCTATACCAGTCAATAAAGTTTGTTCTGGAAAGCTTTTTCTTTTCAAGAATTGATCGCAGATTAAAAATAGAAGTGTTCTTAGCAGTAGGTGCCATGATCTATAACAAAATACAAGGTTCAGTACTATGCTATATAAATCTTCTATCAAATAAAAGATACTCCACTATATATAAAATGATCAGTTTTCCTCTAACGACACATAGTGGGATAAGATCCATATTCATCTAACTTCTAGTGAGCTTTGGCATCACTACTAGAAGATTAGTGACATAGGTAAGCAACAATTTGCTAATCACATCCTATGTGACTCATGTTCGTTGGGGTGGCATCCAATGCCTCGACACCCAACTCCATGCCCCAAAACCCAAAACCGTTTTGATAGCTTTGTTAAGCAAATCAATACTATGCATGTGGTTGTCTGACATCCACCCTAACTGGTTAAGATAAAAGACAGCACCCTGCTTTGGCAGACTCACTATACAATAATCAAAAACCTTTGTAGGTGCAGCTATTGGAAAGGGCATCAAAGGTCTTAATTTTCTGAGGAAAACTATTTTAACATGGTAATGATATCTACCGCACACGGAAACATGAACGAATAGTATGACAGAAACATAAATAAACATCACAGGCAATCATATTAACTGTGACATAGTATGACCCTTTTCACATGGTGATCTCCATCTCCATGGTTCCTGTCCTTCGAATCATCACACTTCAAGCTTCCATGATCTTGTATCAGTCTATTACAACTAATAGCACTATATTAATTACATGAGGAGAATCATCACATGTCGACTCACAGGTCATACAACAATGGAATAGCCTTGGGCTATAATTAACTATGACACGTAGGCCATGAAAATTACATACATGCATCTCATACATTGCAAGGCCATACCAGTCATAACATTCTCTACAAAAACGAGTTAAGCGTAGAATCTATGCGTGACTGGAAACATACCTGGAACTTCTAGCTCAAAGGCCAGGAATTTCCGGTTGAAGGGCCCAAAACTTTTGATTCAAGGCCGGAACTTCCGAAATCACCCTTTTATATCGAATTTATTTTGGCCCGGATCTTCCGGATCACACCAGGAACTTTCGAAAATAACCTTCTGTACAGAATTTATTTTGGTCGGGAACTTCCGGGTCACACCCAGAACTTCCAAAAATAACCTTCTGTATCAAAGTTTATTTCATCCCGAAACTTTCGAGTCACACCCGGAACTTCCGAAAATCCAACGCAAAAATAATAGATCTAATCTATTTTCATCACATATCATCTATATGTGCATGATCCAGATCAAACACTACGCACGTAGACTCTGATACCACTGTTAGATTTTGGGGAGGCTACGCTAGCATTAAATTCAAAAATTTTATCCCGTTCGCCCAGGAACCATACGTGTAATGAGATCATAGATCATTACCTCTAGCCATGAAACGCGCTAGGGCAGCGGAAGTAGAGTTGATGAAGCGCGTTCTCGATTCGCTCCGCTCAGTTCTGTCCATTCATCGATGATGAAGACGACGTAGTCCGGCGACTTCCACGGGAAGATCAGCACCGCAGTAGCAGCGACGCCTCTACGGTATCCACACATACAAAGATGGGATCACTTCATGCTGGTATGCTAGTACCACGCGGGAAGTAGGGGAGAGACGGTCACAACCGGTGTAACCAAGAGAGGTGGTGGCTAGGGTTAGGTCAAAACAACAGCAGCAACAGCTTATTTCCCCTAGCCTCCTCTCTCCTTATATAGAGCCCTCTGATGGGCCTTTAATCAGTATTAAAGCCCAACAGATCTAATTTGTTCGTCTAGCCCGGAAGTTCTGGTCCAGGATCAGAACTTCCGAAAATAACCTTCTGTACGAATTTATTTCTGTCCGGAACTTTCGGAAATAACATTCTGTATCGAATTTATTTCGACCCGAAAGTTCTGATTCCACCCGGAACTTTCGGTTCGTCCAGAATACATCTCTCAGGCAGGCCCAGAACTTTCGGTCCAACCAGAACTTCCGATTTCTCTAGAAACCGAAACTGGGCTGGTCCGGAACTTCCGGTTACACCAGAACCCGAAACTTTCGGCCTCAGGCCAGAACTTTCGGTTCTCCCAGAATTCTCTTGGGCATATTTCCATCAAATACTTCTATTACTAACATGGATACACTGTAGCCACAACGGACTGTGCACAATGTAGAGGTTAATGTGAGCATAAGAAGAACATAGTCAAGACACCTTTAAGGACACTTGATACAAAGATGCATCGTCCATTTGAATTAGGAGATGACTATGCCTTAGACGTTCGATCTAGAGCAAAAAAATCGGACACTGCTCCCAGCCATCCGATTCACTGCACACAATCCTAGCCGTCCGATCAAACTTCAACTACTAGCACTAAAACATGATGCGTTACTTAGTGAAACATTGCGTATATATTATCTGAAACATTGATCAGAACTGATTAAAATATTATACGTGAACATTTGAAAGAAACCGTGTTTCTAGCTAAATCATTGATTACATAATTTTTGTTTTCGGAAACACTACTAAGGTATAGAGTGAAACGTTGTTTAATAAAAAAATAAAACAATCGTTTAACTATTTTAAACATTATGATATAATAGATGAAACAATATGTGTATTTATAGTGAAACATTATTCGTAACTGATTGAAACATTATATGTGAACAGTTAAAATAATTTGTGTTTCTAGTTAAATATGATTTACATATTTTTTTGAAACACTACTAATATATAAAAGTGAGACATTATTTGATAAATAAAATGAAATAACTGTTAAATTATTTGAAACATTATGACATATTAGCTGAAACAATATGTGTAGTTACAGTGAAACATTATTCATAACTGATTAAAACATTGTATGTTCATAGTTTTTAATAGGAAAAAACTTACTGGGCCAGGTCTAGTAAGTTGCACGTGCGGCGTAGACAGGAGCGTCTAGCTGGCCATGTGTTCTAAGCGTCCAGACGCCCGTGCTAAAGCTATATCGTTTGAATTAACCAGAGTTCAGTCATAAAGTAAATAACCATGTGTTTTGAAGATGACTAAGGCCCTGTTTGGATCCTAAGGACTAACAATTAGTAGATAAAAATTAGCTTTAGCTCATCCAAACAGTGCAGCTAATTTGTAGACTAATTATTAGGTCCTTGGCTGACTAATGGTTAGCTCATTAGTCCACAAATCTGAACTAATTTGAGCTAATAGGGTCCTTTTGACTGTTTTACCCTTTTTCCATTAGTACAGCTCGGACGTCTGCTCTGGTCCAACAGATCGGTAGCCTCTGCATCGCCCTCGGCGAGGTGGCGCGGGAGGTGGTGGTGCTCACAACAGGAGGCTCGGGGAGGAGGATGATGAGGACGAGGTCCTGGTGCTGGCACTACTAAGAGGCTCCCATCTAGGGCGTCACCAACTACCGTCGATCTGCTGTCCAACACTACCACAAAAAACTCTATTAGTGACGGGTAATAACCTCTATTAGTGATGGGCAAGTCTACTGTCACTCTTATCGCGTCGGTGATGTAACATCATTAGTGACGGGTGATAATATTCACCCGTCACTAAAAGGGGGCCTATGAGTTTACCTGTTATGGCCCTTTAGTGATAGGTCATAATGTCACCCGTCACTAAAGGGTTCTTTAGTAACGGGTGATTATTGTCACCCGTCACTAATATTATGGTCATTTTTTAAAAAATAGTTATTTTTAGGCTGCATCCTAAATCAAAGCCAGGATTTAGCAGCCAACATATCCAACATTCCAAAGCACATCACAGACAATTCATCACAGAACACAGATAATTTATCACAGAAGATTCATAACTAAATTAATATCACATATATTAACTTCTAACTCGTTATCTCGAAGAAATTGTATGGCCAAAATAAAGTTCCACAAGATTAACTTCTAACTTCTAGCTAACTTCTAAGTTCCACTAAGGTATTCCCTAAGAGCGATATCAAGAGCTTGAATAGTGTCCTACGAAGATTCTCTCTGTCAACCCACTATGAATTGCTTAAGGCTGTACATGTCTAGTTTTGTAGCCTCTTTTATGGTCAACCTGTACTCCTTCTCCCTGAAAAAAATAATACAATATGCACAATGGTTATCAGTGTAAAATGAAAGATGGACAGAAAGACATCATACCTCAGGTTTACACCACATACATGATAGCCTCAATTACACCATTGTTGATGTTGAAATAGAAGGCGCATACTGTGCCAACTTCTAACGCGTTATCTCAAAAAAATTAGCTAAAACTAGTAGTTAGGTAGCACCGTCCATCCGTGGATTTATGCACCGTAATTGGGACTGTCTCAGTACCTATTGCTGTCACTTAAATCTCGGTGGTCTGCTGGTGTAGGTAAGGTGTAATGTACTTCTTACAGTACTATCTTGAAAAGTACTATTACAATAAAATTTGAACAAAGCTAGTTAGAGAACGTCAAGTATATATATGTAGATGTTTGTTTTTCTGACAAGTGCAAAGAGCTTACCATCGACTTCTTATTGATAATCGAGTTATTTATTGTACAGACATATAACTGGATCGTAGAGGATAAACCTGCCGAGATATCTTGCAAGAGAGTCTTCCTTGCTGGAGTTACATCTGTATGATTTCTAAAATAACAGATGTCCTTTAGTTGGTCCATTTAGTTGGTGTCGACCTCCATGGCTATCTGCTTCTTCTTTTTCTTCGTAGTATTGCTAGGACCCTCACATATCATTATAAAAAAGTCAGTAAGTACATAAACAAAATATGCATTTCTAGTACGTAATGCGAGTTTGCTATACATATTGCTATCACTATCCTCTACTTTTATGGGTCCTGTGATCTTCTCATCGCCAAAATTATTGAAAACAGTAGCCATACAAGACAGTTGTGGTCCCATTGTTAGTTTCACATAGTCCCCTTCTACTAGGCAGACTCGGGAACTAAATTCACCCTACCCTCTGTAGAGGCAAAACCTCAACCATATTGGTGCATCCATCTCTTATCCATATCTTAAGGGTGTCACCATATTGAATGTTATGGTTAGCGGCAAAGTTTTTTGTTGTAAACTACAACAGTGAGATAATATCACATCAGTTTATTAGTTTTTTACCACATGAATAGAATATACAATGTACAATGTATAAACCTGGTGACGCCCTTGAACATAATGATAGATTCTCAGGAGGTAAGACTGAGGAACATAAGTTGGTACCTACATTATTGGCATGGATTAGTACAACTAAATGTTGCACTTGCAGTACGTGATAGAAAAAAAAGTAAAATAATACCGTCTCATGGTATCGCCTACTGCTGAAAGCACGATGTCCAGCGGAAGTGCCCTGTTTATCACTTAGGAGGCTTACCATATCCCTAATTCGTGTTATATTTAATAACGATAAAAAAGTACAATAATAGTTGTGTAAACCAAAAGACAAAAACACAGATTGCATGAACAAGCTTAACAAAACCAAAAAAGAGCCTAAATGTCACACACATCCTCACACTAATAGCCTTCTCTTTATTGAGCTATTCATAAAGCAACATATTCACAAAGCAACAAACCCTAGCCTCGACGAAGGAGTAGGAGTAGGAGGAGGTTGAGGAGGACCTTAGGAGGAAGATGCACGAGACAAGGCGACGACGAGGAGGGTCGGCGACGGAATGGAGGGCGTGATGGACAGAAGAGGCTACGCCGGAATGGAGACCGATGGAGGAGGCCATGATGGGACGGAGGACGGGCAGTAGTTTTCGCCCGTCACTAATTCTTCGACCCATTAATGGCGGGTGGTAATGCGACCTGTCACTAATTAGGGTGCCCCCTCTTTAGTGACGGGCCACATTATGACCCGTCACTAATAAGGCAATATCACTGACGCGTGAAAAATGATCCGTCACTAAAAGTTTATTAGTGACACGCATCATTTATCCGTCAGTAAAGCTTCATCACTAAAGACTATTTTTGTGGTACTGTAGGGCACCGCTAGCCTCCCTTCTAGGGCGTTGTCAGGTTGTCCCGATCTACCACCACCGCCCCTCCCTATTGCCGCTGCCCCTCCTCATCAGCTTGACCCGTCGTTGCCCCCTATGTACTACCGCCGTTGAACCTGTGGCCTCCTAACTAGGATTCAAGGTATGAAGAAATTCACATGTATATATACACTGTGTTGACACTAGAAATTAGACTGACGGGGTGTCGAGGTCGTCTATCGTTGGGTTCACAGGCTGGGCCGATGGGCCACCAAAAGCACTCAACAGACAAAGTTAAAGCGTCTATGGGATGGGCTCGAATTTAGTTGGGTCTAGTTTATCTCCAATAATTATTAGGTTAAAGTTAGTTTAGATTCTATATTTCGATTATCTCGAGTGGTGTACATGTCATTTCTTTTCCCTGGCCATAAATAGTTGCACCCAGGGACCTTGTAAACTATCTCAAGATTAATCTATTCAATTTCTATTCGGTGCAATGCCAACTTTTAGGAGTAGAGGTAATGTAGTTTTTCTCGGCGATTTCCTGTCTCGGGTTGGGCTCCATCAATTTAGTTTGATCTCCAGCAAGAAACAAGTCTCGTTTGACGATTTCCTGTCTTAGGTTAGGCTGCATTGGTTTAGTTTAATCTCTAGCAAGGAACAGGTCTCGTCACATGGCAAATGCATCTATTCACTCAAGACTCTCGGTTCAGTCCGATATTTTGGTCGAGTTCATGCGTCTGCTAGTTATCCTGACGATGTATCGGCTCTATCTAAGGCTGCATTGTCCCAATCTCTTAGATAGATCTGATATGTCTATCACGTGTGTGCCAGATATGTCGGCGAGATAGATTCTTCTTGTTGCCTTCGACCTCGTACTGTCTCGGTTCAGTCTGATCTATTAGGTCGTTGTTACTAAGATAGATTTTATTAAGTGGGCGGGTTCGGTCCATCGTTTCATCAGAGTTCCAGCCGATGAGGTCTCATGGTTTTGAGTGCTTCATCACGCTCCCAGCTGATTAAGTCATCCCAATTCCTAGCGTGCATCGGTTGGTGGCAAAAATCAGTATCGGCTTATCGGTCGATTGGCAAAAATCATCTCCTTGTTTTTACTACGTGTTGGATGTTTGTTGAGAAATCAGTCGATATGTTATTTCTCGCACTTATATGTATTGGATGGTAAGCCGATACGGTATTATTGGCCGACGATATCATCGGCCTATTGGCTAATATGCTCAGACAACCAATATTTTCAATCTTGTCAATTGCAGGATCAAATTGACTAGCACACCTATGAATCATTTTCGGGCATTTAGGACCTACACTGAAGCTAAGCAGACTCTTCCAGGCCTTCGAGTGTGAAGATGCAAAGATCCCTATGTGATTTTTGCGTCAACACACTGCTCATGGATAATTGCCATGATTTGTGGCTGGGGTGGGTTGCCATGATTTACAGGGCATGAGAACCTGAGATCTATTCATGTTTGGGTCATCTGTTGGTGGTAATTAGATTTTTGTGTCCACGAATGCTGATTGTTTTGCTGGGTGGGATGAGAAGCATTCATATGTTGGTATTAGCTTTGAGGGAGAGCAGAAGCATATTATTTCTTGCAAATGTTTGGGAATGATGAAGTGTGTATTTACTGTCAATTTGTATGATTGTTGCAATCGTTTATAGAAAACGGTTCCATCTGTTGTTTGCGTCCTTTGAGGCAAGCTCTTCATTGATTGATATGAACTGATGCTTCAATGATGTATGTGTTATACCTCATGTCAAAATGGATGCATACCTGATTATATATGTATGAGAACTGCTTCAATGATGTTGTGAACATTTCATGTAAGCAGAGAGAATCAGAACCACATTCTAAAACCACATCGTCTGGGTTTACAACATTTCCTCGACTTTTACTCATTTAGCGGTAGATAACTCTAGCATGTGCAATGTGTGTACCTGTTTTATCTGCTTATTATGTTTGTTATTTGTTTTAGAATGTTTTTGTTTCCATCCTAGAGTGGTAGCCGTTGCATTTTTTGTCATCATGATGCACATTATTGTTCTTAACTAATGGCTAACTGAAATAAATTCCTCATGATGAAAAGAGATCACTAGAATGGTCTTCTTTCATTGAGAATAGGCATTGATATTCTTCAGCTAGCTTCCATTATAGTGTCTCACAACCTTGTGTCATTCTTAGGCTGGTCTTAATCAATTGAATGTAGGTCATGAGATTTTTTGGTAGGAAATGAACTTTTTACTTGTAAATTTTGTCATTGGAAAACAGAGATTCTATCTGAAAACTGCTTCGCCGAGTAAATATAAATTTCACATTTCAGAGGTAGCGTGTTCAGTAAAAGTACTCAACTTAATCTTAACATCGGTTTTCCTCTTTTTCTTTGGCACACTTAAGTTTTGTTGTGTTATCATTTTTCCTATATGGTTAGTCTGCTGCTTGATCCGTTGATCTTATTCTTAGCACTTTGTTAAAGTCTCCTGTATCATACAATGCATGCTATTTCTTTATTGTGTTACATGCTTATAAATTTATGTTATTCCTTAACAATGTCCATTGCTCCTTTGATATAGAAGCCTATCAAGCACGTAGCTCCATTCTAGGGAGGGGGAAGAACTCTAGGGACACCTTCTAATAATTCCACACCTCTGGATACTACTTTTGCTGTGGCCGCTTATAGTACAACAACTGCCACCAACCTCGCTGTAGATCAGGTTTGTAGATGGTAGTTGGATGGTTGCACGATTCTTTGCCTAGTGGATGTTTTTATATTGGACAATTCATAAAATTTGTATGCACCATACCTATTTTCAGTTTATAAATTTGTACGGACCCTAGAAAAATTTGTATGCAACGGCACTGTAGCGATGGCACCGTAGCACGGTTACTGTAGTAAGGTCAAAATTATCTTTAGCCATCTATTGGTCCAAAATATTCAAATATGTATCGACTAATTTTTAGCCAACTAACTATTAACTTAGCTAACAATTAACTTTAACTATTAGTTTTAGTCATCAAACGGGCCCTAATTCATATATTATCTTGGGGTCCGTTTGGTTCAATGGATATCTTTGGATGGGATATGGTCGTCCCATCTAATTAGCTATTTGGTTAAAGGGCAAAGGTAGATGAGATGATCACCGAGAGAAATATTCATTTAATATTATATGAGATGATGTGTCATCTCTTGATTGGTTAGGATACATTTAATTTTTTGTTTATAAATATTCAAATAATTTTTTCTCTCAAATTATTTATCTAATTTATGATATAATTACACCATTGTATTCATTACAATTTAATCTATAAAATAAGATCTCATATGATTATATTTTTATTAAAAAATATATTTGACTAGCGGGTCCCACTAAATTTAGGCTTATCTCATCAAAATTATATCCACCTAACCAAACAAAAAATTATTTTATCCCATCCATCAAACCAAACATCTAACATATATTATCCTATTTTTAAATTTAGAAATGACTATATTCTATCTATACTTTCCCTCGAATCAGACGCTGCATTGATGATCAGCTAGCTAGACGTTTGACATTTCCAAATCTGTTTTCGCCTAAAAACACCCCTCCTTGTTGCCGTGATTCTCGTGGCCTACGAATCGATATCCACGCCCGATTCCTTCGCCGACGGGTGGGGCCACGATCAATTGACCCCACAAACTAGTCTAATTGTGTAGAAACCCAGTCCAAAATAGTACCAATGACAGGTTGGTCCCACAGAATAGGAGGCCCACATGTCATCGGGAAGAATATTCTAGGCGGCTCGCCACGCCTACGCGTTACGTCTCTCTCCGAGACTCCGACCTAGCGCCTCGCCTCGCCTCGCCTCGCCTCGTCTCTCCTTTTCGCTCGCTTCCCCCTCCTCTGCTAGAGTTTTTGGAAAAATCGACACCCTCTCGGAAAACGCCGGAACGGGAGGGGGAAAGGAGGGATTTTGAGGAGGGGGAAACAGAGATGAAACCCCGAAAGAAGAAATCGAAGAAGAAGAAGCCCACATCGGCGGCGACAGCAGCCGGCGTGGTGACGACCCCTCCGGCGGCGGAGGGAGGGGCGGTGGGTTTCTACTCTGGCGCGTCGTGCTCGCCGCAGTCGGAAGCCCTAACCCTAGCAGCGGTGGCAGCGGCGTCGGAGACGGAGTCGAGCAGCAGCTGCGAGGCGTCCACGTACGCGTCAGCCTTCACCTCGGCCTCGTCGGGGGGCGTCTCCACCTCATCCTCCTTCTCCGCCTTCTCGTCGTCTGCCTCCACCGCGTCGTCATCGGCCACCGGCGACGAGCGGCGCGACATGGCGTGGCTGCTGGACGCCTTTGGGAGCGCCACGATTGACCAGGTGGACTCCGCCTACCGGGAGGCCGGTGTTGATCCCTTTCTCGCGGCTGGCATCCTTGGCTTGTCTCCAGAAGCGCAGCCCCCTCTGCCTCCCGATCTGTCGCTGCGCACCGGATCTGGTAGCAGGAAGGCTGCTCGGAAGCCGAAGAGGATCGCTGTGGCCGCGACTGGTATGGTTGCGGACGTGATTGGCAAGGGGTACACGCGACCTTCCACTTCGCCCGTGAGCACGACGAATGCGGGGAAGGGTAGGAATGGTGTAAGCGTGAGCAATGCCCGGAACATTGTAAATGCTAAGAGAGATGGTGGATGTGGCGACCGCAAGTATAGTGTTGAAGAGGCCGAACAGTTCCTGTGCTCCATGCTTGGGGATAATTCGGAGCTTGGCATGGGTGTGGTCAGAGACGTGCTCGGTAAGCTTGTTTAACTACAGCCGTACCTGTGACCATCTTTTACTGTTGTCAACTAGCAGATATATAGTACAACAAATACCCAGGGCTGAAGAGTAGTGCGGGTTCAAAAGAGGACAGCTTTCTCCCCAAGGAATGGTTGGTATGTTTAGTAAATGGATGTACCAAATGGGAAAAGTGAATTCAATAAAGCATCCATAACATTGCCTAGTTCATAAGCCAATCTAGTGAAAAGAACAATATGCATTTTGACTGTATTGAAAGAAAATATTGATTTTTCTCTAGTTTTCTACTTTTCTTTTATGCAGCTGCAGATGGGAAACTTATTCTGGATGCTATTCTCATGTTGGTGATCTGATTTGCTAATATTCCTTTTGAATTGGACCTTTTTTAAATGCATGTAATGAAAAGGGCAAACATTATTTAATTGAGTCCTCAAATGTGTGGCACTGTGGCAGTTAGGTTTGAGATGATGCCTCTTATAACATAGATGTGTGAATGTATCCGAAGCTGTGATGATGATTTTGGATGAACCACTTCAGGAAGGTCATTTCAAAGGATTGGATTTTGATTTGATGTCGTGAAAGATTCTAAAAGCCTGAGCAAATAGAGCAAGATTCTTGTATGACCAGTCAAGTGGGTTTCTGTTGAACCAACATACTTTGCACCCTTATTTCTACGCCTATGCGGGATGTGAAGGATATTGTTGCATGTGGTGGTTGTTTTGTGCTAAGTTGTTGCATGAACTACAAATGGCAACATATTGCATTCCACCATAGATCAAATTTCTTGTTTTTGATGTCATGGACATAGGCTGTTTTGTACATCTGGTTAGTGTTTTGCTGTTGAGACTGATGCATAAATTTAGTTTAATAGCTGCATGGTCATCCCCTAAAAGGTTGTGATAGCCTGATAGGCTTGGCGAGCCAATGGAAAACTTAACTATTTAAATGGAGATGAAACCTAAGATTGGGTTTTAACTCTAGCCTGCCCTAACTTGCTTGGGATTGAAAGGCTTTGAAGAAGAAGAAGAAGCTGCATGGTCATAACTGTTGTTTATATCAAAACTGCGGCACAAGTTACTCACACAACTTCTGAAAGTTCATGTTTTTTTGGAATCAAATTAATCATTGGATGAAATTTGTTGTTTCTGTCTTGAGTTAAAACTTAAAAACCCAAATCTTTTATTGATTCCTTGAATAAATACCAAACCTTTTTCAATTTCGTGCTTACTAAAATAAGTTGGAGTGCATTAGAAGCTTTTTTACATCAACATTTTATGTATTTGCAACTGGTAGGTCAGTTGGAACATGTTAATGTTTTTTATCTTGCTGGAATGCATTTCTTATGTTTTCCCTTCCATTTTTCAGGTCAATATGGATGGGATGTTGAGAAGGTAAACATTGATCTTATCAGCTTCATTTCTTAGTGACTTCGGACTATATTTTTCATCTCCTGAATGAGTAAAATTTTGTTTGTTTGTTGGGGCCAGAGCCTCAATTTTCTTTATGGGAACAATTTTTCAGCTTATTTTTTTCCAAACTCAAACATACATATATGCATTAACGCAATTAGCACACTGTTCTGGGAATTTCCTCTGGTTCTTTATGCACATGTACAAAACTAGTTATCAATTTTTTTGTACATGGAGATCACATGCAAATATATGAATAGTACATGGTGAACACTTGCAAGTTAACATGATGAAATCAGTTGTATCAATACCATCATGACTAATGGCATTATGGTGATGCCAACTTGCTGAATTTTCTTCCGATGGGTCAATTGTGGTTGCCAAAGAGCCTTCTGCTAGATAATGAGATGCAGACAGTAGGAAACACATACTGTAGATTTAATGAAACACAGACAATAGGAAACACGTACTGTAGATTTGAATAACAATTAACAAATTGTCCCATATCTAGGTGGTTTGAATCAAATTGTCATTGGCAAAATTGGTTTCAGTGGCTATTTGTGGGTGAGCAATTCAATGGTTTATACCAACTGAGTTTTCACATTTGAAATCAAAAAGGTGTTTGTAAAGTATGAGAATACATGCCTAATCAACTAACATTTTTGGATAGTGTGCTGTAAGATTTTAGCAATTTATTCACTAGTTTTACTAATTAAAATGCTTTCAGGCTCTGGATGCATTGCTTGATATCTCAGGTATGTCTTCCCTTCAAAACATGGAAAGGTGTTTCCCAAAAGCTGAAAGGAATGGCTTGAGCTCTGAAAATATCTTCCTGGAAAATGGACTGTCTAAGGTATGGGACCATAGATAGTTTTACTGCTCTATACTTTTGTAGTTAGTGAAGATATTATGATACCTTCTTGCTTGCTAACATGTGTGTTATATGGGTTGTAACCTTGTGGGAAGAACTTTTAGAATGTGTCTTTCAAAGCACCACCTGCTACCATTTGTGTTTATGACCTGTCGAGTTGTGTCCGTTGGTGCTGATAAGTTTAACAATTAACAGTGAAGAAATAAAACTCTTTTAATTGCCTTGTTCATTTTGATTCTGATAGAGATCCTCACACATAGTGTGGTATCAAGCAATTGGAAAGCCATTTGCTATTTATTGACATGCTATGTAGTATGTATAAGTCTATTGAGCACACCTGTAGTTTCTTGTAACCCCTGTTGAAATAGTATGCTCTATTCTAACATTTTAGTTTTATTCAGTTTACAGATGAAATGCCAAGCATGCCATACAATCATTCTGAAAATGAACATGACTTCCTATGGGGCGAATTTCAGAGCAGGTGGGCACTGGGCAATAATCTCCCAATATATAGCTGACTTCTAAATATGTCCAGTTGAACTTGCTGCTTCATGCAATGGTCTGCTAATATTCCTATGTGTTAGTCATGCATCCTGTCCTTTATAATATTTTGTTTAGATAGATGTGTTTGAGAGAAACATGATGAGAAATCTTTGTTTATTGGTTATATTATCACATCTGATTGGATAGAAAAGCTGGCTAGCTCATCATAGGTTTCTATTTTGCATTGGATTGCATGGGGTCATTAAAAAAATTTCAGCATTGCAAGGGAACGTTAAAAATATGGTCTTTATAATGGACAACGAAAGTTATGACATTGATTTTATGATCTTAATGCTTGTGTCTCTTGCATTGTTTTGAGCACACTTTAACTTGTAAATTCTTAGCTAGCTGCTGGTGAGTAATTGGACAGTAGAATTATAATGTTACAAACTAATTGCTTTTTTTACTTCAATAGCACAAGCTGTATAACTATTTTAACTAGTTAGTTGCTAGGCAGATATCAGTAAGCACAACTCTATTCTTGTACTTTCAATCTTTCATGTGACCATTCTTTGGTGTGGTTGGCTCAATAGCTACTTGAAAGCTGCATGTGGGTTGTCCCACTCGACAATATCACCTTCAAGATCAACATCCTCAAGATCCAAGACACCACAACAAGTGTTGGAGTCGCTGTTCAAAATGCCTGAGCCACGCATATATGAGCCAAGTTCCATGGACTGGAAGAAGGTAGTGAAGAAGCTGCAGTCATTCAGCTCTCCCATCGCGTCAAATAATAACGAAAGACCAAAAAATGGTACGTACTGTTTTTAGCCACTGTTTATTGTACTTTGTGTTGTTCTAGGACTCCTAATTTCTTTTTGCATCACATCAAGTCATTTCTTTCATTTATGGCAAATTTCTCAGTATCCATCTCCTAACTCTATGGCATTAGAATGAATTCTGGGAAGTGTACACTGTATGAGCTACCAATACCATAGAACAAGATCAGTAATTCCAATGATCTTCTTCTAAGATTAGTTTATTATGGAGTGCATGCCTTGATTTTTGAAACCACATGCCTCCCCTCTAATACACAGTAAAATTGTTTTTGCGTCTTTTGACCTTGTTTCAACAGTTACTTATTATGCTTTATTATTGTTACATTGGATAATTCTGAAAAGATATAACAGTTATTTCTCTCGTTAAGGGGATGGGTATCAAGAATTTCGTGGTGTCTCTACAAGGCATTATGATACAATGAAAACATATTATCAGAAAGTAAGATGTTTTTCTATCAGAGTTTTCCTTGTGCTAGTCTGATTTCCTAATCTCCATCTTCTGTATTTCTTATTGCCTTTCTTCATTTTTTTCTTATGCAGGCTGCTGTAGCATATTCCAAAGGGGAAAAATCTTATGCCTCTTATCTTGCAGATGAGGTCTAATTTCTAATTTTTACTTTTAAGTTGTTAATGCTGATATTATCTGTGATACAGTAAAGAAAAGAAGGCAGGACTTCCTGCTAATGCTGAGATTATCTTGAGTGGTTGACATGGATAGGTTGTAGTTCTTTCTGATAGTGCAGGGATACACATACAGTTATACATTTCCAGCATAAGTTCTTAAAGACCATTTCTTGACAAGATCCAGTAATTTTAACCTCTTCACTCGGTAGATCAAAATTATCAAATAATTTACATAAGCTGTTAAGGTCTCATGAACGTCGGTATGCAACTGCTAAAAAAATTGGTTGTGTTGGTGCTATTGCATTGTCTCAGCATCTCCCCAAATTTTGCCTTTCTTAGGGAAAGCATTACCGTGAGTTAGCTCGCAAGGAGGACGAAAAAGCTAGCAGGGAGATATTTCAAGCCAGGTAATTACATAACTTTCTACTTTTTATTTTTGATCACTTCTGAGGGCTAATGATCTGTTTGCAGAAATAAGCATATAACAAATACGGTAACGATTGACTTGCACGGACAGCATGTCAAACAAGCTATGAGGCTTCTCAAGGTTCACATGATGATTTGCGTATGCATGCCATGTGAGTATTCTCATATTATACGATTGGACGCCGTGTTCACTATCATCATTGTCATTGAATTATTCATCTTTGTTTGTTTGATCTAATGCTTGATTGCCCCTCTGTTGTGTTCTTTCTTTTCCCCCTTGTATACAGCCACCTTTCTGAGAGTAATTACTGGTTGTGGTGTAGAAGGCACAGGAAAGGGAAAAATAAAGCGAGCGGTGAGTATTTGCTTAGACAAGTAGCACTTCTTGCTCATATGCTTGCCACTAGTGTGTGCCTTTTGTTATGCTTCATTTCCGCAGTAAATTCAGAGCATTGTCTGTCTTATCATAAGGACCCTTTCTACACAGCTATCTAGAAAGCAAAATTTATTGTCAAAATAAGCTATATGCCCATATTAGATCATGTTGGTGGAAAAAACTCAGCTTTCTTGAGCTTATTTGGATCTCTGTACCTAATGTCAGAAAAATTGTCCCAAATAATGGTATTATTAATTAAACGGCAAACAAAATTAGTACATGTGTAATTCAAATATACAATATTTTCATCATACCACAATAATCTGAAACTGTTTAGAATTGCACAGCGATCTATCTTCTTAGAGCTTTTTGGACTTTTAAGCTATCTTATAAATAAGCCGAAGCTGTCTAGAAGTGGGCCTAGAAATGAGCCGCCCTCTTGAAATGCTTAGTTGGATACCTTCCCGTGGTATGCATATCTATTCTTTTTATGGTTATATGACCCCGATATATCATAGGTTGAACCCATGACGGGGTAAACACCGCCGGGAGGATAGTCGGGTGGCGTCGGGGTAAACACCGTCGGGAGGATAGCCGGGTGGCGTCGGCTGCTAAGGGTGAGAAGTAAACTTAGGTGAGGGAGACGAACATTAGGATGAGAGATTTGACTAATTCTTTCTTATTAATTGAGTACAAGGGGTCCCTTTATATAGGGAGAACTAACATGACATTTAAAAAAATAATCTCTATTATAGAAATCAATCTAATCTCTATATCTAATTTCTAATTAAAACCAATATCTTTCTATCTAATCTTACCTTACAAGAACTCAATCTAATCTTACCTTTAAGGACTCAATCTAATATAATATAACCTTACCTTTTAAATTAACAAATCTTCTATTTTGCTACAGTACCCCATGGTACTGTTCACACGGGTTGGGTTGGGCCTGGCGGTCCTAGCCCACTGCCCATAACACTACATCCCTCCTTTTGAGCAGCTCGTCCTCGAGCTGTAGATGGTCTTGATTGATTTAGATCCATCCTTTGCGTCGTCGTAGATATTGCTGTAGTTGTTGGATGGGAACGATAACCCTCTCTTTTTCTTGGAAAGCCACCACTCCAGTGCCGCTTAGAGCCAACACGTCGCTTGGGTCGCAAGGAAGATAGGCAGCGGTGTGGTACGAAGGCTACCAATGTCGGCGTTGTCATCACCATATCCATCGCTGCTTGTTCGGTACGCCTTTCCTCCACCTCTTGTTTTGTATGTCACTTTGCCTCTTTCGCCGCGTGCTTCGCTTGCAACACGTCCACCAACTCTTTCATGTCTTTCAACTTCTTGATCATCTGCTCGATAAGTGTCGTGGCGCTGCTAGCCATGGTCGGTTGCTCCCACCGGATGTCCATCCAGTAGCAGCCATTGTAGATGGCGCAGGCGTGGAGGGTCTTCCGAACATGCTATGCATCTGCTCAAGATCAAAATGAGACAGAGGCTTCCACAGATGCTCCCATAGGGTGCATGTAGATCTCTTTCGCCCCATACGCATCGAACACTTGATGGAACACATCCTCGTTCACCAGGTAGCGCGGATTGATCACTATGACGCGAAGGGTTTGTTCGAAATTGGAAGCCATGGTGAGTGGCTTTAATACCAAGTTGTCATGGGTTGGACCCATGACGGGGTAAACATCGCCGGGAGGATAGCCGGGTGGCGTCGGCTGCTAGGGGTGAGAAGTAGACTTAGGTGAGGGAGACGAACATTGAGATGAGAGATTAGACTAATTCTTCCTTGATTATTAATTTAGTACAAGGGGTCCCTTTATATAGCGAGAACTAACATGACATTTAAGAAAATAATTTTTATTATAGAAACCAATCTAATCTTTATATCTAATTCCTAATTAAAACCAATATCTTTCTATGTAATTTTATCTTACAAGGACTCAATCTAATCTTACCTTTAAGGACTCAATCTAATCTAATATAACCTTACCTTTTAAACTAACAAATCTTCTATTTTTGCTACAGTACCCCTCAGTGGTACTGTTCACGCGGGTTGGGTTGGGCCTGGCGGCCCTGGCCCACTGCCCATGACACGATATAGTAGAATTTTGTAATAGAATCTTGGCTGCGTCTGTGTTGCTAACGTTTATTCTTGACTTGAATATGTAGACAGTACTCTTAGTTGGTTAATTTCATTGATTCGTGTGCCATGCTTTTGATTTCTGTAAAAATGGTGTGGTAGGTTACCGAGCTTGTGGTGAAGGAACGCATTGAATGGCATGAAGAAAATGCCGGGACCATAGTACTAAAGCTTGGTGGCCCGAGGGAGTATCGTTTTCTTGAGCATGATTGTGATTCTGACTAAGCCTTGGTTGGGTACTTTGATGGGACTGACATAGATTAACGGCCGTTCTAATCTATGTATCTCCTGTATCTATCTATCCATCTATCTGTATTTACATGCTGTAATTATGGATAGGCGATCTAGGTTCTGATGTAAGCTGTAGTTTCTGACATACATGTTCAGGAATATAGCAACTAGAGAGAATAGGGGCTGTCTTATGTAATGATCATTCTAGGCGGCTAAACCTTGTAAGGTTCTCTGTAGCTATGTACCTGTCAGATTATTTTTATGTGATGCTCGAGACAACATATGTAAAGAATTGAACAGTAACAGTGCAGCTTTCAAACTGTCTACCAGTGAAAATTAAATACCTGTCAGATTATTTTGGAAATGGAGAACCAAATTAACAGTGAATTATCTTCTCTCAGGAATACGCCCGAGTGTAAACCCTCTTTAGAGTTTGGACCCAATATAATCAATGCATTTGTCAATTAAATTCGCCGATTTGATTGTTTCATTCTGTTTTTGTTTGCCTAAATACAGAATGAATTTTATAAAGTCTCATGTTTAATAGATGAAGTCTCATTCATAGTCTCATGGATATTTCAATACAATTTTAAAATTATTCATGTCATAGCACTATTATATGAAAACTGACTATATATGTATGTATATGTATTGTTTGAAAACTAAAATATATACCATCTAGGCATGAACATCTAAGCGCTAGGCGTTGGGTCTCTGTCCGCTTACTGTCTAGCGTTTTTTGAAACATTGAATTTAAGTGGAGATTGCCTCGCTCAAAAAGAGAGAGATTCACAAAAGTAATATCCACACCTCCAAATTTCTTTCCTATGAGATTTAAATGGGTTTTCATCCATAAAAGAAATGAAGATAATGAAGTGATGAGATATAAAACATGGCTTGTAGCACAAAGGTTCACATAGAGACCTAACATTGATTTCAATGAAACATATTCTGTACTAATGATTGGAATCATATTTCGATATCTTATATCGCTGGTAGTATAATATGATCTATCTATATAATTAATAGATGTAGTGATTGTATATCTATATGAGTCACTTGATTCGGACATATATATATATATATATATATGAAAATTTCCTTATATGCCACTAAAAGTTCACGTGGTTTCTTATTTGCCACTCGATCTCTCACTGACAGGTGGGTCTCGGACCCACGTGTCAGTGAGAGTAAGAGATCGAGTGACAAATAAGAAAATATGTAAACTTTCAGTGACATGAAAGAAATTAATCCTATATATGTAGGATTCCCATGGAATCCAAATTCTAAACCCAAATACAAATCATAATATATATTGTGTAAAACTTAATAACTTATTATATGGCTTAAAACAGATAGGTAGATTGTGTTACAATCGACTGAGTGAGTTTCTCATACAAAAGGGGTACTCAAATAATGGTGATTGACATGTATATTCATCAAGAAATCTTCAACAAGACTTTGCATTATATCTGTATATGTTGATAATTTAAATATTATCAATAATACTAAAGATATAGATAAAGCACACAATCATTTAAAGACAGAATTTGAGATATTGGGTAAAACCAAATTTTGTTTAGGTCTACAACTTGAACACATTTCCTCGGGTATTTTAGTACACCAAATCACCTATATCTAGAAAATATTTAAAAAATTCAATATGGATAAATCATATCTATCTAAAACACCCATGGTCGTTCGATCTCTAGATTTAGAGAAAGATCAATTTAGACCATAAAAGTTGAAGAAGAGATACTAGGACCGGAAGTTCCATATCTTAGTGTTGTTGAAGTACTTATATATCTTGTAAATTGCATCATGTCTAACATCACATTTGTAGTAAATTTACTAGCTAGATATAAAGCTGCTCCAACTAGACATTATTGGACCAGAGTTAAAAATATCTTCCGATCTCTAAAGTATCAAAGATCTTGACCTATTTTTCCAAAAAAGCAAGATCCAAATATTATTGTATATACATATACTAGCTACTTATCACATTCCATAATACCACATCTCAAATAAGTTTCATGTTCTTATATAGTGGGGCAGCAATTTCATGGAAGTCTACCAAACAAACTCTAGTAGCTATATCCACTAATCATTATAAAATAATTCAATTATATGAAGCTTTATGCGAACGTGTATAGATTCGCAGAATAATAAACCACATACAAAAATCTTGTGGTACTGGTTCTATTGAATGACCTACCATTATCTACGAAGATAATGTTGTTTGTGTTGCATAGATGCATACAAGTTATATAAAAAGCAATATCATTGAACATATTACTTTTAAATTATTTTACTCGCATGAGTTATAACAAAACAGGGAAATAAATATTTTGCAAATTAAATCATGCAATAACCTTGTTGTTTTATTCATAAAGTCCTTACCAATAACAATATTTCAAAAATGTGTTCATGCCTTCATGGTACTAGTATAAGATGTTTTCGTGATTTGCAAGCCTTAGTGGGAATATCTTTAAGGTTTAACCTATACATGCATCATATCATACTCTTTTTTTATGATCTTTTATATATACTTTTTTCATAAAATTTTTTAATGAGACAATATTTACACAAGATCATACACACACACACACACATCAGAATTAACTTATAAACTTTCTTTTACAAATGTTTTATTATAAGTTAAAATAATGAATCCTGATCAAATCATTGTGTCATTTTTCCCTATTTTCCTATTAGGTTTAAAAAGAGTTTTAGCAACATATCATCTTTGTTTTCTCCTATTTTTTCCAAAGGGTTTTTGAGGAGAATTCAAAACAATAATCTGACAATGATCAAAGGAGTGTAACAAATAATAAAAACCCAATTATCTAAAAAGCAACCGCTAATTAGTAGTTAGTTGTCTAATAGTTGTGTCCAACAACTGTCACCCTTCAACTTGTACAATACCACATGAATCGATGAATAAACTGTTAAGAAATTGATTTTGGTTACTGCGAAAATTAAAGGTCGGTTGGACATGTTTATCTCTAGGGGTTTTTGGCTATAAATAAAGCGGCCCTCCCTCATTGTATTCTATCAGAAAATCAAATTAATAAAGAGTAGCATAGTTTTCTCCTACATATTGTGTCTTGCTCATTGTCGCAAAGGCTGTGGACTGCATAGGTAGTAGAGTAGTTTCTCAATATGTTATCAGCACGAAGCTCTACGTGGGGGAGAAAGCAATCTATCGGCAATTGACAGTACATTTGCATTTTATTACTGTCTGTATCGCATTAAGAGATTAGATCTAATCTACTATCTTAGCATATCTTAGCATGGCATGATGACAAACTGTACAACATAGCCATGAGCTAGCCACCCTAAAAGGAGTTGTGACAGTAGTCGTAAGCCATGCTATCGTTGTACCCGTACGTATGGTTGGCGCCATGCACGGCTATCGGCCAGCGCCTGCTTACGCCCACACGCGCATAGAGCCCATGCCACCACTGCCTTGGCATCACGCCCGTGCCCTATAGCGGCACAACGTCCAACCAGCGCCATGAAGTTGCGGCGCCATCGGACGTCGTCGCCGCACCGAATTGCGTCGACGCATCGCACCGCTGCCCATGGTTGTCTGTGCCACCGTGTCACAACCCAAAATTTTTAAAATATAAAAGCTGTGAATAAAATAAAAGGAAAAAGAATTTTCAGTAAAAGAAAATGAAAATGGAGTTTTCATTAAAGAAAAGAAAGGAATTTGAGTATTAAAATTTGAGGAAGGAAATTTTGCAAATAAAATGTTGCTGAAAATATTTGCAAAAGTCTCTAAAAATGTAAAGAATTTTTCTGAGCCAAAAATATATTTTTTCTGAATTTTTAGAGGCCTTTTTCTAAAACAAAAACAATTAAAAATAAAAAAATATAAATTTTTATTTCTTTCCCTCCGTTGTGGGCCGCCTCTCACCGGCCCATCTTGCCCGCGTGCCCCGCCTTCGGCCTGCTCCCGCGTGCACCCCCAGCCCAGCTTGCCCGCCGGCCCAACCGCTCATGCGCCTCCTCTCGGCTGCTAACATGCGGGCCCCGCATGTTAGGCCCGTCCCCTACCTCCCGGCGCGCCCGCGCCGCCTCGCCACCTCGTCCCCGCGTGAAATCCGCCGCCGCCGTTGCCGTGGGCCAAATCTGAGCCCGAATTCATGGTCCGTGCACCGCCGTGACCTTTTTCCCCAACAAATCGAGCTCGTCCCGCGCGCTACAACCGCATCCATGCCACGTGCCCTAACCCTAACCGCCGCCCCACTCTCGTCGGTGTCGTACCCACCTCTACCTCCCTGGCCGACCCTATAAATAGTATCCTCGCATCCCCTGCTCTCGGTTAGAACCCCTCGTCGCCGCCCTAGCACCGCCGATCACCCTCGCGCCATGTGTCGCTGCTCCGCCGCTCGTCGTCGCTGCTCCAGCCGCTGCCCACCGACATTTCGTCGCCCGCTGGTCACCGCCGACCCCTTCTTCGTGACGGCCGTCATCCACCGGTGCCAGTCCACCCCTCTGTCGTCGCCATCGGCCGCCAGAACCCCTCCTCTGCCGGTGACCTGAGCCGCCCGCCGCCTACCTCTCGCCGTCGGCAGTCTCTCATCGCCCCCGTCCATCGTCGTTGACCCAGGTGAGACCCCCACGCTTACCTGATCTCACCGGTGCCCTCGCCACCAGTCATTGGGCCACCGTTCGTCATCGACCCTCGGTCCCCGTGCCACCGTCGTCGCCTCGGTGTGGCGCCCATGTGGCTGCCGCGTCAGCGCCACCTCGGCCCGCTGTCGCCCACGTCTGCGCCACATGGCTGCCATGTCGCTCCCTCCCCCGCGCACGTTAATTTTCTTGCTGACGCAATTAATCCTATTTTTCTTTAGAAAAATAATCCAGTATTGCGTCATAATTCAATTTATTTTCTGACATTGACAGAATAGGGTTTAAACTTCAAAAATTCATATCTAATTCATTCGAACTCCAAATTTAACCATTTAAATTGCAGAATTTTTCTAAAATTGAGCTCTACCCATTAAAAATATGTTCACACATAGAATATATGCGCTACTATACTATTTTAATTTATTATTGTTTGCTTATACTGCTGTTTAGTCACCGACGCGCCGGAAGAGCCTGTTTACGTCGATGAGTCGCCCATTTTCATCCCTATTCATCAAGGCAAGTTGTTCAAGTCCTCCATTTGATCAAGTTTAACCCATGTTTCAAAGTTATTATTCTTTCAAAATCGCATTTTATTTTTGAATGTCACTAGGATTAGGATATAACCCTGCTTGTATTGCCCCCTGTTGTTATTTACCTATTCTTTATTACCTAGGGATTATTTAACTTGACCAGTATGAATCTTTACTATGATTTATCTAGATGCTTAGGATTGCTTAGCCCTGCTTAGAAACTAGTATCACTTTCATCATACTGTTTAATACCACTTTCATATTAATGTTGACTTATAATTACTAATTGAATATTGAACTGGTTCATGGATTAAATGTCACTAAAATTTGACTAAGGTGGGTTGTGAGTATAAGGTCCGTGGTTCTGCTAATCGTACTCATGACACTTTAAGGATCGGTTCATGGGTCGCTTTTGCACTGTAAACTCGCACTCACCATAAGCTAGCATGGGTAATGGTTTGACCGAAAGCCTAGAGATCCTGGGTGAAGCATTGAGACGGCCGATAGCCCTGCACTGGTGTAAGTCTTTGCTATACGGATGGGGAGTGTCAAGGGGTATTGGGTAGATGGTAACCTAAGGTGTGAAGCTTAGAGGATCTAGGTGGATGGTCATATCACAGCTCTTTTCCAAGGTACCGTGGTGGTATTGAGACGCATGGTGATATGTTGTAGGGCTGTGTCTTATGGGTAAAGTTGTACACCTTTGATCAGAGTAAAACTATTCGAATAGCCGTGCCCACGATTAAGGGCGGCAATGCAAGGTCACTCATGATTAGTCCCATTGTTACTTAATTAACGTGATTTACTTTTTATTCAACCTGATAGCTCTAGTTAGAGTGGTTTGGTCGATTTTTGGGCCTGATGACTCTAGGTAAGAGTTATTCAGTGAATGGATTAATACTGCTTTTAAGATTCCAACTTAATTAGAACTACTCTTACAATTCTATCTCTCTTTAACGCTCTTCTAATGCAAATGAACACTATTATGCCATCCTTTGTATCTCTGTGCATTATAATTATTCCGCTTAGATGGCTTGTTGGGTATTCGAAATACTCACCCTTGCATTCCCCCCACCACCAGAAGAAGAGTTCATCAGCGAAGATGAAGGTGAAGCCTTTTGAGCTAGGCCCAGTCAAGTCTGCCTGTGGAGTGGAGTCATCGCTGCGTCAATAAAGTTATTTAGGAGTTATTTATGATTGTTATTATTGTTTTGAGGTTCTAATGCCACCTCTGTAATAAGTACTTTATTTATTTCATCGTTAAGAATAATGCTTTCGATGTCCAATAAATTATCTATTGTGTGCCTCAGCTGATTCCTGGATGAGGGACTTTCCGCACAATAAATCGCAAGGACATGGTTGGAATTTCGGGCTTGACACACCGTACGGCCGCCGGCACCACCGCACGACTG
>KE371900.1:565719-579966 GCA_000418225.1 Zizania latifolia
ATGGCTTCGACTCCAATTTTATGACTTCAAGTATGTTAGAGAGTTTAACTCCACGCTACACAGAATCTACACACTTCTGAGTCTCTATGGGAAAGAGATCTCGGATGAGGAGAAAATTGAAAAGACACTCTCTACTTTCCACCCGAATGTGATAGAATCCACCAACAACCACCGTCAATCAAAGTACATAAAGTATTCAGAATTGATTGACGTACTACAGCTCGGCGAAGTTTAGGACGAAGTCCTAAAGAAGAACTTTGTTTCGTAGCCGCAAGGAAAGAGCAGTGACCCTAAAGTCAATGCTAATTCCTACGAGGTGCGGAAGCCTTATCAGGAGAAACGAGGCAAATGAGGCAAGAAGATTGCATTCAAGAACAAGCCCGATGACGAAAAAGGCAAAACGACCAAGAAGAACGTTAAGCCTTATGGGGAGCAAAACCATACGTGCTTCAAATATGGCACCTGAGGCTATTGGTCCCGGATCTGCAAGGCTCCAAAACACATCGTGGAAGAATACCAGAAGAAGAAGAAAGAACAGCCAGAAGCTCACCTCACCATTGTAGTTAAAAGCGCATCTTGATGCATCTAGGCCCCTAATTTATTTTGGTGTATTAATGACAATAGTGATCAAATGCTACTGACATTGTTGCTAAGATGGATGTAGGTATTAAGACCTAAAGTGGCGTTGCAGCTCTATCAATTTTAAAGAAATCATCTTTTGTATTACTTACTTAGGCTCAAAATGTGCAAATTGCATATATTTTATATTTTCTTGAGTCTAGGTATGCCGTACTATCAAGGGTGATGCGTTGATCGTTGATCAAAAGCTAAGTGCTCAAATCAAAATCTTTCTTGTAAGTTTTGAAATTTTTCTAAGTTAGTTTTGTCTTTCCAGCAAAGTCGAACTGTTCGGATTCTAGCCGGACAATCCGAAAACAGCCTTATGTTAGTTTTTATTTGCACGTCGAACTGTTCGAATTCAAGTCAGACAATCCGAAGGCAGGCTTCTGTTTGATTTAATTTTCAAGTCGGACTATCTGAATTCTGGTCGAACTATCCGAAAACATGTTTCTGTTTTAATTTTCATTGAAGCCCGGACTTGTCCTAATGATCCGAAATCACGGTTCTGTTGAATTTATTTTTGGGGACGGAACATCCAGATTTTGGCCGGATGGTCTAAAAATTGCTTTCTGTTGGATTTTATTCCATGGTCCGGAGCATCTGGACCTTGGTCGAATGGTCCGAAAACACCTTTTTGGTTGGATTTATTTTTGACCCGGAATATCCAGATTCAAGCCAGATTGTCCAAAACACTGGTTATGTTTTGAATTTATTTGGTGCGGATCATCCGGTTAAGCCCGGACTGTCCGGATGAACAGTGCACGATTCATTGCCCTAACGGATAGTTTTGGGGCAGAGGTATAAATACCCTCCCTCTCCATAATCAGGAACGGGATTGCAAACCCTAGAAGCCTTGCCTTATCCTCTCTTCTTCTTCCTTTGTGCGTTGATTCTTATATGGATCTTGAGAGAAGAATTGAGAGTTATCCACACAATCTCCTCGTGTTCTTGATTTATCCACTCTTTGGAAGTTGTGTTGGTGTGTGCTTGATGATCTTGGCTGTTTCTTGAGCACACGTCATCGGATCATGTCAACGTGTTCATTACTCTTGGAGATCGAGGTCTCCTAGACGGCTAGACGTCGATTCATGCACATCCAAGGATTATGAGTGACCAGATGAGTTTGTACAAAGCTACGCCTCGGCTTCAAAGAGGTAATATAGTGGAAAACCAAGGCTTGCAGTGGTGAGCGCTAGGTGAGGATTAGGGTTGAAAGAGACCCGGCCCCTTGGGGTTTCCTCAATGGAGACGTATGATCGTTGGATCCAAACTTCGGTGAAAAATTATTGTGTCCATTATTGTTCTTGCTAGTTATATTTTCTATTAATCCATCTGTTTACTAGCAAGTATAAGTTACATTAAATTCATGCTTTAAAGTTCATTGGTTAGTTTGTTTCTGCATTAGTTATCGTTTCAGATCTGTTGTGCCTAGATTATTCGGTTATACCCGGATAGTCCGGACTTTGGATAGTTTTCAGTTTCATCCGGCACCCGGAGTATCCGACTAAGTCCGGATAGTCCAGGCCATGGAAGTTTCAAGTAATAATTTTTGTTGAGAATTTCAGATTGCCTATTCACCCCTCTCTAGACAACTTTCAATTGGTATCAGAGCAAGGCTCTTTTCGAAGGCTTAACCGCTTATAGAGTAAAGATGTCAGAAGAGTCAAATTCCACCGACACTGACAAGAATAGTGTTGGAGGGAAGAAAAGCGCAGCATATCCTTTTGACTACTCCAAACTTAACTCGAGTAATAATTATCTCTTTGTGCCAATTGGTCGTGCACCTTACTTCGATGGCACACACTATGCGGCATGGAGACATAAGATAAAGTTGCACCTAACTCAATGCATCCAAATATTTAGAAGATTATATGCACAGGTGTAGATGTGGATGACTCGAATAGGGATGATCGTCAACTAACCGCCGATGAAGAACAAGCTATTCACCGTAATGCTCAAGCAGCGAGTGTTCTACTTGCAGCATTGAGTCCAGAAGAATTTAATAAAGTTGATGGACTTGAAGAAGCTAAACAGATATGGAAAACTTTATAAGTTGCTCATGAAGGCACCTATTTAGTTAGGAAATCAAAAATAGAGCTTTTTTAAGGGAAGCTCAGAAGATTTATCATGGAAGATGATGAGACTCCTCAAGAGATGTATGATCGTCTCACGGTATTTGTCAACAAGATCAAGGGTCTTGGAAGCGAATAAATGACCGATCACTTTGTTGTGAAGAGATTGCTCTGGGCTATAGCGCCAAGGAATCCTACCTTAGTGACTATAATCCGTGAGCGCAAAGAATTCAAGAAAATGACTCCAAGTGATGTGCTAGAGAGAATAATAGCACATGAGTTGATGGAAGAAGAAGTCAGGGAAATCAAAGATCTTGCCAAGCTTCAAAATCACAAAGGCAAGAATGTGGCTCTCAAAGCTAAAAAGAAAGAAGAGTCAAATGATGATGAAAGCGATGATGAGGAGCTCGTGCTATTTGTTAAGAAATTCAAAAAGTTCATGAAGAAGTACAAGAAAAAGAGTAACAAATTAAAGAAGAGGAAGTCAAAGAAAAGATGCTATGAGTGTGACAACCTTAGCCATTTCATAGCCGATTGTCCTAAAAAGAAAAAGTAAGAAAACAAAGAGAAGCAAAAGTACAAAAAAGAGAAGAAAGGCGGCCATGCTCACATTAGATAGGAGTGGAACTCTGACTCTGATTTTGAGTCTAAGTCGAACTCCGACTCTAGCAAGAAGGGAGTCGCCACCGTTGCCATCACCAACATTGTGACTCCAAAACCATCACTATTTGAAGATTCTAGCGACGACGACATAATCTCCCCCAAGTGCTTCATGGCTAAGAGCAAGAAGATAACTATGATGGTTAAAGTTTTAGATAAAGTTGATCATAGTGATTCTAGCGATGATGAGTCTAGATTTGATGATGACATGTTTAAAAATATAAATAAGCAAGTTTTATCAAAATTTAAAAAACTTATAGAAACAATAGAGCCGTAAGAAGCAACTTTAGAAAAACAAGAGGACCTTCTCATTAATGAGAAAGAGAGAAATCTTGAACTAGAGAGGCTTCTTCCTAAGGAAAAGAAAAATGTAGACAAATTGGCTAAATAATCTAGTTTAGTAAACGAGTCTAAAGAAAATTAGAGGAACAATAAGAGTCTTGAAGAGAGAGTTAAGTCTCTAATGACTCACCCTATTTCTATTCCTTCTATTGCGTCCACAAGTAATGGTTGTTCTAGATATTATAATCTTGATATTACTGCTTATGAGACTAACATGAAAGAAATTAAAGTCTTGAGAAAGGAAAATGAAAGACTTAGCACCTTGGTAAGCTATAGGTGCAAGAAAGCCTACAAGTCAAACGATACTCTATTCAAGACTCTCAACACCCAAAGTAATGTTGAGAAGAGAGATCTTGACTTTCATCCAAATGAAAGCAAGGTAAATGTAAGAAGAAAGTATAAGGGTAAGGAGATCATCAAGTTTGTAAAGGAAGAATAAAGTTCAAAAAAGATTAACAACAAGCTCTTTGCTTTACAAGCTACCTTTTATGCATCATTTCTTATTAGGAGAAACCATAGTGATAAAATGGTTATTTTTGTTGATAGTAAAAATGAAAAACCATTAAGATGTATATGGATTCTTAGAATTCTTATGACTAACATTGAAGGACCCAAAAAGGTTTGAGTACCTAAAAACAAGAAATAATCTATTTTATAGGAATACTCCTCTAGCGGATCTAGTTGGGTGATGAACAGTGGATGTACCAATCACATGACTAGAGAAAAGAGTATGTTCATCTCATTTGAGCCAAATTAAGGTAATCATGAATCCATTGTGTTTGGTGACAATGGAAAAGGAAAGGTAATGAGAGTAGGTAAAATTTCTATCTCAAATCGTAATTTAATTTCTAATGTTTTACTAGTTGAGTCTTTAAGTTATAACTTGCTTTCAATATCTTAATTATGTGAAATCGGTTATAAGTGTCTTTTTACTAATAAGGGTGTAACCGTTTTGAGAAGTAGTGATAATTCCGTAGCCTTTACGGGTAAGTTGAAGGGAAAGTTTTATTTAGTTAATTTTGATCTAGATAAAGTAGAACCTAAAACTTGCTTGGTGGCTAAGACTAGCATGGATTGGTTATGGCATCGCCGACTAGCTCATGTTAGGATGAGAAATTTGTCAAAACTTCTTAAAGGGCAACACATCATCGGACTAACAAATGTTGTGTTTGAGAAAGACAGGTTGTGTAGTGCATGTCAAGCAGGTATATAAGTTGGAGCACGATACACAGCCAAGAACATCGTGACAATAAGAAGGTCACTGGAGCTTCTACATATGAATCTCTTAGGACCAGTGGCATACCTAAGCATTGGCGATAATAAATATGGTTTAGTTATTGCTGATGATTTTTCTCGCTTCACTTGAATATTCTTTTTGTATGATAAGGGCAATACACAAGGCGTGTTCAAAAGCTTTGCAAGAAAAGCTCAAAATGAGTATGAAGTCAAAATCAAGAAAGTGAGAAGTGATAACGGGGGTGAGTTCAAGAACACTCAAGTCGAAGAATTTCTTGATGAAGAAGGAATTTAACATGAGCTCTCTGCTTCTTATGATCGACCTCAAAATGGAGTGGTGGAACAGAAGAATCGAACACTAATTGGGGCAGCGAGAACAATGCTTAATGAATACAAGACTTCAGACATATTTTGGGTAGAAGCGATCAACATTACATGTCATGCGATCAATCGTATGTATCTACACAAAATCCTCAAAAAGACGGCTTATGAACTTCTAACCGGTAACAAGCCTAATGTTTCATATTTTAGATTTTTTGGTAGTAAGTGCTTTATTTTGAGTAAGCGACCAAGAAACTCCGAGTTTACCTCTAAGGTCAATGATGTTTCTTGGTTGGTTACGAGTCAAATGCATATGCCTATCATGTTTTCAACAAGACCTCTATAATTATTGAAGTCACTAGGGATGTAACATTTGATGAGACTAATGGCTCTCAAGTAGAGCAAGTTGATCAAAGTGATGTAGGTGAAGAAGACCCTCCATGTGAAGCAATAAAGAATATGCCAATTAGAGATATAAGACCAAGAGAAGAAGAGTCAATGAATCAACAACAACTGCAAGTAGAAGAAAGTGAAACACAAGAAACTCAAAAGCAAGAGGTGATGGACAAGGAACAAGAAGTTCAAGAGAAAGTGGACCAACCACCTGCACAACATCGAAGGATCCATCAAGGCATCCAAAGAGACCATCCAGTGGACAGGTGATCTATGAAGGGGAGTAACCACTCGTTCACGTTTAGCAAATTTTTGTGAATATTACTCTTTTGTGTCTTCCTTGGAACCAGTTAAGATGGAAGAAACTCTTAAGGATGTGGATTGGGTGATGGCCAGCAAAAAGAGCTCAATAACTTCAAAAGAAATGAAGTTTGGATATTGGTGAAAAAACCAAAGCATAATGTGATTGGTACTAAATGGGTCTTCTGTAATAAACAAGATGAGCACAGTGTTGTTGTGAGGAACAAAGCTAGTTCTTTCTAGGATTTCAAATCAAGCAACTCAAATAAGATACTTTCATAAGTCAAACCAAGTACATTAAAGACATACTCAAGAAGTTTGACATGGAGAATACCAAACCCATCAAGATCCACATGCAAACCAACGGGCATCTTGATCTAAATCAACAAGGAACCAACGTCGATCAAAAGTTATACCATTCCATGATTGGCTCCTTATTATATTTATGTGCATCTAGGTCCAATATTATGCTTATTGTTTGCATGTGCGCAAGATTTCAAGCTACACCAAAAGAATATCATTTGGTTGTTGTTAAAAGAATCTTGAGATATTTGGTTCATACTTCAAACCTAGGGCTTTGGTACCCGAAAGGCTCAACCTTTGATCTTATCGGCTATTCGGACTCCGATTATGCTGGTTGCAAAGTGGATAGAAAAAGCATCTCTGGAACCTGCCCATTCCTTGGAAGATCACTTGTTTCATGGTCTTCTAAGAAATAAAATTCTGTAACTTTATCCACAGCCGAAACCGAATATGTAGCAGCCGGTAGTTATTGTGCTCAACTTCTTTAGATGAAATAAACCTTGAAAGACTTTGGGCACAACATCACCAAGATCCCTTTATTGTGTGACAATAAGAGCGCCATCAAAATAGCCAATAACCTAGTTAAACACTCAAGAACCAAACACATAGACATTCGTCACCATTTCATGAGAAATCAAGAGATTAAGGGAGATATAAATCTAGCCCATGTGAGAACAGATAAACAGCTTGCCGATATTCTCACCAAACCCTTAGATGAGCATCGGTTTTATGAGTTAAGAAATGAACTGAATATCCTTGATTCTCGCAACTTAGCTTGATACACTTGCATATAAATGCCTATGTTGGAAATGAGAAGATAAAGTAATTATCTTCTTCATATGTAATGGGCTACATTTTAAATAAATACAAATTTATCTTATTATTGTTTATGATTCATATGAGCTATGCCATGTTATTTATGTTTATGCATGCCTAAGTTATCTATGGTAAAATATTAATTTTTAGCCCAAAGATTATGGCATGTGTCTCTCCTTTGAATTCTTGTGAGTTAAGAAATCTAGAGGTCCCGGACTATTCGGCTAAACCCGGATGCTCCGGGCCTAGGACTTTTTAAAGTTCGGCTCTGGAGCACCCAGATTGTCCGATTACCTCTGGATAGTCCGATTCGCCTAGAAATCCGGATAGTCCGGATAACATCGGATTGTCTGGGTCAGGCTTTGTAAAAGGGGACCCAAACCCTCTGGCTCTTTCTCTCCTCCTCACTTCTCCTCTTCTCCCTCACTCCAACTCTCGATTTCTCCGGTGGTTTTCTTCAAAACTAGTCCGTGGAAGTCGCAGGATCTGTTGAGGGGGAGCCTAGGACCCTTCCGGGAGCGCCGATCGTCCTCTCTTCGCCTCCAAGTTCCCCTTTGAGGCATCCTCTGTTTTTCACCTAGATTGGCGTTTTCCCTTCTAGTCTTTGGTTATTTCTTGAATCTTTTAGGCCAGAATAGGTCCTAGAGAGGTTGTTGCAATGTACCCTAGCCACATTGACAAGATCAATTGTTTTCAATTTTGTGGAACCTAGACAGTCCGATCCTACCCGGACAGTCCAAGTCCCGGAGGCTCCAGTTAGGTTCAGAGTATCCAGGCTAGGTTGAATTTTAGTTTTCATTCCTTAATTGAAATCCTTGATTCAACCTTAATTCCTTTGCTGCTTTGTAGCAGTTGTCGCCATGCCTGACGAGAGGCGCAAGAAGGCCAAGCACAACCCGAAACACTCTTCTGGTGACGACAGTGACACTGGAGGGTCTCCTCGTCCTGCTGTCAATGTAGGGCCAGCTTCAAGAGGCCGTTACAAGCAGCTAGCTTCAAGGGCACGCCGGTTCCTAGACATCAGCATCTAAGTGCCTGCCGGCTCATCAGTGCAGCCTCCTTCTCCACCTCAAGGCAAAGGCAAGGGCAAGCAGCCTACCACCAGGCAATCAAGTCACAATGATGACCTGTTTCAGCTTATCCGAAGAAAAGTCCAAGAGCCCTCATTGGTCGATGGGGTCACTCTAAGATCCGAGGTCAGTTATATGAGGCGAACCCTTGAGGCAGGGAAGGAAAGAAATGAGGATCTCCGGGTGTATGTGAGGGATGCTTCAGACTACAGGTTTCACTCGGGCTTCCAACAGGACTACTACAAGAGCATCATGTTGCCCAAGAGAAACCCGGTAGTCGAGATGGAGTAGATTAACTAGGCAGCGATGAAGAAAAAGGCCAACCCAGTATTCAACCAAGCGATCTATATCTGCTAGGCCAAGAATCTCTATGGCCTCATGGAGATCAAGCAGAACTGGCGCGAAGAAGCCATCTGTCAGTTCTACTTCACTCTTTTCTAGATCGTGGACAACGGTGAGCCTACATTTCATTGGAGGCTGGAAGGAGTCGAGTACGAGGTCACACTCAGTGACTTCGCTGCTATTCTTGGTTTGGACACAAGTGACCTCATAGCCTACCGTCTGAATCAAGAACCCGTGCTTGGGGCCGATGCAGTACCTTTTCTATATGAGCCGGGTTCAGTGTTTGGAGGCAAGACAGAGGGTCTCTCCCCGGTCTTCTCAATGCTCAACAGCTTGTTCCGAAAGACCCTTCTACCAAAGCTCGATGATAGGACTTTATTGCTGGGCAATACCCGCAATCTGCTATCGGTCATGAGGGAGGAACATGGGGTGTTCAGTGTGTCTCACTTCCTCTAGAGTGAGATCTAGACTACTTCAGTCTCTCCCACTAAGAGTTGTGTGTACGCCCCATACATCCAACTCATGATCGACCGAGTCACCAGTAAGAAGATGCTTCATGAGGTTGCGCACCGTGGGTACACACCTCAGGCACCGTCTTCCAGAGCACCTCCAGGGCAGTCCTCCTTAGTAGCTTTGCCTCTTCCTGTCAAGCCTCGACGTGCTCCTTGGAGATCAGCACCGCAGCCCAGCTCCTCTGGCTCGCCAATCAAGAAGATTCTGTCGGCTATCTTTACAATGTGCCGGAACAGCAGTCGATGACAGGTCAAGGAGTTCGAGAGGCAGAACAAGACAATCAACCAGCTGCTTCAGCAACCAGGCCAGTCTCCTATGGAGCCCTTGTCTGATTCAGATGAGGAGAATGACTTCGCTGACTGCACCGACCCCTATGCTCACTTCTTTGGATCCGGAGCAGGGTCGTCCCAGCAGCAGCAACAGCTTCCACAACAGTCCTCCTCACCGTCAGACGATGATGATGATGATGAGATTGTTGTGAGCTAGGATGACTCCGAGTGAGCCGTCTGCTGCATTATCTCTTTTTAGTGTCTTTGATGTTAAATGGAGAGAATTGCCTAAGAAGTCATCGCAAATCAAATTGCTTAGCTTTAGGATTTCGCACCTTTTGGTTCCATCTTTGTAATTCGTGTCATGAACAATGGGCTGTAATAGTGTTTTACTCTTATGTATTGGCATGGATGATGGGATGTAATGAACATTACTTATGCTTTATTGTTAATTTTGTTCATCTTGATTTCTACATCTTTGTTGAATGATGCATGCACTTAGGGGGAGCTTCAATGTGTATATTCATCTTTCACGCAATTTGTTTTCACTTCTTTGGTTATATTGTCATCAATCACAAAAAGGGAGAGATTGAAAGTGTATCTTGATACATCTAAGCCTCTAATTTATTTTGCTGTATTAATGACAATAGTAATCAAATGCTACTGATATTGTTGCTAAGATGGATGCACGTATTAAAATCTAAAGTGGCGTTGCAGCTCTATCAATTTTAAAGAAATCATCTTTTGTAGTACTTACTTAGCCTCAAAATGTACAAATTGCGTATATTTTACATTTTTTTAAGTCTAGGTATGCCGTACTATCAAGAGGGATGTATTGATCGTTGATCCAAAGCTAAGTGCTTAAATCAAAATCTTTCTTATAAGTTTTGGAATTTTTCTAGGTTTTGTCTTTCCAGCAAAGTCGGACTGTCCGGATTCTAGCCAGACAATCCGAAAACAACCTTCTGTTGGTTTTTATTTGCACGTCGGACTGTCCGGATTCAAGCTGGACAATCTAAAAATAGTCTTCTGTTTAATTTAATTTTCAAGTCAGACTGTTCGGATTCTGACCGGACTATCTGAAAACATGTTTCTGTTTTTATTTTCTTTGAAGCCTGGACCATCCAGACTTATCTGGATGATCCAAAATCACGATTCTGTTGAATTTATTTTTGGGGACGGAACATCCGTATTTTGGCCGGATGGTCCGAAAATTGCTTTCTGTTGGATTTTATTCCGTGGCCTGGAGCATCCGGACCTTGGTCGGATGGTCTGAAAATACTTTTCTGGTTGGATTTATTTTTAGCTCGAAATATCTGAATTCAAGCCGGATTGTCCGAAACACTAGTTCTGTTTCAATTTTATTTGGTCCAGATCATCTGGTTAAGCCCAGACTGTCCGGATAAACAGTGCGCGATTTATTGCCCTAACAGACAGTTTTGGGGCAGAGGTATAAATACGCTCCCTCTCCATAATCAGGAACGGGATTGCAAACCCTAGCAGCCTTGCCTTATTCTCTCTTCTTTTTTCCTTTGTGTGTTGATTCTTGTTTGGATCTTGAGGGAAGAATTGAGAGTTCTCCATACAATCTCCTCATGTTCTTGATTGATCCACTCTTTGGGAGTTGTGTTATTGTGTGCTTGATGATCTTGGCTGTTTCTTGAGCACACGGCATCGGATCACGTCAACGTGTTCGTTACTCTTAGAGATTGAGGTCTCGTAGACGGCTAGGCATCGATTCACGAGCACCCAAGGATTATGGGTGACCGGACGAGTTTGTACAAAGCTACGCCTTGGCTTCAAAGAGGTAACATAGTGAAAAACCAAGGCTTGCAGTGGTGAGCGCTTGGTGAGGATTAAGGTTGAAAGAGACCTGGCCCCTTGGGGTTTTCTCAACGGAGACATAGGATCATTGGATCCAAACTTCAGTGAAAAATCATTGTGTCCATCATTATTCTTGCAAGTTATATTTTCTATTAATCCATCTGTTTACTAGCAAGTATAAGTTGCATTGAATTCATGCTTTAAAGTTCATTGGTTAGTTTGTTTCTGCATTAGTTATCGTTTTAGATCTGTTGTGCCCGGATCCTCCGGTTATACCCGAATAGTCCAGACCTCGAATAGTTTTTAGTTTCATCCGGTACCCGGAGTATCCGACTAAGTCCGGATAGTCCGGGCCCTGGAAGTTTCAACTAACAATTTTTGTTAAGAATTTTAGATTGCCTATTCACCCTCCCTCTAGGCAACTTTCAGCAGTGAGTGAGGACACTCCCATGGTCGAGAATGCAGTATCTCCCATGTCTAGTAATGCCCTCCTTGACTTCTCAGTAAATGAACTTCCCATGATGGTGATTGAGCCTACAAGCGCAGCCATAGATGAAGAAGTTGAACAGAAAGCCATAGAAGCAGAAGTAGCTGGCTTCTTCGTAGACTCTATCTAGAATTAGCGTCTTTTAGTGTTCATTGCTAGATATTAAAGTTAGAATTTTATTTGTAAGCTATAGAAGAGCAGACTTTTGTTAGCACATTGCATGTTTCAGTACTTATTTAAAGTAGTTATTTTACCATTGTTGCTTTCTTTCTCGCACATATGATTATTTAATGCTTTATTATAGAATTGTTCGTGTGGAGCCTAAGATGGAGGAAGTGTGTATTGTGGATAGCAGAACCATGAACACTATCTTAAGAGAAAAATAGTATTTGTACACTATTAGAAGAAATGCTGGAAATGTTATGACCATCGCTGGAAGTGATAATTACATAGTGGGCTCCGAAAAGGCCATGGTCATACTAACAATAGGAATAATTTTGCACATTGAAGAAGCATTATTGTACCCTGAATCTACTAGAAATCTCTTAAGTTTCAAGGACATTCACGCTAACGGTTTCCATGTAGAAACTGGTGAAGAAGATGGTAGAGAGCATCTACTCATCACTAAGCGCGATAATAAAGTAAGAACACTGAAAAAAAGTTCCTCCATGAGCAGCGAGCTATACTACACTCGTATTAGAACATCCACAGTGTTTACCACTTTAAAGATTATTTTTCATAGTGTAGAATTGTTTTCTCTTTGGCATGATAGATTAGGTCACCCTAGTCTTAGAATGATAAGAAACATAATTACTAACACGCAAGGTCATAGCATAAATGTGAAAATTTTCTCAAATCACGAAGATTTTGTGTCCTGCATGCGTCACCGAAAAATTAATAATAAGACTGTCTACCTTGAAGGTACAAAATGAAATTCCTGCATTTCTGGACCGAATGCAGGGGAGATCTGTGGTCCTATTCAGCCACTATCTAGCCCCTTTAGGTACTTTATGGTGTTAATATACATATCCTCGAAGTGGTCGCATGTATGTCTATTATCCACCAGAAACCATGCCTTTGCAAAATTGATCTCACAGATCATACAAATCAGGAACGCATTTCCTGATCATCGAGTGAAGTCTATTAGAATGGACAACGCTGATGAATTCACTTCTAAAGCATTCGATAATTATTGCACTGGTATAGGAATTAGAGTTGAACACTCTATACCGCACGTCCACACTCATAATGGACTGGCCGAAGCGCTGATCAAAAGAATAAAATTTATTGCTAGACCTTTGCTACAGCATAGTAATTTACCTGTAACATGTTGAAGACATGCAGTTCTTTATGCAGCAGCTCTCATCAATTTCAGACCATCCGCATACAACATCCATTCGTCTATGCAATTTACGCAAGGAGTGACCCCAAAGATTTCTCAGTTGCGTAAATTTGGGTGCATTATCTATGTTCCAATCCCGCCACCACAGCGAACCGCAATGGAACCATTGTGAAAGTCTGAGATTTATGTCGATTATGAGACTGTATCCATAATTCGATATTTAGAACCCATGACAGGAAATTTGCATACAGCCTGCTTCGCTGACTGTATTTTTGATGAAAATAATTTTCCGATATTAGGGGGAGGAAATGAACCCTTGAATGAAAAATATCAGGAAATTATATGGCAGGCTAAAGGGATTGAAGCACATGACCCTCGCACTAATGAAGCAAATGGCGAAGTACAAAAAATCATCGATCTGCAGAAATTAGCAAATAATTTGCCTGACCATTTTTATGATCTGAAGAGCGTGACTAAGTCGCATGTGCGTGCACGCAATGCACCGGAGAGGGTCGAAGTACTGTTAACGGCAAAATTTGGTAAGGCCTAGGCCTAATGCAGTTTCGGCACAATTAAGGGAAATCGACAAGTCCGGTCAAAGCACGGTCAATGAAGCCCAACTGCAATGCGCACGTGTGATCGGATAAGGATACGAAGAGGACAGTATAAAGGAAAGATAGATCTTGTTACGGAGATAAGGATAAATTAGTTGCAGTCGTAATCATGTAGGACATCTGGACTATAAATATGTAACGTTTAGGCTTAGTTTAGAATGAGAACAATCAACAAAAACAAACTCTCGGCGCATCGCCAAAACTTGCCACCGGCGAGTCCTTGCTCTCTCGCGGGGCTGCATCGCTCTGATCTCCGGCGAGAGGTAAGTTCCACCAAACATGTATTGATTAATAGATCTAAGGCTTCATCGGTTAAGTCCGACATCTTAGTTTATGTATCAATCATGATGTATCAGATGCGTGGTTCAGATTCAAATGCATTAATTAGAGGCTTCATCGTTTAAGTTCGATATCTTAGTTTATGTGTTTGATTTATGTCACGTGTCATTCATCTGGATGAAATATATCCTGGTTTGTTTAGTATTATGATTTATTATGGCTTTGCGACTATCTTGGTTTGGTCCAATCTTGCAGTCATAGTGAAGAGTAATGCGAATACCGATCAGGTGTACTGTAACCAGATTCTATCGGAGTATAAGCCGATAGGTTATCTCTTTGTGTTTTATTGGCATCAGCATTGGAATCGGACGATCTATATCGGCTTGGTGTTATTACGTCCTACTTTTATGTCTCGATATCGGTTCCGATACTAGTTGATTTTA
>KE371900.1:647459-660838 GCA_000418225.1 Zizania latifolia
AAAAACTGGCTTGCCTCCAAGCTAGTGCTTCAAGGAATGCAGATTGTAGCTTACTAGCTGAGGTGGATCTCTTGATTGTTGGCCCATCTCCGTCTTTCTGCGCGCCACCCGTGCCTTGCCTGCCTCCTATAGCTCTGCATTCGGCAAACAAGCTGGTATGTCCCCCCTGTAGCTGGGCATTCGGTTCATCCACCTCCAGCTACTGTATCCCCTCTAACTCCTCCCAGGTGGCGTCTTCAGCGTCGCTGTCCGCCCATTGCACAAGTAAGTGTACTGCCTGAGACTGACCTCCAGATTTTAGAGTGTTCTTATGCACAATTTTCAGAACAATTGAAGCATTGTTGGTTGCATCTACAGAAAACTGAAGGGTGTACAGGTGCTCCGATGGTGCTTGACTTAGAAGTCTGCTGTTTAAGCTAGCATCAAAGCCAACAGGGTAAACACATGATGCAGTCATTCTGAATTCATCACCTTGTTTGCATGCAGTGATGTTAACAGCCTTATCTTGCCAACAGCCACCATTGTTCTCCAAGCACTCATTTGTTTGGATATCATCACTCAAGCAAACAGCTGTGTTTGCTGGTTCGGTGGTTTCTCGAAAACTAGCACAAATTGCCTTAAGAACCGCTCCCTTGTCAAGTTTCCCTCTGTACTGTCTATTGATGATTACAAGAGTAGGTAAGATGGTAACATCACCATGAGAGCCCTTGCCAATCTGTGCATCCTGTTCAGCTTTCAGCACACAATTTTCTTTATCAGCCTCTGGACCACCAATACACTTAAATATTGCTTTGTGATCAAGGTCAAGTGATTTGATAACTCCATCAGCGCATTCCTTGGTGTACTTTTCTTTCACTGGGAACCTAATTGCAAAATCTGTCACGTAGTCCCACCACAGCCAAGGTTTTCCATTCTCCTTAGCAACCTTATAAACACAAACTTGACGTAAATTCTGAACTACCACATCCTTCAGATCATACCTTGTGCTGAATTTCTGTTCTGGGTCAGGTGCACAATATCTTCCACGGTTGATACACTGGGTCTTGCACTGCTTGCTCAGAATGAAGGAATCAAGGCAATACCAAATAATATAATGAGGAGTAATTTGTGTGTATCCCTTGTTCTCAAGTACTTGTGCTGCTCCTATGAAGCTCTTGATGGATTCAATCTGGCTATCACATTTAGGACCACATTCATCATTACTGTTAGTCCAAAATTCATACTCAGCACGCTCATCAGGGTGTGGCAGAAACTTCGTCTAATCCAAATTCACATTAGCCATAAGTTTAGGGGACATGCTCAAGAAAGCAATTGATAATGGTGACATGGTATCTAAATAGTCTGTATTACCGCTCTCTTCACGCGTGTCCATTGTGATTAGAGGTTTGGTCTTGTCATCAGCAACAAGGATTGCTGCTGCTCTTGCATTCTGTGCATTCCATACCTTCATCGTGAAGAAGCAATCCTTCTCATCAAAGAGCCCCCCTGCAAGGATGACCTGGAAGTCCATCTCCAGCTTAGTGGCCCACAACCTCGCGACTGGCTTGTCAGAGCAGCAGCCCTCGCAGTGGGTGCACTCCACGGCTGGGGCCAGAGTCACCCCCCTCTCTTCAGAAATGGCAGATGCTGTTTGGGGAACGAAGAGATGGCGACGGCAGATGGGGGTGATAGGGTTGCAGGCGCATCAGGAGGACGTTGGCACCTGCGGTGATCCGGTGCGCCATCAGCACGGAATCGCCGTTGTCGCGGACTGGCCCTAGGGTGGAGTCCTCCACGCCACGGGCGGCGGAATCCGCAAGCAGCGCGGCGCGGCCTAGGCGGGCGACTGGACGCGGGCGAGCGGTGCTGTCGGCGCGCGTGGTCGGCGCAGCGCCAACGGAGTAGTCAGCGTGCGCGGTCGAGGCGGCGGGTGACGCTGCGCACGGAGGACAGCGCGTGGAGGAGAAACACATAGTGTCGAAGGCAGCGGGTGGCACGGCGGGGTGCTAAGGGACGTCGGGGCACGGTGCGGTCGCCTCGCGTGCGTGCCGGCGACTGCGGCTTCAGGCGCTGCGGCGGATGTCAGGGGAGAAGGCCATCGGGGTCGGCGGTGGCGTAGAAGCCAACGCTGGGGGCGATCTCTGAGGACGGCGCCACGGTGGATGGCATGGGAGCATCGGGGCGCACTGGTGCAGCGGCCGGAGGCGCCGATGGGGACTCTACGCCGGTAGAGGGGCTTGTGGAGAGCGAAGGTGGTGGTAAACCCCTCTAATCCTATTAACACCGGAATTTAGACCGACGCACCGTCAAATTGGTGACCCAAGCAACAAAGAGTCGATGGGCCATTGATAGAGGTTTTAACAGGCGAAGACAGGCTACGCGTGGCGTGGGCTGATACTTTGTTATTAGATTTTTGTTTAATTAATAAATAATTGAATCAGTTAGAATTCTGCATTATCTGTAGATGACATATCAATCCGGCTATAAATATGTAAGCCCATGATCATTGTAACAAGTTCACACAACTCAGTCAATCAAACCCTTCGGCACATCGTCAACTTTAGGTACATAGCATTAGGGCGATTCTTCACTAGAGTTATGGCTGCATTGGTTGAGTCCGATCTCTAACTTCGACGGAGATAGCCTGTTGGTAAACTAATTCACGTATTCATGGCTTTCTCGGTTGAGTCCGATACTATGATCAGATGAAGTAGGTTTGCTAGTTATCAGTTAAATATATTGATTCTTATTTTCTTATCGTGTTTCATAGATTCAATCTCTGTGTTTGCCAATCATGACGATTTAACTCATCGAATTAGATTAGATCATATGTCAATCGGTAACGGTACGCTGCCTCGGTTAGGTCCAATCCATGGCGTTAACGGGGTTACATACGGGACGATCTGGCTCGGTGCGTTTAAACAACGTTTGTCGAAGTTCTAGCCGATGAATTATATATTTATCTGTCAATCGGATTCATTATATTCATTATGCTCTTGATAACCCATCTTTATGCTGCATTGGTTTAGTTCGAACTGTAGGGATTGGTATTATAGAGTCGTATTGTCAAGAGCCGATTGGTAGGGTTTATTGTCCTACATATATTTTTTATTGATGCATCATGATTTCCGTATGTGCTATCGTTGCTAATGCCGATAGGCTATCACCGATAGTGTTAGGACACTTCACGTCTATTTCCTTTTCAATTGTAGGGTTAAATTGACTGGCACGTCTACTGACACCCCTGGGTTATTTAGGAATTGCACTGAAGCTAAGCAGATACTCCTAGGCCTTCGAGTATGGAGATATAGGAATACCTGCGATTTTGCGTCAACACGCTTTCTTGGCACACCCGGTGGGACACTTTCATAAATAACCTAATCGATTTGCTTCATCGGCATCATGGCCAGGAAGGAAGTCGAACAGACCAACAACGTTGTCATCCTGGCCACTTTGGAACTTTTGACCGATAAACAGCGAGCAGAAATACAGCACACTGTTGCAGACTTTTAGAAGCTTTGTTTAGAATCTTTCAGCATGACTCGGCAAGGGGCAATCTAGAAGAATAAACTACCGATCCCATCTCTCCAGGCCGAATCCAGCAGTCAGAGTCCGTAGAGAATGTTTCAAGATGCTGTCAACGAAGCAGTTAGCCATGCGCTGATTAATGAATCTGGCGTGTTAGTAAATACTTTGCACCGATTAATCAAGATGACAGTAGATGGGTCTATCGCTTAGGAGCTATCCCAAGGGCCGGTCTATTTTCAACAAAGGTCATCGGCACCCGTGATCTTGAGCACACCGCCACCAATGATAGCCATTCCACCACTAATGACTTATGGGTTAGAACGCAACATGGTACCGAGTCTGATACCGCTAGCTCCGATGCCAACTGGTTCTCAGGTGTACCAACCTCTGGCGAGTGCACATCCGCCGAGGTACCATTATATAGCTTATTACGGTCCTCCACAACAGCAGATGAATTTTGAAGGAACTATGTCTCAAAACAATTGTCAACATCAAGAAAGAGCAACAACACCGGTGCCGTATTATTTGGTGTCGAAAGAAGATGATTTCTCCTTCAAGATTGCAGAGATTATGAGAGATCAATTTGGACTCAAGCTGAAAGAACAAAATTATATGTATCAACATCCATAACTAGATTGGTTTGACAGGGTGCCGTTACCAAATAGGTACAGGGTCTCAGATTTCTCAAAGTTTTTTGGTCAAGACAGTACATCGACAGTCGAGCACATTAGCCGTTTCCTCGCACAGTGTGGAGAGCCATTAGCTGAGGAGGCTCTCAGAGTTAGGTTTTTTCCATTGTCTCTGTCTGGATCGGCTTTCTCTTGGTTCTCCTCGCTTTCGCCAAACTCGATTAAGGGATGGGCCGATTTAGAGAAGTAATTTCACAAGTACTTCTTCACCAGAATCCAAGAGATGAAGCTGACGGATCTGATAGCCATGAAACATCGCATGGATGAATCGGTGCCAGACTATATTCAACGCTTTGGTGATGTGAGAAGCCGATGCTATAGCCTTAGCCTAACCGATGGTCAATTAGGTGAATTGGCATTCCAAGGCTTTTTGTCGCCGATCAGGGAGAGGTTTTCATCTCAAAAGTTTGACAGCCTATCGCATTTAGCGCAAAGGGTGTCGGCCTATGAAAGCCGATTCCAAGAAATACGTAAAGAGAAAATACATAAGCGAGTAGCATAGGTACAATTTTATTCATCGCACTCAGAGCAAGAAGAATCCGATGGTGATGTCTCCTTGGCTGAGTGGGCCAGGTTGAAAAAGATAATAACTTGCCTGTGGGTTAAAGTCACCGAGAAGGAGCAGAGATATGACTTAACATTAGTAAGGCGGACAAAATCTTTGACTTGCTCCTAAAGGAAAAGCAGATATAGCTCCCACCGAATCACGTAATTCCATCTGTAGAAGTATTGAAGAAAAGAAAATATTGTAAGTGGCACAATACTGGGTCCCATAGCACAAATGAATGTAAGGTTTTCTGTCAATAGATCTAGTCCACCATTGAGCAAGGGAGGATAAAGTTTGATGAAGCAACAAAGCTGATGAAGATTGACGGAAACCCCTTCCCGATGAACATGGTTCACGTTGGCTCACTAAGCTTCCATGCTGAGAGGAGCCGAACTCTAAAACATAGCATTAAAACTCATCGGCATTATGAAAGGGAACAACTTGCCACACCATATGGGCATGGCGAGAAGATGGATCTACACTGGGAGTGCCCCTTTTTTCATTTCTGCTGGGAAAATGGTATGAGACACCCGTCAGTTAGGAATTGCTCGAAATGCGCCGAAGAATTTAGTCCAAACGATACAATTCTGAGGACTAGCCCCTAAGAAAAAGAATACCTGCAAAAGACCAGCTAGGGTCGCCCGAGCGAGAGACCTTGGACGATCAATGCGTTCGAACTAAAGATAGATGGCAGGAGGATCAAAACCCTGTACAAAAGCCCCGATGGTGCCCAGAGGGTTTGACACAAAGTCAGAAGAGGAGGCTCCAACGTCAGAGGCATCGAAAATAGTTAGTAGGGGAATATGAAGAGTATCGGCAAAGCAAACGATGGATGAGAAAAGAGTGGCGCCTGAAGAAGAAAGCCGGTATAAAAGACAAATCGATGGAGGTAAACATGGTTTTTATACTATCTGCAGAGTACAGGGCGCCTGCATCGGACAGTGAGGAAGACGAGGAACAGTCGGCTGCACAATTATTGTTATAACCACAACAAGCAACATTTGAAAAGCCGAAAGAGGATAAACATCGGCACTTGAGGCCATTGTATATCAAGGGACACATGGACGGAAAGCCAATGTCGAACATGTTGGCCAATGGAGAGGCTGCCGTTAACATAATGCCTTATTCCACATTTCGCAAGCTCGGTAAGGTGAATGAGGATTTGATAAAGACCAACATGGTGTTAAAAGACTTTGGTGGCAATTTATCAGATGCCAAGGGAAATTTAAACGTTGAGCTCATGATCAGAAGCAAAACACTGTCGACCATATTTTTCGTAATTGATGGAAAAGGTTCGTATAGCCTCTTGCTGAGGAGGGACTAGATTCACGCCAATTATTGTGTTCCTTCTACAATATACCAGAATTTAATGCAGTGGTAAGATGATCAAGTTGAAGTCATTCAGGCTGACAGATCGGTTGCCGTATCCATAGCTGATGCACCTGACTTTGAGAACGTGGATTGCCTTTCTGGACGAGTCTGGGAGGTGGATTTTTTAAGGGTGTCGGATCTTGGCCTCCAGCCGATCAGTGAAATAATTCTGGGTCAGGATCCGTGTCTAGAGAGATAGACGACGAAAAAGGGTTTACGTCGGTCGATGAATTAGAGGAGGTTGACATCGAACCTAGAGACAGGCTAGAGCCAACGTACATTAGTGCCATATTGCCTTCTTGCATAAAAGATAAATTGGTTGATTTATTGAAAGAGTTTCATGATTGCTTCGCTTGGGAGTACCACGAGATGCTTGGATTAAGCTGATCGATCATAGAACATCGGCTCCCCATAAAAAAGCATTTCGGTCGGTAAAGTAGAGTTAGATAAGATTCAAGCCAAAGATGTATCCTCACATAAAAGTTGAAATCATGAAACTATACGAGACGAATTTTATAAGGCCATGCCGATATGCGGAATGGGTATCAAATATAGTCCCAGTATAGAAAAAGAATGGTCAATTGAGAGTATGTGTAGATTTTAGGGACCTAAATAAAGCTATACCTAAAGATAAATATTCGATGCCGATAGTTGATCTACTAGTCGATGCGGCTTCAGGGCATAAGATCATCAGCTTTATGGGTGGGAATGTCGGGTATAATCAAATATTCATGACAGAGCATGTCGTTGTGTACGGAACAACAGTATACCACGGGGGTACCCGCAGTACGGATTTGGTTAGGCGATGGGGAGTGCTGTGGATGAATCTTGATAGTTATCTCTAACTAAGAGATAGAGGGGATTTTTAGACAGGTTCGGGTCTCTTGGAGGGTAAAAACCCTAATCCTGTGAGTGTTGAATGAGCTTTTGGGCGTGAGTAGCCTTAAGCGTATGAAAATCATCTAGACCCAACATGCCCTTTACAGGCTCCCTCCGATCCCTTTATATGAGAGGGATCGGGGGTTACAAATTATAGTTAATATGCCCCATTAATGACCAATTATGAGGATAAACGGTCAGTTCGTGGGCAATAATTCCAAGAGATAACAGTAATAATAACTGTACAACGTGGAGCTTAAAGACGGCCTAGCTCTTGATGGTGACCATCCGAGTGCCTGTGGTCGGGAAGGCCTCCCTAGTGCTGGACTCGGGGAGCCTTCAGGTCCCCGACCACTGGCTGTCTAGAGAATGTTGACCGTTGACTGGTCGACTTTAATGTTGAGTCTGTTGACCCCTCCTTTAGTCGATCATCATAAAACTACTCGAGAGGTAATCCGGGATTATATTCCCGACAGCAGCCCCCGAGCTCTTTGCGGCGCGTAGATGAAGTTGAGTAGTCGAAAAGGGCTTCAGAACTTAGTCTTGATGAATTTTTCCTGATCGGTGCACCGCTCAGGTGCACCTACCGGGTGCAGCTCCCGAGACTGGAGTTTCTTAAATAAAATAAGCTCCAGGATCAGAGAGTTTTTTAAATCCCGCACATTCGGTGTATTGGCGTCCGATGAAACCGACTTGAGCATAGGGATAGATAGACCCATCAAGTGGTTTTTTGGCGAAAAGGTGTCAGTTGGAGCAGTCCGTCGCAATGGAGTACTTGTAAGACTTCTTTGGTGAAAAGACGTCTGCTGCTGTAGACTAGCGCCTATCAAAATTGACAGGTTCGACGAGACCCATGCTAGTTCCAGGGCAGCCTCGCGGACGCGAGTACAGTTTTAAAAACTGTAGGCGTCGATTTGCTTTCTGCTACCAACCATTGGATCTGCAATCATCAATTAGATGGATGGGTTGAAAAATATGTTGACCGGCATAGTTAATGCCGAAGATTGCTTTGAGACACGTCCCGAGGCAATCATGGCGCATCAGGGGACCGAACCGTCGCTCAGGAGGTTTATAAATATCCCGATTGAGGGTGCTTCATCCTTCCGCACACTTCAAGCCCCAGCCTTCATCTTCTTCCCTAAGCCTTGATTCACTGGCTCCTCGCAACCCTAATCACCACTACGGTTGCATCGTGTTCTACCGCAAGGCGAGGTGACTCTTCAACATCAAGCTCGTAGCGCCACCACTTTCCATTCCAATGGCGGCCCTTGACCCCAATGCTGAAGTTGACCGGTCGGCGGAATTCCAGAAGTCGAGGGTGGAGAAGCGGGTGGTGTCGCTGCTAGAGAAGTGGGGCGAGCTTCCGCCGAGTGCGCTATCGGTGTGGCGCTCCGCGGGCAGCGAGGCGTTCCTGACCCTGAACACCCACGAGATCGTGGTGTTCGAGTCTTTCTTCTCTCACGGGTTCGGTTTGTCAGCCCATCCTTTCTTCCACGGCATCCTCCACCACTACGATATCTCACTCTGCAACCTCAACCCCAATTCCATCTTGCACATTGCCATTTTCATCTATCTTTGCGAAGCCTATCTCGACATTGATCCTTATTTCAACCTCTTCCGCCATTATTTCTGTCTAAGGCCGAACACTAAGAAGAAGGTGGTCAGCAGCTGTGGATTGCAGCTGAGGGATGGGAAGGCAGCCGAGTACATCCCGGTGCCGTTCCCGACCTCCAACAAGGGCTGGCACTCGGGGTGGTTCTACGTCGCCAACCACGAGCCGGCCCTTTCACCGGAGATCGACCGAGTACCAATGCCGGTGCTCACCTGGTTCGACCACTGTCAGTGGGAGGAGAAGGACCAGGTGGATGAGCTGGTCGAGATGATCAAGAAGCTCTAAGCAGAGGGCTTATCGGGTGTCCACGTGGCGCTCAGCTTCGTATCCCGCCGGGTCCAGCCGCTGAAGCTGAGGACCCGCCCTACGTACGAGTACTCGGGTAGGAAGGACCTGACCAGGGAGACGGCCGAGTACTTGTCTTCAAACGAGGTGAAGAAGAGGGTGAAGCTGATCTTCGTCGATCGGCTTAGCCTCAACCCCGACGCCGACCCCAAGGCCTTCAAGCTTAGCCGCCCCCGACCACCGATAAGAATGATCTTTTTGTTGTTGATGATTTTTAATAACATCAGCTGCCGGGTGCTGAGTGTTGAAATGTGTAGGGCCGAGAGGCATATTGCTCTCTGCCACCGTTGCCCGAGAAGCCCCGGGAGGTTGGGCATAAGGATATCGACCCGCACGCCGGGCCGATCGGGGAGAAGAGGAAGGGCAAAGAGGTTTGCCCTCCCCCGACGAAGAAGGCGAAAAAGACGGTGATGAAGACGGCGACGACGAAGAAGGCGACCCCCAAGGTGCCGTCGTCTTTCCCTGGAGAGGCTGGTGCCGACTTGGAGACATCCGAGGTGGCGCCGGTGACTGGCGGTGCTGCGCCACCGTCTTCATCTGAATCGACACCACCACCGCCGCCGCCTCCACCACCGCCACTGCCGGTCGGAGCAACTTTGGGCTCCTAGCGACGAATGAAGACGTTGGCATTTCGGCAGTCGACGTAGTAAGTTTTTCTGCCGTTGATTTGAATTAAATAATTAAACTTAATTCAAACATAACTTTTTTTGTTGTTTTGATCAGCACTCCTCTGCCACTGTCCGGGAACGATGGGGCTGACCCTACTAGCGCCAATCCCCCAACTATGGCCACCCCCACCACTGACTTGGTGGTGTTCGTCAGGGCAACCGATCCCCTAGTAGCCACGGCGAGTGGGGCGTAAGTGTCGGGCGCCCCAACACCAAGCGAGCCGAGCGCCGCTGGACCTATTCCGGTGCAGCCGACCGCAGCGACGCCGAGTGCTGCCGCATCAGACTTTGTGCAGCCAACTACAGCGGCGGCGAGTGCCGTTGATCCGTCATCGACGGTGGTATCCGTCGCGACGGCGGCGGACGTGGAGATGTCTCCGGTGGCACCAGAGACGGCTGATCGCCCTAAGGCGGCGCAACAGGAGGCTGACCCCGCCGAAGTCATGATCGGGGAGATGCCACCACCTGCCATTGATGTGGCAGCCGGCGACCCGACTAGAGCAGTCGAGAGGAGGGTGGCCGAGTGCTATGAGGCACTCAGCCAGCTTGGCTGGGCGACCAGCGTAAGTCTTCCTGCAAATGTTAGTTTTTTATACATAGCTTAATATATGCATTTAGATTAACTTGTTTGGTCTTGTGCAGCGCCTTGTGAGCCAGGTGGTCGAGAGCATAGGGGTTAACTGCCCCGCTCCCATCCTGGACTTGGGAGCGTTAAACGCCCAAGTCCAGTAGCTAACTGGTCAGTTGGCGCAGAGAGATGCTAACTTGAGGAGGTCAGAGAGAGATAATGACATCCTCCGTGGTCAGCTTAAAATCTGTTCCTATGGTAAGTGCTTGATCACTTTTTATCACCAGTACTGCTTATTGTGACTGTATTTGATCAGTGCTTATGTAACAGAATGGCTGGTGACGGAGGAACGGATTGAGACAGCCACTGGTTTGGCGGACCGATCGGTCACTTTAGCCAAAATGGCTTTGACCGAGAGGGATGAAGCCATTGCCAAGGCATCGCAGGCTGAGGCCAAGATCGCCGAGCTTGAAAAGAAGCTCAAGGAGTCTGAAGCGGCCACTGCCAAGTGGTTCGGTGAGTACAGAAGTACGGATCACCGGCTTAGACTTTTTCTTTGCCATTCTTGATGAAGTTTTTTCTGAAATAATGTTGTGCTTGCAGAGCTTCATCGGTGGGTGAACGCTCAGTTTGCCAACCTCGAGCTGTGTTTGAGCAACACTCAGGCGCAGCGAGACCACTATCGGGCTGGTGCAGAGACGCTCATCAAGATGATTGATAGCGAACCGGCTAGCACCGTGTGGTCGGCAGAGCAGTTCGTGGAGCGGCTCCAAGGGTTGGCTACACATCTACGGGAGCAAGCCCGAGACTTCATTCAGTCGGTAGCTATGCACGCGCTTGGGATTGTCCGAGCGCTGTACCCGACAGCACGTATAGACTACATCCAAGCAGGGTGGCCGGTAACCGTAAAAGAGTCTGACGTGGAGCGTATCTACTCGGAGGTGGAGGAGATGGCCAATGTCCTTGTCGCAGACTTAGAAACTTATCCGGCTGAACCTGCTGAGTAGGAGAAATATTATAGAAAAAAAACAATTGTATATATATATTTTGCGTAATGAAACAATGCTTTCCTCTTTATAAAAGTGTTCTATGCCCGACCATTTGTGGTGAATTTTTGACTGTATGTTATAGCTTAGGCCCATAGCGCAGGGAAACTTGAGCCACATGCACGTTGTTTGGAACCATAAGCGTCACATGTAGTCAAAAAATAACACTTAAAAGTAGTCGGGTAAATCATAGAACAAAAGACCAAGCCCCCGAGCAGGCGAAAGAATAATTTAACCCGGCCAGAGTGGATTATGGACTCAAAGTTAAAGTGATAAAACTTCGAACGCTTGGGGGTCGGGTAAAGAAGAAAGAAAGGAGAGCGGAAAAAATCAAACATCTTTATTAATCCAAAACAAGGACTTAGCTTATTGCATCAAGGATAAAAACGCTGAAGATGTTCAATATTCCAGGAGTTTGCAATCCATTGACCATCTTCACGTATAAAGCGACATGAACCTGGTCGGGTGGCCTCGGAGATAATGTACGGTCCCTCCCATGGTGCCGATAGCTTGTGGGTGCCGACTGCGGATTGTACTCGGCGAAGTACTAGATCTCTGACTTGAAAGGACTGACCAAGCACATTTCGGTCATGGTACCTTCGCAAACCTTGCTGGTACCGATCGGATTGTATTGCTGCAGCTAAGCGAGCTTCTTTGAGACTGTCAATATCTTCTTCTCTTGTCTGCTCAGCTGCGCCTTCTTCATAGTGCTGAATCTTAGGGGACTCGTGTAGCATGTCCACCGGTAAAATGGCCTCCGATTCATATACCAGGAAAAAGGGAGTCCGACCAGTGGCTCGGCTGGGCTAAGTGCGAAGGCCCCAAAGAACAGTTGGCAATTCTTTCATCCACCGACTGCCATACTTATTGAGTGGATCAAAAATTCTGGCTTTTAATCCTTGGAGTATAATGCCATTGGCTCGCTCAACTTGACCATTTGCTCTTGGATGTGCAACTGAAGCATACTTGACTTTAATACACCAGTCTTCACAGAATTCCCAAAAGTCGTTGCCGGTAAATTGGGTCCCAAGATCTGTAATAATCTGATGAGGAACGCCATAACGGTATACTATGCCTTGGATGAACTCTGCGGCTTTCTTAGCCGTGATTGTCCTTAAAGGCATGACTTCTATCCACTTGGTGAATTTGTCAAAGGCAATAAAAAGACGATCATAACAGGGGCCTTTGGAAAAGGTCCGACCATATCAAGCCCCCAGCATGCAAACGGCCATGAAGATGGGATGGTCTGGAGAGCTTGAGCAGGAAGATGATGCTGCTTGGCGAAAAATTGATAGCCCTAGCAGCTATGGACTAGGAGCTTGGAATCTTCATTAGCAGTCAGCCAATAAAATCCCGACCTGAAGGCTTTACCGACCAGTGTCCGGGCACCAGCATGATTTCCACAAATGTCCGAGTGTATATCTTTGAGGATTCTTGACCCTTCTGATTTGTTGTCACACTTCATGAGCACTCGGGTTGAAGCAGCCCTTTTATATAATTCTGATCCCACCACAACATACTGTTTGCTCCTTCTGGAAAGGCGAATTACTGCATCTTTGTCTTCAGGAGCTTTGGCAGTGAGAATAAAATCAATGATTGGTTGTCGCTAGTCTTCTTCATCGTTAGTGATAACCAATACGGATGGAGCTTGTTCGGCTTCAGAGATTGAACTTCATCATCTTGAATTGATGGCTTCGGGAGTTCTTAGAAAAAAACCACTTGGCATAGGGGCTCTTGACGAGCCAAGCTTAGCCAAGAAGTCAGCAGTCGAATTATCGTCCCTAGGGACGTGATGAAACTCGAGCCCACTGAACTTGCCTTCTAGCTTGCGGATCTCCGTGCAGTAAGCATCCATCTTCTCGTTGGTGCAGGACCAATCCTTGTTGACTTGGCTGATAACCAATTTAGACTCTCCATATACCATTAATCTTTGAACCCCAAGGGAAATGGCGATACGCAAGCTATTAAGGAGTGCTTCATACTCAGCTGCATTGTTAGTGAGGAGTCATGGTAGTCACCATGAGGTGATGAGTGCTTGTCAACCGGGGAGATGATGAGAAGAAGAAGAGGATGATGTGAAGAAGAGGATGAGAAGACTCGACCGTGATGGAGCTGTCATGCGACTCAGGTACACGGACGAACGTCGG
>KE371900.1:677451-696646 GCA_000418225.1 Zizania latifolia
GCGTGGGGAGATGCGGCGCGACGGCAACGACGAAGGACGACGACGGCACTGCTTGCACGAGCTACTCCAGCCATCCTCTTCAACAAATCTGCAGTATAATACTCATGCTCACCATCTATTTGTTTAAATACCTCGTAGAGTTTTTACTGCAGTCTAGGTGTTTGATATAATGTGTACAAGGCACTTGTTTTTGGACTGCATGATGGGTGTTTGATGAAATGTCTATGTGACCAAATTGAGATGCATGTCTAGTATTTGTGTTATTGTTTAAGAGGATCCGGAACGCGTTGTTTGCATGTTCGATGAATTGAAACTGTGTTCGCTTATCGAGTGTTCGATGTGTTAAAATTGAGTGTTTCGAGCGTATCTTTTTCCATAGAACACTCGTCACATTTGTATCTCGGTGAAGCAATTCTTTCCAAGTGCCGTAGGTCGGAGGAGTCTATATTAACTTGCTTTGTAAGTGGACCATTTTAGCACTGTCATGTACTGAGCTTTATCGAGGTCACTTGCAAGTTTGATTTCTGAAGATTGAGGAAGTCTTTGTGTCTCGACTCATCTGGTGTGACCATCTTGGCACCTTTGTTGTGCATGGCATTTTAGGGTCACTTGTGAGTCGAACACGGATTCATCTGAAGTTTCGTTTTTACGCTGTGAAAATTTATTTCCGACCATTCACCCCCCCTCTGGTCGCCTACCCTGATCCAACACTATCAAGCCCTACCACACCAACAATCAGATAGAATACGAGGCAATCCTCAAAGGCTTAAAACTTTTGGCTAAAATAGAGGCCGATGCCATTGAAATCATGGGGGATTCATTATTGGTAATCAGGCAACTCTCCGAGGAATATGACTGCAAAGACAAAAATTTGAGAATGTATTGTGAAGAGTGCCAGGAACTGTTTAAGAGATTTAGAATGGTATCATTAACACATGTATCAAGAAATCAGAACTTAGACACCAACGACCTAGCACAAGCTGCATCAGGGTATCGGCCAAGGGATAAGGTAATCAAAGCAGAAATAGCCGATATCGATATTGAAGACTGGAGGACCAAAATAGTAAGTTACCTTTAGAATCCATCACAATCGGCCCCAAGAAAGTTACGCTATAAAGCCTTAAAGTATGTATTGCTGGATGAAGAACTATACTATCGGATGATTGATGGGGTCCTACTATGGTGCCAAAATTTGGAGGAAGCCAAGGTCGTGATGTGTGAACTGCATGAAGGAATCTGTGAAACTCATCAATCGGCCCACAAGATGAAGTGGTTGCTCTGCCATACTGGTTATTTTTGGCCGACGATGCTCGAGGATTGCTTCAAGTATTATAAAGGATGTCAAGACTGCTAGACGTTTGGAAACGTATAAAGAGCCCCTGTATCGGCCATGAACCCGATTACTAAGCCATGGATATTCAGAGGATGGGGAATAGACATGATTGGTCAAATTTATCCATCGTCTAGCAAGGGACATAAGTTTATACTAGCAGCCACTGACTACTTCACCAAATGGGTAGAGGCGATTCCTCTTAAAAAGGTAAGTGCCTAGGAGGCCATAGAGTTCATCAAGGAACATATTATTTACAGATTCAGAATTCCACAAATGATTACCACTGATCAAGGATCGGTATTTATGTCAGAGGAATTTTAGTGGTTTGCAATCGGCATGGGAATTAAGTTACTCAACTCATCACCCTACTATGCACAAGCAAACAGCCAAGCCGAAGCTTCAACTAAAAGTCTAATAAAATTGATCAAGTGCAAGATCGCAGAACAGCCTAAGAAGTGGCACGCAATGCTAGCCGATGCTTTATGGGCATATCGGATGGCTTGCCACAGGTCAACTCAAGTGCCGCCTTATCAGTTAGTCTATGGGCATGAAGCCGTCTTGCCATAGGAAACAAATATCGGCTCTAGACATCTCGCTCTTCTGAATGAGTTAACGGCCGATGACTACTACGGGCTAATGACCGACGAATTAGAAGACTTGGCACAGAATTGGCTTCGCGCACTCGGAATGATAGAAGAAAATAAGGCAAGGATGACAAAGCATTATAACAAGAAGGTATCGGCCAAGAAGTTTGAAGAAAATGACTTGGTCTAGAGACTGGTATTGCCGATTGGGACAAAGGACAATCACTTCGGCAAATGGTCCCCTAACTGGGAAGCTCCCTACCAGGTGAGTCGAGTCGTACCAAGCAATGCCTATATTTTTAAAACACTAGAAGGAGAAGAATTTGTGAAGACGCTAAATGGGAAGTACTTGAAGAAATACCACCCGAGCGTATGGATTGAGGCTTAATCGGCCTGCAGGTCGATACACGCGAGCAGAATATTTAAATAGCCGATACCAAGAGTATCGCCTTTAGCAACACTAAATAGCCGATACTAAATGTATCACCTTCAGACGCAATCCATAGCCGATACCGAGGGTATTGCCTTTAGCACAAAACAACGCAGAGCATCACAAGAAGAAGTAAACAAAAGTGCTACGATAAGATTATAAAGAGGGCAAATGTTTAATTGTCGTTTATGCCTAAGAAGTCAACAAGGGAGGATACAGCGCGATCTCGAAGACCAATAATGGTGGCTAGCTCTTGGCGATCTTCGTCATCACCCCTAGCAATAAGCTTCGAACCGCAGAGATGGTGGAGGACTTCCTTGGCAAGGGTTTCAAACTCCCGCCGATCTGCTTCAAGCTTCTTAGGGATTGCCGATAGACGCTGGCGAAGGGAGGCAATGCGCGAGTGAACTGCTGATAAACAAGAGGCCAGATTGGCTTCCTTGATAAGAAGCTGAGCAATTTGACCCTCAACACTAGCAGGTTTGGCTGCCAGAGCGTCAAGAGCAGCCTTCTTCTCCCCAACAGCAATCCGGTCATCTTGAAGGTTTTGCTGCTGCATGCGATGTTGAGCGCGAGCCGTGATCTGCCCCTCAAGGCGCTCGAAGCGGAATCGATGGACCTCAAGGTAAGTCCCTGGGTCATAGCCTCCATAAGGTGTCGAGAAAGCAAATCCAAGATCTCAGCAAGCCGTGCCCTAACAGGTCCTGAATCAGCCACCAGGGAAGAGATCGGTCCCCGGAGCAGATCTAGGACATCAAGCAGTATGGATCAGGTATCTACAGATATCGGCTCCATAGCCAAGACCCCGGGCTCAGCCACCTCATCATCAACGATGAGCTCACCAATGTCGAAAGAGAAGAAATCGGTGAAAAACTGCAGTCAACCAATGAAAAGATAAGGGAAGGAAATACAACAAAAGACAATATTGATAAAAAGAGCACCATCGTAGCACAGGAAGATCGGCTGCAATGACCGGATCGATAGCGGTGGCCTCCTCCGCTAATCCAGTTTCAATGATCGCTGAACCAGACATCGGCTCTTGACCCCCAACAACGATGGGATCAGAAGGGGCCATCACCAGATCAGCAACCGGCAGAACGACAGGAGGGTCATGATGGACCTATGGAGGGGTTGCCGTCTGTGCCAAGGGTACCGATGCTTCAGTGACGGCAGAAGGAGTACCCGATAAATTGACCATTTCATACTGAAAATATGAATAACATAATGAAAACACAAGATTTAGAGGAAGGGGCGCAGTGACGTGAAGAAGATTCTTATAGAAGCACCAGGAGCAGAAGTAGCCGGATGAACCAGAGGAGTAGTAGGGGCTTTCTTCTTCTTCCTGGCCAGAATCTTGACTGTCGTTGGCGCAATAGGATGCTTCTGGCGAATGGGGCTGGAGGTCCGAGACGCCACAAGGCCAGTACCACCAACAGTCGATGGCACTAGCACGCTTACTCTCAAATTTGGGGTCGACGACGATGCCATATACACAATCGGCATGTTGCTGTTATTGACGGCAGGTGCCACCACGTCATGATCCTAAGTACGGAGCAAAAAGAAGTTATAGGTGGGACTGCCAGAAATGTTAAGGGGCAAAAGCAAAAGAGGAACATATCTTAGCTACGGTGTTGCTAGAAGCAGGATTAATCAAGATGCAGTAAAAAGAAACACCTCGAGAAAACAGATGAAGTTTCAGCTCATCCCAGAAGGGAACAAATGACTGGCTCTAGGATGAACTAGGCGACCAACTCCACAGATCACCGAAAGGGATAGCAGAAGGCAGGTTAATTAGGGACTCATACTCAGACAGAGATAGAGTCCCTTGAAACTCCACTTTGCCGATGTAGAAAAGGCTCATCGATAATTGGCTCAGGCCGAGTTGGCATGCACAAATATTCAGATGATAGAACTCATAAGAGGGCTTCACCCGGCTACTAGAGAAGCTAACTAGTAGGACAGAGGTGGAGATGATAGCCCGGTATACTGCATTGGTGTAGTCATCGGAGCCGATGGAAGCGAACCAAAATCGGCCAGGACAAGGAAAATCAGCAGCCTCTACATAAGGAAACCAAATAATGTCATCGTCAGGGAGGCCACAGTAGAAGATGCCAAACCACCTAGCAAAAAGATCTGGCTTCAAATCATCGCTAGCAAAAGTAGCCACGGCTTCACCAAGTGAGGCACATCGATGAGTATGGCCATCTTCTTCGTTGAAGACATCGGCGATCTCGCAGCCAAGCAGATCATGGTGTTCCATCATCCGGGCAGTATACAGGTTGAGCCATAATTGAATAAACCACCAAGGGCCGCTAACATTTGCAATGGCATGCTAGCCCAAAGATACTGCGAGACAAGATAAAGAAGTTGATAAGCCATATAGTTAGTCCAGCCACCTAATTTCTTGAGCTCAAGACCATGCGTCGGCTTTCCTCTGAAATCAACCTCACACAGGGGGTCCATGACGTTAAGCTCAATCAACATCAAGACATCAAGAAGGGTTGGAGACATCGGCCCATGAGCAAACATGAGAGCATTGGTGGCGTCCAGTCAAAAATAGCAGGCGGCAGCAAGCATTTCATCGTTTTGCTCGGTCTTGGCCATATTGAGTCCAATATAGTGACTGATGTTTCTCAGCTGCCAATCTACGCTCTTTGCCGACACGACCCTCATATACCAATCTCGCCACCCATCAATAGGGTTGGCCCAAGAGCGAAATGCCGAAGACCAATCTTTGTGCTGCAAGCTAGATTGTTTGAACAAAATCCTATTAGTCTTGGTATTAATCAAATACAATGGGTCTTCTTCCCCATAAGTACCAAGAAATAAATGATCGGAGTATTTGGTGATTAAGATCTATTTTTTAAGTTCTACATAGAAGGGTAAAAGAGGGGCAAAAAGAATGCTCAGAAGAAAGGAACAAAATATAGATCAAAATAGAAGAAGGAAAGTACCTTAGGGATGACCGATGAGGAGACCATGGTCGACGGGATGAAGCAGCAACAGAAAGGCAAGAACGGCGGTGAGGCTTGACCAGCGATGGCAGAAAAACCCAAGAGTATTTCAAAGTGAAGAGAGGCAAGAAGCGTGCAAAGAAAGGAGAAGGCGTCAGACTTTATAGGGGAGAGAATCACAATGGTTGGATCCTCAAATACAACATTAAGATGATTCGACGGTTGTGATATTTCAGGCAGAGTTCGAAACGTCCCACCCACGTCCCGAACTCGGGGAGCATACGACGCACCGTTATAAAGGCACTCTAACCGACACGTGCTTATTTGTGAGAGACGGTCAAAATTCGTCAATAAACGGCCAACTGGGAGGGCATCACGCCTGTTCAAACCCGATGAGTGTGAATCGACGGACTAGGAGTTGGCCGGGTTCAACCAGCAAAAGATAAAATGTGAAATTTTCATTTTTGGAGCCTGGTTGAACTAACTCAGGAGGGCATCACGCTTCTTCATAGCCGATGAACATGAGCCGACAGACTTAAAATTCTTCCAGTTCAACATTCAAGGATTAAGGTAAAACCTTCGAGTTTTTGCTAAGCTGACTAGGAGGGCATCTCGCTTGCTCGGAGCCGATGAGCATGGGCCGGAAGGCCGATCAGAGGATATGTTTGGTCAAATAGTCCAAAATCCTCGCACAAAGGCCCATCAGCAAAGAAAAGGGAAACAATTATCACCAACGAGACAAATTTACCAAGATACAGGTTTTTCAATAGGTATTTTATTATTCACAAGGGAAGGACATTACAAAAGCTGATGGCGAATTAAAGTGTGGCTAAAAAGTGTTGTAAACTAAGGACGACATCAGCTTGAGTCCTCTCAAATGGCACAATGGTGTTGGTCGCATCCTCGTCACTGCCGACAATCGGCCGAAGGAGTTGTTGCTTCTGAGCCCGCTCCTCGGTCAAGTTGATTATCTTGGCTTTCTTGAAGGAGATCTTGATCGATAGGTCTTGCAAGAACTGTTGCCGATTTGCCATATAGGTACGGAGCCGATTCAGCTAATTGGTCTAGACACGTATTTCCCGAAGAAGGCGATCTTCCTCCACTTTTAGCCGATCGAGGTAGGCTTAGTCTTCGGCAGGAAGCTTGAGCAGGACTTGAAGATGATGGTCGGCCTCTCGCACCCTCGCATTGGCTGATTCAAACCTTTGCTGGTGAACCCATTGCATTCCACGATCGGTAAGGCCAGCATACGCAGTGAGGTAGGTCGATTGGTGCTCACGAGAATACGCTCACAGGAGGACGTCGGCTAGATCTTGCAGAAGCCGATCGATCATGTTCTGTAGGCGGGATCATGCCACCTCGATGTCTTGAAAAAAATGCCAATCGGGCACTGAAGATGATGAAGTAAAGCTGATAGGTCACTCGGCACAGAATCTTGAGGGAAGAGGGCCCTGTCCGATGCTTGAGATTCCTATAGAAATATAGGGTGAGCCGATAAAATTCAGAAGACCAACAAACGCAACAAATAAACTACCTAAGGATATCAGTGCGTAGACGAAGCGCTCACGGCCAGCAGGAAATCATCAGAATTATTGTCATCGCCGAGGTAGAAGTTAAGGTGATTCGGGTCATGGTCGCCATCGGCACTGGCCGGCTATGTTGGGATACTTGAATTATTAGAAGGTAAAAGGTCTGGCGAATGAGGAATCGGAATAGTTAAAGCCTGGAACCTGAAGATGGAGATAAAATGCGTGAGAAGTTCAAAACGGATGAAGAAAGAAAGTTGGCAAACAAGGATCGAATAATCAGAAGGAACTTACTGGATCATGATCACCTAAAGCGTCGTGACCGTTCAGCTTGACCTTCTTGCTCGGTGGAGAGCTCGGAACATCGGACGCCATGGCGAGAAGCGAAGGAAGAAGAGAAAAGGTGAGCTGGCGTATGATGAGAATGACCGAGCTTGAAGAAGGAGGTGTATCCAGGAAGATTTATACTCAGCAATCCGATGATGCAGTTCTCGAGGGAGATTTCAAAATGCGATGTTTTGTATTTCGAACTCAGAGGGCATGTGTTGACACTGGAATTTAGACCGACACATCATTGGCTAGGTGACCCAGGCAACAAAGAGCTGATGGGCCACCGATGGAGGTTTTAACAGGAGGAGACAGGCTGCGCGTGGCATGGGCTGATACTTCATTATTAGCTTTTTGTTTAGTTAATAAATAATTGAATCAGTTAGGATTCTGCGTTATTTGTAAATGACATGTCAACCCGGCTATAAATATGTAAGCACGAGGTCATTGTAATAAGTTCACACAACTCAGTCAATCAAACCCTTCGGCGCATAGCCAACTTTAGGTACATAGCATTAGGACGATTCTCCGCTGAAGTTATGGCTGCATCGGTTGAGTCCAATCTCTAACTTCGACGGAGATAGCCTATTGGTAAACTGATTCATGTGTTCATGGCTTTCTCAGTTGAGTCTGATACTATGATCAGATAGAGTGGGTTTGCTAGTTATCGGTTAAATATATTGATTCTTATTTTCTTACCATGTTTCATAGATTGGATCTCTGTGTTTGCTAATCACGGCGATTTAACTCATCAAATTAGATTAGATCGTATGTCGATTGGCAACGGCACGCTGCCTCAGTTAGGTCCGATCCGTGGCATTGACGGGGTTACATACGGGATGATCTGGCTCGGTGCGTTAAAACGACATTCGTCGGAGTTCTAGCCGATGAATTGTCTATTTCTTTGTCAATCAGATTCATTATATTCATTATGCTCTTGATATCCCATCTTTATGCTGCATCGGTTTAGTTCAAACCATAGGGATTGGTATTATAGAGTCGTGTTGTCAGGAGCCGATTGGTAGGGTTTATTGTCCTACAAATATTTTTTATTGATGCATCATGATTTTTGTATGTGCTATCGTTGCCGATGCCGATAGGCTATCACCGATAGCGTTAGGACACTTCACGTCTGTTTTCTTATTAATTGTAGGGTCCAATCGACTGGCACGCCTACTGACACTCCCAGGTTATTTAGGACCTACACTGGAGCTAAGCAGACACTCTCAGGCCTTCAAGTGTGAAAACGTAGGAATACCTTCGATTTTTTTGTCAACAGATCCAAATCTGCCGTCTTCTCCACTTCCGCTAGCCCCAACTTCACCGATCGATACCATTGCTCCAAATCTAATCTCCTCCTCTCCTCCTCATCCATTCTCTTGATCTGATCAGTCACCATCTTCAACAATCGATCGATCTTAGCTTCGATCCTAATTTTCATCTCCATCAACGAGACTCTAATACCAACCGTTAACGACTAACTGCTTGCAGAATCAATCACAGAATGTGACGAGGAAACGAAGAACATAACTCTCGCGCTTGATGCCCTAAGCCGAGCCGCCACCTGGTTTCTCCTATTTTCATTGATGGTTCTGTTACAGCGTTATTCTCCTATATTTATAGTCACACCACGCATTACAGCTCACAACAGGCCACATGGCCCACTTCAGCCCATTCATAGTTTACTGTAGCCCATTCTGCACTACCCTGGTTCCTGACAGACACGTGTAGTCGCATTAATTTTCTCAATGGGCTACGGCCTGGTAGCTCCCGAGCCCATGACCTTCTCAGCCTCTCCCCTCCCGGCCGGCATTAACTCAATATAGTTTCTTCCGAGCAGTTATCCGGCAGCGGCTCGTCGTCGTCGACGGTGGCAAGCCTGACGCCGGCGGGGCCGCCAGCGCCAGGTACGGACGGTGATCGGCTCCACCTGCATGTATTACAGTGACTTGCTCTTGCTACGTTGATTCACTTCCCTCCTGCTGCCTATATTAACTCCAGTGCAACATACACAAGTTCCGTTTGGAAGAGATTGTGGCGAACTGAGCTACTTCCAAAATTTGTAATTCTTTCAAATGATATATTTTTTCTTCAGATTGTGAAACTTTATACTTACAAAATCTAAAAATGAACTATTGTCCATTGTCCAGAATATAGTTTTTTACTATCTTTTTACTCATAGGTTTCTCAGAATATTTAGATCCCAAACATGCCACAAATAACATGATAGCTAGCATAATATTTAGATCCCAAACAGGCCACAATAACATGATAGTATAAGAACATAGTTGGCAAGATCTATCCTTCTTCGTGTGTTGCGTCGTTAAATATCTATCCTTACTTCTAACCTAGTCGCTTTGGATGTACTTCTATACTGATACCAATTAACAAGTTGCGTGTACTGTTGGCCGAGAGGACAAAACGTGGACACAGATTGAGAGACAAAATCTACTGAATCTTTCCACTGCAAGATACACTCGCATATATAATCCATATATACAATGCTACTTCATGCCATCGGCTGCCTCGCGCCCTGCAGTTTCATGCGCTCATGCATGCACGATTGCACGCATGATACGGCTGGCTTCGTTGTCCAGGACTACAGGTACAGTGATTTCTTCCGCCTTCTCTCCAAACCGGCTCTGATGCAATTATGCAAACGCCATGGATAATCTTTCCGAGCCTTTCCCGCGACCTATCTACTGCTACGCGTGGCCCGTGATGCGGCCACGTACGGCGCTCTGTCCGAGCTAGATCCATGGCGTTGCGGACACCGGACAGAACATGTCTCCTGCAGAGATCGATCAGGCGAGATCAGGAGCGGACGGCCTCTGCAAGATTGGCAGCGGCCTACGACAACTGCACGAAAAGGATGCTTTTTTGCACATGGCTCCGGGATGAATCTCTGCTGCACATTCACGCCGCGCACTGAATTTTCACTGGATTCGATCCACAAGAAAAAAATATCTTACCAGTTACCAGATGGAGAAGCCGTGTTCGTGTAATTAGTTTCTTCCTGTGATAAAACGTAACAACTGATCAGAATATCAGATCAGAGTCATGCATCCAAATGCTTAGTTATATCAGAACAGTAGCTCAGAAAATTCAGATTGGAGTCGAGCTAACTAGTTCAGCCTTGGTAGTTTGTACTACGCTTTGTCTGCATCTGTAGTACGAGCATACCAACGTACAAAGCTAATAACGAATAACGAATAGTTAATTAGTATGAGTACTATATTGTGTGGAAGTGGATTAATGCTAACGACTGATAGGAATCCGAAGCGATCGAGTGAGCTCGCCCACATGGTGGCAAGATCTCGAGCCAATAAAACAAGCTGAAACTCATGCAGTACAGGTTCAACGTACCCTGGTACTTTGCTCTGTGCACCACCATCACTTTCTACTTGTTTGATTTCCTAATCCCAATCTTGTGTACGCATATACGGCTTAATTTCTCTTCTTCTTTCGCAAGGATCACAATAACAATTCTAAAAAAGAATTAGCGTTCTTGAAAAAACTAGTCCAATAATAAGTGCTAGAAATGGTAAAAATTTTGTGCTACATTTCACACACCTACCTGTGGGTGTGGGCCGGGGGAGCAATGTGTTTGTTGGATTGTGAAAGTGGAAAAGATGTATTGCAAATATTATGTTAATTATATTGAGCATCAATGACGAGTATGTACATAGAATACATGTGTCCTTCCCGCTACCATATATTCTATCGAATTCTAGCTGTCAAGGAATGATCCAATATTATGGTATTGATGTTACACGACAACAATGTCGTCTTATTTGTTGGCGCAACTACTTTTATCAAATTCAATATTGATTGCATCAGTTTGATATAATTAGTTGATAAATTTATAATTACACTGTTAACCTAAAATTGAAATCTTCCGCTGCAGTATAGCAGTGTTCTTAGGCTCCTAGACAAATTTATAATTACACTATTAACCTAAAATTCCAATCTTCCGCTGCAGTATAGCAGTTTCTTAGGCTCGTAGCTGCGTCGCGTTGCATACGGAACTACGGATGGATGCATGCAGGGATGTGTAGTCACTTGCGTGTAACGTAGAGCAAGCAGAGCAGCTAGCTGAGCTGACCAGAGATTCCCGTCCATCCATGTTCTGTCTCTGGTGACGCTTCACGTGTGACGCATCAGTATACTGTTGTCTGTTGCATGGCTCCGTGCCACCCAGCAAGTAAGTACCGCGCTCCTGTCCCCCGTTTATCGGTACACGTGTCGTCCATTTTTGAAGTGTTCTGCTCGACCTCGCACACAGGCGCACAAATTCTGCTTTTCGAAGAAAATATTTGTAGATTTGTGCTGGTATTCTGCTTGATAGAGGTCTTAGAGATCTTGAGTTAAGCGTGCGTTTGGCTCCGTTTTGAAGCTAATTTTAGATTTTGTTTTTGTATTAATTTAGGGGATTTTTCATCACTTTCGTTGTCGATTTAATAAAAGGAAAATTTTATCGATTTAATAAAAGAAAAATTTTACGATACCCCAAAGACATATGGACCGTCCATTCTATTTCATCCAATGGTTCAGATTTGATTAGGGTGACCTATTACTTTAGATAATAGATCACATCTCCTTCCGTTTAAAATCATACGTATCAGACAGTTGCTATCCTTCCGTTTTTTAGTTCGCATGCATGCATAATAAATCAACTGCATCATACCCAATCAGAATGGAAGAGTGAATCATGCGCATGCGTAGCTATACTTCTATTTTGCTGTTGACATAATCGGAGAAAAATCTGTTTTTGCCTTCTAAATAGCTGTGCTTTCAGTTTAAAATCATAAGTACGCTGTTCTATTTAAAATGGGGTCTTTTACTAGTTTTTTAAATTATGCATAATAAATCATAATTTATTAGTTTAAACAGAACATAATAAATTATGATTTTTTAAATTATGCATAATAAATCATAATTTACTATGTAAAGGTTGTATGGTTTAAAAGTTGTAAAATCGTCTATTTAAAATGGGCCTTTTACTAGTTTTTTTAAATTATGCATAATAAATCATAAGTACGCTTTAAATGGGGCCATTCTGTTTAAAATCATGCGCATGGATATGACGCACAGTCCATTTATGTTGTCCATGCATGCAGTCAATTCCGGTTTTACCATATAAGAGTGAATCACGCGCACGCAGGAGTAGCTATACTTCTACTTTGGTGTTCACGTAATCAGAGGAAAAGCTGTAAATAGATGTGTTTTCCATTCTCTCGCATGTATGGGAGGAGAGAGAAGCCAAGTAATCACCGGGTGTGGCCGGTAAATAGCATTAACATTGAATTTTATTTTAGTTAATTAAATAAAATCAAGGGTTAAGATTGATTTAACCTCTTACCCCTTAAGGAGCTAAGTGGGGCACTATAAAGGGTCCCTAATAAAACGAGTAAAAATAGCTAACTAAAAATATTACTAAAGTCAAACTTCAAATTTTAACTAGCTTTATTTCTAAGCAGACATGGATAAAAGAATTGCAAATGCTTAAACTAATATTAGATGGACAAAATAGTAATTGCCGGCTTTCTATGTTGACATTAATTCATGAGGCAACCCATCGTTTGTTAGTGGGATCGATGACGGTGATAATCTCTGTCACAAGCACAGAACTCCAGAATCAGGTTCGAGTCTTTTTAATAATTTATTTAGGTTCAAGTCTTTTTAAGAATCTATTCCGGTTTGAATCTTTTTAAGAATATTAGTCCGTCCTATAGATATATTATACCAAGTGAATTCTAATGGTTGAGACCAAACTAGCTCGCTCTAGTGGACTTAACTTTTCTCAACTAACCCACTCTTTGGATCTTTGGATGAAAGGGGCTACCTCTTATATATTATTTAGGCTGTTATTAGACATACGCTGAGTCACACTTTCTACTTATATCATCAATGAACCTACCCTACATGGCTGCTACATATGCTTGCTAGCCACTTGTCTTACCGCTTCATCTTGTCATTCTAATAAGAAGTCTCTCTGATTAGTGCTTAAGGTTACTAGATGGACATCCTTTGTCCTTTTGATAGAGATGGGGGTGGTATGATAGCGAAGCCAGGTACGAGATCATCTCGATTTAATATGAAATGACTCTTACAAGACACATTAAATACATGATGATTGAGTGTTTTGGGCCACGCTTTGTCCGTTGCCATTGTCAGACCCATGAAGCCCATGGAAGACACTCTTTTGACCAGCTAAATGGTCAAAATGTCGGATGTAAAGTTTTCATGTATCGACTCTAGACAGCCACAAAGATCAATCTCTCGACTAATACGTTATCAAAGTGTTCCATATAGGCTTTCTTTTTTGATCACTTGGAGTCGTTGGAGAACACTCTCTCAACTACGCGAGTGTCCACTAGAGTGCCGTCAGAGGAAAAAAAAATAGATAGATGAACAGCTAGAAATACAATGTAGCATTTATGGGCGTCACTGACAAAGGGTTATATATGTATTTGAGGGACGGTGTGATTACTTGATCTAATCTAGTTGTTAAAAAATGTGTACATCTGTCAAGAATCACGAACGATATCCACTTCATACGCCACCTGTCCATTTTCTTATTTCAATCTTACTCGTTGAGTGTTTATCCACCTAGTAAATAGTTTCTCATGATAGATCTTAGCACTAATGACCGCGAGGGTTAGGGCTAGTGGGTATGTACCTTCGGGCTTTGCCGGTGAGGACGATGAAGACGCCATGGCCGCGGTGGTCGGTGGCGTCAAAGTCCGGCAATGTAGAGGCGACGAGGTTGAGTAGAATCCCACCGCTTCAGCGCTCGCAACAGATCGGTTTGCCTTAGAGATTGTAGGGGTGTGTGTAGACTCTAGAACCGAACCGAACAGAGTCCCGGTTACCCTCTTTTTATTGCGCTGCGCGACGGAGACCCTCAACAACGGAGTTCTGTTGAGCGCCCCCGATCAGGGCGCGAAGGAGTCCAGGCGCGCATGCAGGCCTGACGCATGCGCGGGGAGGAGAGGGACTCGGTCCTCCTCTCCTCCCAGAGATCTATTACCAACATTCTCCCCCTAGATCTCTACTTAATGTTTACACTCAACTTAACCAAATACCTGCTCCATCACAAATCAATGCATAGAGTATGTTTCATCACAATAGTCAATTACGTACTATATGACTCAACAACTACAATACATCTTTCTATTCTGAAACAGATGCTTATCTTATTTTAGGCCCTTTAGAATCCAAGAATCATAGGTTTTCCTTTAAATCCATGCCGGCTAAGTGTTCTCTGAACACACTGGGTGACAAGCCTTTGGTGAGCGGATCCGCAAGCATACGCTTGGTACTTATATGCTCTAGACTTATGGTCTGATCTTGGATTTTCTCCTTAACAACATAGTACTTAATGTTGATGTGTTTGGTAGCAACACTCTTCTTGTTGTTATAGGAGTATAATACTGCTGGCTCATTGTCGCAGTATAACTTAAGTGGTTTCTCGATGCTGTCGACCACTCTTAAACCAAGAACAAATTTCTTAAACCATAGTGCCTGTCCCGTGGCCTCAAAACATGTAACAAACTCGGCATACATCGTCGATGATGCCGTCACAGTTTGTTTGGAGCTTTTCCATGACACAGCTCCATTTGTGAGTGTGAATATATAACCTGACGTGGATTTCTTAGTATCCACACATCCCGCAAAATCTGAGTCTGAGTAACCCACTATCTCGAGGGTATCTGATTTCTCATATACTAACATGAGGCATTTTGTGCCTTGTATATACCTCAAGGCTTTCTTAACTGCTTTTCAGTGATCTATGCCTGGATTCTGTTGATATCTGCCAAGCATCCCGGTAACAAAAGCTAAGTCAGGGCGAGTACAAACCTGAGCATACATTAAGCTTCCGACAGCAGAAGCATATGGAACCGATTTTATTTGATCGATCTCATACTGGTTCCTGGGACACTGAAAATTCCCAAACTTATCACCCTTGACTATCGGAGCAGGCGAAGGTTTACACGCATGTATACTATATTTTCTTAGTATCTTCTCTAAGTATGCCTTCTGCGATAATCCTAATACCCCCTTAGTTCTATCTCGATAAATCTCTATTCCTAACATATAGAAAGCTTCACCAAGATCTTTCATGTCAAAATGAGAGGACAAAAACTTCTTAGTATCTAATAGTAGACTGACATCACTACTAGCAAGTAGTATGTCATCCACATACAAGACTAGGAAAATGAATTTTCCATTCTTGAACTTAGCATATATGCAATTGTCATCTTCATTCTTCTTAAACCCAAATTTTCTAATAGTCTCATCAAATTTGAGTTACCATTGCCTAGAGGCCTGTTTTAGTCCATAAATGGACTTAGTCAGATGGCATCCTAAATTTTCCTTACCTTCTATGACAAAACCCTTAGGTTGTGCCATATAGACGTTCTCATATAGATCCCCGTTGAGAAACGCCGTCTTTACATCCATCTGATGTAATTCTAAATTATAATGTGCCACTAAGGCCATGATGATTCTAAAAGAATCCTTAGTTGAGACATGTGAAAAGGTCTCATTATAGTATATTCCTTCTCTCTGAGTGAAGCCTTTAGTCACAAGCCTGGCCTTATATCTATCAACATTCCCTTGGGAGTCACGTTTGATCTTGTAGACCCACTTACAGCCTACTGTTTTGGCTCCCTTAGGAATTTTTTTTAATTTCCAGACTTTGTTGACACTCATGGACTTTATTTCATCTTCCATAGCCTCAAGCCACTTAGATAAATGGGGACCTCTCATAGCTTCTTCAAAAGAGGCGGGATCGCCCTCCATTTGAATTTCTTCACTCATGTAGACTTCATAGTCGTCAGGAATAGCTGACATTGTTACTCTTTGTGATATTCTCACATTATCTTCAATTGGCACATCATTTTCTAATTGTGGGGGCTCTTCTTCTTTATTAGCAATATCTAGAACATCAAGTTCCTGTATAACAGGATCCTCATGAACAATAGGTGCTGCTAATGGGGATCTAACAGTAGGTGCTGGACATACTGGTTCTACCATAGGTACATGAAAAATAGGCTCTTGAATCATAGGAGTGGACACACAGACCCGCTTTTCTCCAAGACTAATTTCTCGAGACACCGTGCTCCCCCTAATCATAGCGTCTTCTAAAAAGACTGCGTGTGTCCTTTCTACAAACTTAGTATGTCTGTCGGGACAGTAGAAACGGAAACTCTTAGACTTATCAGGATAGCTAATGAAATGGCAACTCACTGTCTTAGAATCTAACTTACCAACATTTGGGTTAAAGACTTTAGCCTCAGCAGGACAGCCCCACACTCTTAAATAATTAAGAGGGGGTCTCGTCCAGTACACAACTCATACGGTGTTTTAGGCACCGACTTAAAAGGGACCCGATTAAGAATATGAATGGCGGTTTTTAATGCCTCCATCCACAAACTAATCGGCAGAGTGGAATAACTTAGCATGCTTCTTACCATATCCATTAAGGTGCGATTGCGCCTTTTTGCCACTCCGTTCTGCTGAGGTTCGCCCGGTGTTGAATACTGGGCTACTATGTCATTTTTCTGCAGATACCTTACAAAAGGTCCAGGTATTTGGCTATATGGGGTATGACGACCGTAGTACTCCCCTCACGGTCAGATCTTACTATTTTAATCTTTAGATCATGCTGATTTTCAACTTCAGCCTTAAAAATCTTAAATTTATCCAGAGCTTCTGAACGCTTTCTAATTGGATAAATGTAACCATGGTGTGAATAATCATCTATGAATGTTATGAATGAATCATAACATCTACACACATCACAGGAAAAGGACCACAAATATCAGTGTGAATGATTTCTAAAACCCTAGCACTTCTATTTGCACCTTTCTTAATTTGTTTGACGTATTTTCCTTTAATGCAATCGATGCACTGATCGAAGTCTGAGAATACTAAAGGTGGAAGAATTGATTCTTTTACAAGACGATCAATCCTCCCCCTCAAAATATGGCCTAAACGACAGTGCCATAATTTCGAAGATACGTCATCTATTCTTTTGCGCTTATTCTTAGACGAGACGTTTTGGGAACTTATGACATTTACTGAGTCATTCAGAAAAAGCAAATAAAGTTTGTCATGCTCGAAGGCAAGACCCACAACTTTATTATTAAAAATAATAGAACATTATTTGTCACCAAAGTGGCAATCATATCCATCATTCACTAAGCATGAAACTGAAATAAGGTTCCTTCTCATAGAAGGTATAAATAATACATCGTGCAGAAAAATGGTAAAGCCATCTCTAAGTTCTAAAGGGAGTTCTCCAACAGCCTTCACTTTTGCCTCGATGCCATTCGCTACTCTAATTGTTCTTTCTCTTTTTCCCAGCATTCTCGTCATAGCGAATCCCTGTAAAGAGTTAGCAATATGAACAGTTGCACCTGAGTCGATCCACCATGAAGTAGAAGAATAATCTAAAAACAGAGATTCATTTATTGATGTAATAACATCCTTACCATTCATGCTCATCTATTTAAGGAACTCCACACAATCCTTCATGTGGTGTCCTTCTTTCTTGCAGTGTCTGCATGTGCCCTTGGGAACATCATGTTCCTTTGCAGGAGCCTTTCCCTTCTGCTTAGAGTCATTTGAGTGACTCTTGTAGTGCTTCTTAGGGGAATATCCTTTCTTCCCTTTGTTCTGTTGCACATGGTGAACAGAATCACCCCGTGCTTAATTCTTTCTTCCTCTTGAACGTAGTTGGAGATTAATTTTTCTAAGTTCCAGCGCTCTGGCTGGGAGTTATAATTGATAACAAAGTGCTCAAAATCCTTATTGAGCGATGTCATGATCAAATAGATGACAAAATCATCCTTCAACTCCATATCCATGGGCTTCAACTTTGAAGCCATGTTACTCATTCTTAGTATGTGTTCTCTAATGCCTCCGCCACGGTATTTCTCCGTGACAAGTTTCTTAATTATGGAGCTAGCATAAGACTTAGAAGAGCCAGTATACTGACTCTCCACTCTCTTGAGATACTCTCTGGCAGTATCACAAGGTGGGATAGATCCCCTGATAGGCTCCATGATGGAGTTTTTAATGACCATTAGACATTTTCTGTTGGATTGATTCCACTTAATGCGTTCAAGGTCATACTTCATTCTTACAGTAGCAAAGTCCCACTGTCGGGTAGCGAAAGCCTCTTGGCTCTCGCCGTCCTGAATAACGGGCTCAGCTGGCTCAGTAGGACAATCTTGCTGTAAAGCAGGATCTATGTCCCATAGCGCAAGCGCCATCTCAACACTTTCTCTCCATGAGCCATAATTCTCTCCGTTGAGAGGCTCAATGGAAAGCTGACTTAGTACGTGGCCTGAATAGGAACAATCATAAAAATGTTAATATTAGCAGACACAATATAATAGTACATGAAAAATTCAACGTTGGTCAGAATTTAATCATGTGACATACTTAATGGAAAATTAATTATATATCACCGTTGGGCAGAAATAGAACTAATTATCTTAGTCATAGCAATTTTATCACCAACGTTGGTCAGAAGATAAAATTACTACAGCACTTAATTATTCATTTTTCCGATTTAAATTATCCCGTTGGTTCAAATTTAATCAGAAAAACAAATAAACTATACTTAAACATGAGGATGAACATGAATAATATTTAAAACAGTGTAAATACACAGCAGAAGTCTTAAACATAATTATTACAATGCTAAAACAGTAGCAAATAATCTAAATTTAAACTTAATCGAGATTCTAAATGCATCATTTTCTAATCAAAATTATCGTTGAACCAAATTTAATCAAAAAAATGCCATAAAAATTCTTAAAAGTTCAGAATGATGCTATTGACTAAATACAAGTTTAACCAAAATTTTACCCGCAGCTAAACTTATTTTCCTTAATTTTTCAGTCTAATTTCTGAATTTTCATAAAATGGAAAACAGAAAAAACCAATTCTATAAATCCAGAAAATTAAAAAACTAAATCCGGCCTAAAACAGCCCAGCCCAAATGCGCACAGTGCCGGCCCATA
>KE371900.1:696927-710415 GCA_000418225.1 Zizania latifolia
GCTAAGCGGCCGACGCGCCGCCGCGGGTCTACTCGCCGGAGTGCCTGCTCACCCGAGGGTGAGCGGCGCTTCGTCGAGTGGATTCACGGCGACGGAAAGCCCGGATCCGGGGAGACCGTGAGCATCGGCGAGGAGCTCGACGCGGCGGAGGGCCCGGACCCATCTTCTTCCCGAGGTCCGGCGAGCGGAGCACACGGCACGGCGAGTGGTAAAAATCCCTCCCCTTTGCCCTTATCTTAAAACTAGGGTTAGGGTTAGAGTTAAACCCTAACCCTAATCCGGTCCTCTGTTCTGATTTTTTTTTGTTTGTTCTTATTCGTTCTTTGGCCGAAAGGGGTTTTCTATTCTTAGGGTTTCACTGCGGATTCTTAGTTTGGTGGTGGCGTCGGTTCAAGGGGAGGCCGACGCCACCCTAGGCCCTAATCTAGCCTAACCCAAGTCCTTGCTCTGATATCATTGATAGATCTTAGCACTAATGACCGCGAGGGTTAGGGCTAGTGGGCATGTACCTTCGGGCTTTGCTGGTGAGGACGATGAAGACGCCATGGCCGCGGTGGTCGGTGGCGTCAAAGTCCGGCGATGTAGAGCGACGAGGTTGAGGAAAATCCCGCCGCTTCAGCGCTTGCAACAGATCGGTTTGCCTTAGAGATTGTAGGAGCGTGTGTAGACTCTAGAACCGAACCGAACAGAGTCCCGGTTGCCCTCTTTTTATTGTGTTGCACGATGGGGGCCCTCAACAACAGAGTTCTGTTGAGCGCCCCTGATCAAGACGCGAAAGGAGTCCAGACGCGCATGCAGGCCTGACTCATACACGGGAAGGAGAGAAACTCGATCCCCCTCTTCTCCCGGAGATCTGTTACCAACATCTCAGTGCCACTGTGTTGACCTCTCCGAATCAAAGTAAGCAATACACATGCAAACCCGAATCCCTGGAGTTGTTTGCGATAGAACAAGTCCTGCCCGTTCGCAGTTTCGCACATGTCGTCCGAGCACACGTACGCTACAAAGCTGCAGGACAGGGCAAGCACAATGCTCGTCACCTATGAGTAGATTTCGATGATAGCACGTCAAAATTTAATGTGAATGAATGTGTGGGTCCCACAGCCCGGGGTCCAGTATGTTATTAACGGTCTAATTACTGTTTCCTGCTATGACTACACACCTGAGCACAGGATTACTAACAGTAGATGATACGTTGCGTTCTGAAAAACAGTTAACCTTTGGCACAGATTATATACAACTTTTTTAAGATTAGCCAAACAGAAAAATTATGAAGCAATTCTAGAATAATCACTGATAATCAGTGGGAAGCAGACTGAAGGCAACTTCTATCGATTATGCCGGATGACGTGATCTGTTTGCTCTTAGAAGATGCATATATTTACCTGCAAAATTGCCCTCAGATCATTCCCTTCAGCCATTCCGCCCTTCACCACCCGAGCAGCCTCCAAGACGACGACCGCGCCGCTCCCACTCAGCCCCGTCTCCTCCATCGCCAAGCCGCCAAGTAGAAGAGTCGTCGCTGCCCCATCATCATCTCTGCACCTCCTCCAGCGCCAGGGAAGAGCAGCCGCTGCCACTACCGCCGTCACTCCTCCACCTCCGCCCTAGGGCAGCGAGTATGGCACTACCGTTGGTCCTTCTCTGCCGCACCTTCTACCGCTCCAGGGCGACGAGCGTGCACCGCCGGGCGCCGGCCCTCCCCCAACTGTGCTTCCTCCAGTGCTAGTGCATGAGAATATTTCTAATGCTAGATATGTTATTTGGATTTCTTTTTCCTGCTTCAATCGTGATTTGAGAGTTTTAGGTGTGTTTGGTTGAGATTCTAAAAAAATTTATTGTGAGCTGTGAGTTATGAAAAAACTGAGAAGATATAAAAGTTAGTATGACTTTCTAAATTTTTAATGACATGGTGGATAATTTTTATAAAGTTTAGACTGAGAAGTTGTAAAAGTTATGATGGAAGTAATTTTTACTGTTTCTTTAATTTGTACAGAAAAAAGTTACAGCTTTTAAAAAGACTAGTTTGCTCTTAAACCTATTTGATTCAGCTTTTAGCTTTTTAACCAAGAAGCTAGCTGAAAAAACTAAATTAGTGCAGTCCAATTCTAATGGTGAGTTGATGCTCTCTACTCGTTTTCTTTGATAAAAAAAATTGTACATCCCAGATCGAATTGCCAGATTACAGAGTGTCGTATGTCAGTTCTTTATGTGAATAATGTATATATCATGCTTCTTTTATTACACGAAGCTATATAGACAATTGAACGCAATCACGATACATTTGCAATATGGAGTACAAGAGAATTAATATGTTTCACCAATATACTACTTGAACAGTCAAAAATAATAAAAACACTGGAATGTAAACTGAATTAGGAACCAAATAAGACATCACGTCATTCAGGGATATTTTGGTCATTATACCTCAAGGTTCACAATCAAAGCTAGAAAAAATCAAGTTGCCAAATGGCTGGAGTATTCACCGGATTGATTATACAAACCGCAACTTACATGCATGGGTAGTTAGCTACAATCTAAAATCTGTATAATTTTAATATGTTCTAAAGGAGTACTAAAATCTGTATACTAGGATACTGGGTCTGATTAAATAAGTGAATAAACAGGAAGTAGAGAACTCTTGATGAGAAGCTACTACTAAAAGTCTAAAAGATGCGCTAAAGGCTGGGAGTCTAACCTCTAGAGACAAATCCAGTATCCTTGGTCCCTCTCTGTTCTCTGAAATCATTAGCAGTTTTGGAGCATGGTAGCAGAGTCACCGTCAAATCATCAATCAGAGCCCGACCTCATATATTAGCACTCATTTAGCAGCAAGGATAATTCCATTCTTTGAAAACAGCTTGTAATCGATCAAGCTCATTCAGTTTGCTACACTTGGAATCTCATTAGCAGGAGTATGACTGCAAGGACAATTTCCCTGTTGCGCCCTTGCGATCAGCGCCACGCCAATCAACCGTCCCGTCACGCCATTCCCTCGCACGCTTCGACATGTTCGCGTTGCCGTCTCGGCTTTAGCCTTCGTGTGGTCGTGTCCCTCTCCGTCCGAGGCGCGCGCGCGTGAAGAGCGGAGAAGAAGCTCGCGTCCCTCATCGGTGGTGACCGCCGTTGTTCGCCCCGCCGGGCGCCTCACCGTGCCGTAACCATGCAGCTCGACCGGCGCGGATCGCGGCGGCGCGCGGACACATCACATGGCGGAGGGGGGCGCACACAGGATCGAGTGAGTCCACGGCCAGTCGTGTGCTTGAAAACGCGGCGCCAACCGAAGCTAAATGATTCGGTTGCAGGTGCGCGGGGGCTTCTCCGGCCGTGGCACCAGCCGGCACGCCGCTATCTGGTCCAGCCACGGCGGCGTCTCATTTGTTGTAGCGCAGCCTGCTAGCTGTACGTGCCGGTGGACGCGCGGTGCGGCTTGGCCGCATTCGTCCGCGCTAATAATCTCCCTCGGCTCGCTGGGACCGACGCGAGTACGCGAGAACCTGTCTACTCACAGTGCTTATGCCCTGATTGGTGCCGGAGAGATGGAATAGAATCGAGGGAGGTGGACTAGTCATGTCCGGTCAGTGCGTGTGTGAGCGAGACGCACGCAGCAGAGAGCACACCCCATCCATGGCAACGGATGCAGAACCAGCGGGCGTACGCGGCCGTAAATGCCGAGCTGACCGGCGCTGCTGCCGCTTTAATTTCTGGCTCGGGTCGGACAAGCAGTAACAATCCATCATCCTATATCGGTGGTGCACACGGACTAGGTAGGCTACCGCGTGTTTGTTCACAGCACTGCATTTCCCCGTGCCATGGACAGACACTCATTCCATCCCGACATATAATTACTTTGAGTTTTCTTAATTAAGAGAAGCGAGTTTTTTAATTAAGAGCAGTGATGAAATTAAACAATAAAATAACTAAAAAGTTACACAAAAAATATTTGTAATTAGTTAAGATGAAAGAGTACATATGTAGAAAAGTTGATATATTTTAAGATAAAATCTATGAGATATAAGTAGCATAGTTAAGATGATTTATGTTGGCACAACGAAACTAGAGGTGGCAACGTGTCCCCAAACCCCAATCCCTGATGGGAAAAAACCCTATTAGAGATTGCAAGTAAGAGTAAATAGCTACTCATAGGGATGAAATTGGTAGAAATAGGTCTCCATTGGGTGAACAGGGGTGGGGATAATCCCCACACCCTCGGCCCCAAATCCCCGTTTACCCGAGTTCCCGCAAGGCCTAGTGTCCCAGCCTAGAATCTATGGCCCAGTGGCTCAAACCCATCGGGTAACCCTAGCTTTTGTGTAGTCTCTAGAGTCTAGTCTCCACTCTCCTCATCTCCTGGTCTACCTGTGGCGACATGGGTGTGTGACGGTATGGACATGGCGATGGCACGAGTGCGACGCGTTGGCCGCTGGCGCGCTGCCTATGCAGGTGTGTGGGACTGCAGGTGTGGAAGCAGTGAGAGCGAGACTGCGCCACTATGGGTTGCGGGCGTTTGTGTCACCGGCTAGGCACTATGCCTGTGCGGCTAGCCACCAAGCCGGTTGTGCCTACAACGACGGAGTAGCCTAATTATGTGAAACTGTGATTCATCGCACGTGGTCGGCATGGGCAACTAGGTGAACAATGCGAGTGCGTGACTATGCGAGGTAGGCAGGCAAGGGCACGACGAGGTAGTGCAAGGCAGGCATGGCAACAAGGGTAGGAAGCCAACCTGCTGTCCCATAGGCGGCAACGAGCCCACTACCCTACGAAGCCGGTGACCTACTGTTGACACTAGAAATTGGACCAACGGGGCGTCGAGGCCGTCTGCCATCAGGTTCACAAGATGGGCCGATGGGCCGCTAAAAGCACTCAATAGACAAAGTTGAAGCGTCTACGAGATGGGCTCGAATTTAGTTGGGACTGGTTTATCTCCAATAATTATTAGATTAAAGTTAGTCTAGATTATGTTTTCCAATTATCGCGAGTCATGTACAGGTTGTTTCTTTTCACCGGCTATAAATAGATGCACCCGGAGACCTTGTAAATTATCTCAGGATCAATCTATTTAATTCCAGTTTTTGGTGCAACGCTAACTTTTAGGAGTAGAGGTAATGTAGTTTTTCTCGGTGATTTTCTGTCTCGGGTTGAGCTGCATCGGTTTAATTCGATCTCCAGCAAGAAACAAGTCTCGTCCGATGATTTCCTGTCTCGGGTTAGGCTACATCGGTTTAGTTTAATCTTCAGCAAGAAACAGGTTTCGTCACATGGCAAATACATCTATTCAGCCAAGACTTTCTCGGTTCAATCTGATATTTTGGGTTGTTGTTAGTAAGATAAATTCTATTGAGTCGGTAGGTTCGGTCCATCGTTTCATTGGAGCTCTAGCCGATGAGGTATCATGGTTCCAAGTGCTTCATCGTGATCCTAGCCGATTGAGTCATCCCAACTCTTAGCGTGCATCACGATCTCCTTGTTTTTACTATGCGATGGATGCTTGTTAGGAGTTTAGCCAATATGTTATTTCTCACACTCGTGCGTATCGGATGTGCAGCCGATACAGTGGTATCTGTCGATGATGTCATCAACCCATTGGCTGATATGTTCAGACAACCAATATCTCTGAATCTTATCAATTGCAGGATTAAATTGACTGACATACTCTGCACACCTCCGTGTTTTTAGGACCTGTACTGGAGCTAAGCAGATTCTTCCAGACCTTCGAGTGTGAAGGTGCAAAGATCTATGGGTGATTTTTGCGTCAACACCAGCATCCTACCTTCCCACCGTACCATCGCCGGTGACCTACATCCCGCCTTCTACTGATCGACTTGATTGCTTCTAGATATTGGATTTGTGTTGTCACCGTTGCGGCGTTGCTTCCCTCTTGTAGGTTGTAGCATGTAGTTGTGTGTGTGTTGTTAGTTTTGCCCAGGAGAAAACTCACACATAGTTGGAGCAATTTTCTTCTTGTATTTCTCTCTTCAAGACTCAAACTGATTACAATGCTTTATATACGCAGCAGCCAACCCACGACCTGTTGCACGACTTGGCCCATGAACGTTGCTGCTGCATGCAACCACACACATGCAAAACAAACTCCTCTAACATCACTTTGCATGCGCTGCTTGGACCGCTTCGTGCTCCCAGCGAGTGTGCATGCCCAACTAATCACCATGCGCACTAATCACCTACATGCACAGCTAAGCAAATTCCTCTCAACTACGAACTAACAACCCCTAATATGAGTTTAATTAAAAAAACTAGTAATAAACATCAAGATTAGCACTAACAATCTCCCCTTAATCTTGATGCATTGACTCACAACAAGCGACATTCGATCTCTTGACGCATTTCCAAGGAGTTTTTCCGCCTTCTTGTTGACGATGCCACCAGTCTTTCGTCGGTAACACAACTAGACAGTGACGAAGACTCTTACTACACTTTTACTACAGCTTACACATATGAGAACTTGGACACACCTATAGGAACTCATACGCGCACACATTTATCATGCACTAACTCACCTACATGCATGACCATACCACAAATATACACACGTATGTCACACACACCTCCTACGTGTATACAAAGAAATAAATGATACATGCAACACTTCTACTGTGCCATATACACAACACCTTTGCTTGACGTCACCGCTGCACAACACACCCAATGCCTTGCGTTGTGCCCTACCTGCAGCCACGCTCCACGCCATGCCTCCGCATCCATTAGGCGTCGGCCGACGAGCCTGACGCCAGCGGGCCCTCCGCGTCCAGCCTCCAACCGCTGCTACCGCCGCTTAGCGTTCCTTCGGCCTAGGCGCCCGAGCGCGCTGCGCCTGCTCCGTCCGCACGCGTGAGAACCACGCCGTCATCGCCATTCGACGCCCGAGTGTCGCTACTGCTCGCCGTCGCCCAGACGCCCATGGCCGCCTCCAGCGCGCACCACCAACCGCCTCGCCGTGCTAGATCTGGCAGGCCCAGCCGTGCTCGCTCGCTGCATCGGGAACCCGCGCGCCGCCTACATTGCTATGCATACACGCCTGCCTGCGTCGCTGCTCCTAGCGCCTGCCTACGCCGCCAACACGTCGTCGCCGCGCCAGCGCGGGCCCGTCGCACGTGCCCATAGCCCCTCGCTACTAGCTCTGATACCAATTGTTAGCTTTGCCCAGGAGAAAACTCACACATAGTTAGGGCAATTTTCTTCTTGTATTTCTCTCTTCAAGACTCAAACTGAATATAATGCTATATACATGCAGCAGCCAACCCACTACCTGTTGCACGACTTGGCCCATGAACGTTGCTGCTACATGCAACCACACACATGTAAAACAAACTCCTCTAACATCACTTTGCACACACTGCTTGGACTGCTTCTTGCTCTCAGCGAGTGTGCATGCCCAACTAATCACCATGCGCACTAATCACCTACATGCACGGCTAAGCAAATTCCTCTCAACTGCGAACTAACAACCCCTAATATGAGTTTAATTAACAAAACTAGTAATAAACATCAAGATTAGCACTAATATGTGTGACTTCTTCTGTCGCCTGTTTTGTGCCATGAAACCCATGACGACCTCTGCTCCTTCCAGTCTTTCTAGCTCTGCCATCGTCGATGACCGGTGATATCTTTCCTTATCATCCTCTGATTCATGTTCATTAACCCCTCTTGTAGCCTAGTTCTTCGATTCTTCCTATTGACACCTCTTCGTCCGACCATCCTACCTCAAAGGGACACTAAGTCTGAGTGTCCTCCAGTGCTGTCGACAACAACAAAGATGGATAAAGTTGCCATCGTCGCCGGTGGACCTAGCCTAGTAGTACTAGCTCCACTTGAGACGGAAAAAAGCTACTTTATGGTCAAAGCTATAGCCATAGCTGAGCCAAAGCATCTTCCTCGATCGGTCAAGCCTACAGATCTAGAGCGCTCCTATTTGAAAAAGTGTTCTTATTTGGTGCGAGCTTCTATTGGGTTCGTATTATACAACCCCTTAATTACTTTCACGCAATTTGATTTGGTGCTTTGTGATAAAATTGTAATCATTGCTATTTTCCTGACTTGTTGGCTTGTTGCATGATTAATCCAAGTATGTCATATGTTAAGTATGAAATAGGAAAACATGGCAACTTTGATACAATTAAGGTTAAACACAATTGGTTTTTCATCTTTCTATTTGCAAGAGAATCTACATATAGTACATAGGTGATTTAGTTGCCACTGCTTTAACTCAAAAAATAGACCCTAAAATGCATTAAAATGCGTAATAATAGTATGCATTACTATACAATACGCATGATAAGTGCTCTTATATATTTTGCTCCAATTCATGAGTCAGCACCTCCTTTAGTCATTTGCTTTTAATTTGACAATGCTATAACAATAATGTATTAATGTGATAATACATGTCCTCATGTATAGGCTCAAAAATGTCTACCACGAGCAGTACCAGCCAGCAACAAGTTGCATGCTCTCAAAACTCACATCCAACATCTAAGTCACTTCCATAGCCTAACTCTGTTGAGGATTCAGAACAGATAGAAATAGATGACGTGGAGAAAATGGTGGTAGAAGAATAGGTAGAAGATGGTGGTCATACACGTTCAAAGAGAAAGCTCACTTCAACTATTTGGAAGGAGTTGAAGAGAGTAAAAAAAAATACATGGGAACAATCAAGGCAAAATACAATTACTGCTTCAAGAAGCTTGGGGGAGAAACAAAAAATGGAACAAAGCACCTTCATGACATTTTAAAGACATGCACACTTAAAAGGATCAAAATGTCGAGGAAAAAATGTATTGGCATAAGGCATACTAAGGCTTGATTGCAAGGAACTAGAAAAAATTCCATTGGACAATTACACTTTTGATCAAGACATTAGTACCAAAGCACTTATTGATATAGTAGTGCCTCATGCTGGATTTCGGCGATTTGTGAGTGCACTACAACCATTATTCAAGATGGACACTAGAAGCACCATAAGGTAAATTGTGAATTTGTGATCAATGTGTTGTTGTAATATATTGTTGCAATTTTTAGAATATTTTCTATTTGATTTCAGGAAGGAAATTGTCTCATAATATGAGTGGTTACATGGCCATCATAACACATTTTATTGATGAATCTTGGATACTTTGAAATATAATCATGAGGTAATAACTATTGTCAACTTCGATCTGAATCTGAATGCATTTACTATAATAACCTGTGCTATGAATCTAAGTGCATATATTGTTTGTTCACATATTGGTTCATCTATGTTCCAAGTCCTCACACTGTTGAAGTTATTAGTGAAGAGATATATGAAGCATTAGTTCAATGGAACCTCGATGAGAAGGTGCTACAAATGATGACTCTTGGTAAGTGTACTACAAATGATGCAACAATTCCTATGCTTGTGAGAAAAAAAATGAAAAAACCAAGCTTATTAATGATGGGAAGGTGCTACACATGCGGTGTTGAGCTCATATCTTTAATTGTGAAGAATGGATTAGAACATTTGAAAGATGCAATTGAGAACATTCGTGATACCGTAGCTTATTGGATAACCACACCAAAGAGGGTAGAAAAGTTATACTTGCTTACTACTTTGATGGATGGGTACAATGTGCAAGAGGAAGAAGATAACATAAAATCATTGGCACCGACAATTGGTAGTATGGAAGTTATATCTTCCTCTAGTGAACGTGTTGCAAAAAAAGACCAGCATCACTTAGGTTCAAATCTTAGTTAGACCGCTACTTGTATGATGAGTTACTCCTAATATCAATAAGGACTTTGAGATTTTGGATTGACGAAAGGTCGCTAGAACATATTATCCTATTTTAAGGAGAATAACAAGAGATATATTTGCTATTCCAATTACCACAATTGCTTTAGAATCTATTTTCAACACTAGTAGAATAGTTCTTAGTAAGCATCGTAGCAGACTCATTGCTAAGATGTTAGAGGCTATGTGCTTCCAAGACTGGATTCAAAACAAGTACAAAGGTACATTTGAGGTGCATCTCATAGTATCTTTTTTGTTGATTGCAAAAAAACTCCATATTTTTTGTAGTTCAAGACAATAAACAATCTGCTAGCTTTTGATCTTGTGTCCAAGACATTCTGGAAGGTCTTTAGGTATTTCCCAAAATCAAATACAACTCTATTCTTTCATTCATCTTTTGTACAAAAGCTAAGTTTATGTACTTGTTGAAATAAAAAATCTCATAGTTTGTCTGTTTGTGTACTCATGTAGAACTTAAACCTTTGATTCAACAGTCAACAGTCAACACTCAAGAACAAGAAGTGGTGTGGAAGACTAGAAGGGCATGTGCAAGTGTAAAGGCCTACTAATCTGTTATTCTACAAATACATGTGTAACTAACTATTTATGTATTAACCTTTGTTGTAATGGCCAATAGAACATATGTCATGATATGAATATATGATGAACTTTTATTTTGTTGGACAATGGACACTTGGACTTGGACTAGTGGTGCCATGGTGGAATATGGACTGGTCAGGGTGATTGGTGAACTAGTGATTGGTGAAAGATTAAATGGTGATTGAAGTATTGAACTGATGTTGTTGCAAACTTGCAATGTTGCTTAATTAGTGTTCTATGTACTAATGTTTATGTGCTTGTGGACTTGTATATTGTTTAGTAAAAAGTGACTCTGAAGTGAAGTCTGAAGTGATGTTTATTTATTCTGTTTTTGGAACACTGGTTATCGGGTATGGAAACTTTCCTCGTACCTACGTGGGTACGGGGATGGGAAAAAATCTTACCCATATGCGGGGACGGGGATGGGGACAAACAGTTTTCTTAGGTGCAGGGCTGGGGACGAGGTGTCAAAATCCGATGGGAGCAGACCTGATGCCACTCCTAAACAAAACAAGTTACACCACAACATGTGTGTATGATGAGTAAGGAACAATGAGGATTACCTATACGGTTGTTCTTGGGGATGATGGGTAAAATATAAATATAAACACAAAGATTTATACATATCCAGGCCTCCAACAGGATAATAGTCCTACATCATGTGATTTATAATACCAGATAATCAAGCTTATAGAGAGTGGTCTTCCTCTTGCCTCTGTCTTTTTTACCACCGCGTTAGGGCCGGTATTTATAGGCAAAAGTATAGGTAGAAAAAAGATGGGGCACCCCCTCATAGAATCGACTATATCGGGATTGTTCCTAAAGTTACATACGAATTTCAATGTAATATACCGTATTTAGACATAGGCGATCATTACATATATAATATTTTTCTTAACTGATTGCTTTGTCTAGCTTCGGGGCCACGAGTATTGAATTCCCACCTTGTCGGAGAGGATGGGCAGCTATCGTTTTGGTCCTGCGATCGAGGTGGTATTACCTTTGAAGCCCTCCTTTCGACGGAGGGGTGAGGATCGTCCTTTGCCAAAGCTCTTGTCTTTAGAGGTGTTGAGACTCATAGGGCCCCTGGTCAAAGAGGGCCTTCGGGAGCACTAGGGCCCTTCATTCTTATGTCATCAAAGGGGTGGCTATTGAGTCAGAATTCCCCCAACAATATAGTAGTATATAGAAAAATTGATATATTTTAAGATAATGGAGTACAATCTGATGTTATCTAGTTGAGTAGTAAGTAATTAGGACTAGTTGTCTGCTGTAGATATAAAAAAGTCAATGCGAATGTATAAATCTTGGAGTCTGATGAACGAGAGGCAGTGTTAGGCTCACGAGTCACGACCATAGCCCACCTAGGGATAGGAATGTATGCTAGTACTTCCTTCGGTTTTATTTTTTGACTTATTTAAAGTTTTTGAATCTTAATTTTTGGCGTTGTAGTGATTAAGATATTATTTTGAACTTACTTACCCCTACATATATACAAATTAATTAATATAGATAAAACAAAAAAACGTACTAATTAATCACATACTCAACAATATATTAAAACGTGCAAATATAAAATCAGAACATTATTAACTACCCGCGCCGGCGCCGTAGATCCCACTTCCCGAATCAATGCATGCACAGGAGGCAATTATTACGGTGTTTGTGGACGGCAAGTCGTACGTTGGTAGTAGCTGCTCTCACGTACCGCCCGTGTATATTCGTATACCGCCGTATACGGTATACTACACTTCCGGCTAGCTGTATTGTAATGGTATTACTAACTAGTCGACCTGCTGAATGCTCATTTACGCGTCGTGCCAAACCGCAAGCGGGCGCCGCTGCCGCCCCCGCCGCGCGCGCGTTCACCGAAGCGAGCGAAAGGTGCCCATGCCACCCACCAGGCTGGCCACGGCCACCCGGCACGCATCGCGCGCCACGACGCCACAGCCGGCGCGCCACGCCGTGAGGAGATTGCACGGACGTCGCCGTACGTGTGCGCGTGGCCCGCGTCGGCGCTGTCGCCTTTAGCACCGACCGAGGCGGCCGCGAGCGAGCCAGCGCCCGGCCGACGCGACGGCACGGCACGCCGAGTCCGCGACGAGCCGAGCTGCGGCGACGGAGTTGACGGAAAGATGAAGCGTTGGTCGCGGCGGTCGCGCGCCCGCGCGGATGCCTTTCTCCGTTTCTCGAACGGAAACAGATTCGGGCGTGCAAACCGGAAGGGAAAGCGCGGTGCACATCAGCTTTTCTTTTGTCTCTCGGCTTGGTTTCTTCCCCGAGTTCCATGCAGAGCAGGCACCAACGTCGTGGTAAAGCTGCCGCCCGACACATACGTCTTTTCTCAGCAACACAATGTCGTGGCAGAACTACACAAGTCACACGATATGCCAAGCTACCCGGTCCCAATCGCGAGCACAAACCGTGAAGCAAAAACAAAAACGAACAAGAACGATAAATGTAATAGAAAGGGGGAGCAATTTACTACAAAGCGACTTCACATGGGAGATGGAAATATTTTACATGCATACTACTACTACCACTACCGGATTATTGAACTAGACAGACGGCGGCGAGCGATTACAGTTAGGAACAAGGGAGAGGTTCATCGCGGCCAAAAAGACAATCTTTGCCACGTTGAGACAAGGAGGCGCGCACATGCACGTTTTTTTATCACGGCATCATGTGTTCGATATCAACTAATAATACTTTTAATCCTAGCGTCTAAGCTACGGTTTCAGCGAGCGCGGCGATCACCGTTTGTCCGTAGTGGCGAATCGGACGGTCCGCGTCAAGCGACGACGACGCCGCCGCCGCCGCAGTCCTTGTTGTCGGCTCTTCCGCCGTCTCTCGGGTCGCTCATGGACCGCAGCAACGGCGACTCCGACCCTACGGTTTGGAGACGAACAGTGAGAGATGTTACTACGTTGGGTGTGTCACAGTGGCACAGTCTCACAGAGATGGGGGTCAATGGTCATAGGAGGGGTGATGGTACCTTTGGAGGCGTTGAATGAGCGCTTGCAGTGGGCAATGGCGCTCTGGATGCCGTCCTGCAGCTGCAGCAGCGAGTCGTCGCGGCGCTGCGGCTGTGGCGCGGAGGACGGTGGCGACGGCGCGGCGGC
>ASSH01052156.1:0-19300 GCA_000418225.1 Zizania latifolia
CCGCTGGCTGCTGCAGCTGCGGCGGCGCCAGCGGCGGGCGGAGGGCGAAGTGGTCGAGCGGGAGGGTGAGGTGGGGTAGGTGACGGCGCTGGCGGACGAGAGCCATAGGTTTGAGCAGAGGAGAGAAGAAGAGTCGAGAAAGGTGGGAGCTGAGGGGAGAGGAGAGGCGCGCGTAGTGTATATATGGGAGAGGAGAGCGCCGGACTGGGGGATGGAATTGTGTGGCGGCCGGCGGGCGAGTGGAGGAGAGTGGAGTGCGGGAGGAGACACCGACGGGTGAGTGGGTTTCGGGATTCCTTTTCGTCTGGTTACTCCTCTCCGCCTGCCGTGTGTAACTGCTATGCGGCCCCTCCGTCCGCGGCATCATCTGCATTGCCGATCGGAGCAACCGCTCTCTGTTTTCTCAACTAACCGTCCGTGCGTTATAGTGAAAAATATATATTTTCAGTTAATAATATTTTAAAGTAGCGATTGTTTTGGTTTGTGATTTTTGAAAAGCTATATTATGTCTCATTTCTTATATAAGTTGCTTAACATTCTCAAATATAAGTCATTTTATAACTTCTATGTTTGCTCCTGTCAAATAAATTTTGCATCTGTCACAAATAAGAAACCCATCCTTTCAAAGAAGAATAAATGAAATAACAATAAATTAATTTTAGTTAATTTATTAATTTTTATGTAAATATTAAAACAACGTATATAAAAGTAATCAAAGAAATTAAGTGTCTTTTGCAATACTTATAAAAAATCGATGTCCTAGAATATGTGCAGTCAAACATCAAACCTTTAAATCATTAGTGAATAAAACAATCATTAGTAAATAAAAATATTAGGATTTGATATGTAAAAATAATATCGGTAAATTTGTCACGAAAGATAATTTTATATAGTTATATTTTTAGAAATCTTTAAATAGAAAAGTTAGTGTAAAGATATGTGAATTGTGATGTTCCAAACACGTCGATTTGAGAACGGAGTAGTTTTTTTTTCATTTTTAGTTGATACGTGCAAGGTTTTGCGATGGAGTGGTTAGTGTTTTATTATTTTGAGGATCTATAAGTCCATTTTCTCTCTACAGCTAACTGATTCCTTTTAGAAAACAGATTGATTTTTTTCACAATAACTACTTACTTTTGACGTTTTCTTTTTTAGTATCTCCTGATATTTGGGTATGGAAAAATATGATAAATTTAACTCGGTTCCATTGTCACCATTAGACTCTTTTAAATAAGTAGGAAAATGTCCGCACGCAGGGCTTGTTTTTAATCCGTAGGAAGCTTCTATTGATCAACCCTTATACTTGTGAGAACAATATTCAGAAAAATCTGCACGCTTAATCCAAATTGCTACTCGAGGGCATACGAAATCACGAAACACGCACCAACAACATAATTTGGTACTGCTGGTACCGGTTTTTTTCCATTACCAAAAAGAGCTTAATCAGCTCTGTAAGTCACCACGGCACTCACCAACGACGACAGGCAAAAATTTATATGTACAATATATATTATTACTGTAGCTACTGCGTTTATATTGATCGATTCGCCCTGCCTCCCACGGTGGACGAAGCAGCAGCGAAGGTAAAGCACACCCAGCGCGCTGCGCGCCCATCACACATGCGGAGGCGGGCAAGTGCAAGATGTAAACAGAGAAAGGATAAGGATTTCTCCGTTTCCTGATAGGACGCCACGCCACGACAGGCGCGGCGGCAGCCAGCGCGAGGCGGGATCGAGAAGCGGCTAAGAACTTTCCGACGCCGCGACGGCGACGCACGCCACTTGCGCCACCACGGCCGTGCCGGGAGCGACGCACGGTCACGGGCACGGGCACGGGCTGTGACTCATCGCGCTATCCGGATTCCGGCCGACTCCGTTGCGTCGCGTGGCGCTGCGCCATCGAGCGTCTTGTTTTTTTGGTTTTTGTTTTTGTGCTTGAGCTTGGAGAGCGACGGTTGGATAGGTGTTTGCTCGTCATGATACCTGGAGGCTGGATTTCGGCGGGATAAACATGCATGCACGGTACGGTGCACCTCTCTGGAAGTAGCGACAGTGATGCGCTGGGCTAGACGAATCGAAGATTTTAGTTTGCTGCAAACTTGCCATAGATTTTTATTTCATTTTTACCGGTGGTGTTGCTAGGAACGAACCTGGAAGCGTGCGTGAATACGGTGAAATCTGCCGAGGTGGACGAACAGCTAACGTTTTTTAAATTTGTTTTCTGTGTGTAGCTAGGCTAGTCTTTTTCCAGTGGCATAAACAAATGCAAATGACGCACGCCGTTGTTCGTGATAGGATATCCATCTCCATCCCGTCTCTCTGTACAGATCTGGCACCGGCTAAACCTCTCCTTTTTCTTTTCTATATAGGCGCAACTTGTCAGTTGGAAACCCATCTCTCACTCGGCCTTTTGCTTTGCGTCTGGTCATCGCAGAGGAATAAAAAACATATACCATGGGACGTAAAAGTAACCAAGCAAACCTGAGGTTACACGTGATGGAATACGAAGCGGGCACGAGACAGGCAGGCGCCGGGGTGGATGCTTCTTACGCGCTCTTCGCGCGAGCGATCCGCAACCGTCGGTTCCTACGGCCTTCCTGCAACTGTGTTCCTGCACGCCTCACGTTGATCTGCGATTCTGTGCGCTCGTGTGCCCCTAGCCCCTATCACGAAGATGTCGTACGCAAGAGCATTAGATTTTTGTGCGGGTTAGGTTTGAGCTCATATCAGCCGCCCCAACACTCCAAGCATACGTCAGAAAATGGATGGATTAGATGTACATGGTTTTGTTTGACGCAGTTTCAGGTGAGTTTTTTTAAGCGGGTTAAACTTAGCTTTAAATCTTAATTTAAAGCTATAGATAGATTAAAATTGTTTAGTTGATCAATCTGATTTTTATTTTAAATTAAAAACAATAGTTTAAATTACTTTATTTTATTATAGAAACATTAGATCCAATATATAGTATTATCCAAAATAAACCTTATAATTAGAATAATACTAATACTAGCGAGTAAACTTTGCACAAATTGACGTGTGCGCGGATTTGTTTGATTGTGGAAGAATCTCACCCGCTGCATGCCCAGATGCTACGATGCCGCCGCCAACTCACAGAGAAAAAATAGGGAAAGCTCTGTTGCTAGTACATGCAGTCCAAGAAGCTTGATCAATTAATAAGCTTAGAATGGGTTAGAACGTGTTTGATTGAGGTATAAAATATGAAAAGCTTATAGTAAGCTATGAGTTATAAAAAAGTTGTTCTAAGCTATTAAAAAAATTATGAAGTTATTTGAATGTAATAATTATAGATCTATAGTAAGTAATTTCATAAAGCTTAATAACAGAAAATGATGATTTCATATCTCAATTATTAGTAAATATAATAAATTCATATAAACCGGTATGGATCACACAACGCAAACCAAAAAATTATAGAACATAAGACATACAATTTTTACTTAGTATAGACAACAAATTACTATGATTAAAAAAACTAGTGTCATACAACTGCAGAGGATTGTTGGAAAGATTCTGCTCTCCACTCTTGTCTTCTGCATTTTCTCCAACTATACGTGTATAATATACCGTTCAATCTCGCTCGTACGTTAAAAACAGAGTACGTACATATTTTTTTTCTTTTTTGAAGACTGAGTACGGTTCGATTTGATGAAGTACCGTTCCTATTTTCCATTCCGTTTTCTCGAGGCGCAAAAACCAAGGATTGCTTGCGGTCGCACGGTACGTCGACACCAGCTGATAGTTGATCACCGATTCACTGTTACCTAACCAAAAAGTGTAAACACTAAGCAGTGGCTTGTACGATTAGTTCACGGAGATAGATTCAAGCTGGCATTGAAAGAAATTGAGACAGGATGCCGGCAAGAGATCGAACGACTAATACCTTTTTCTCAAGTGCATCGTAGATCAGACTCGATCCGCTGAATTTCAAGTTGCAACTTGCAATGCAAGAGGTAATAGCATCGATAACGGAGTCGTGCCGAATTATGCCTACTTGAAACATAAAATACAGTTGTTTCATTTTGTAGGCCGGATAAGCACCACGAAGGACATAGTTCCACGTACCTTTCGAGCACATGGTTAATTAGCTAGTTATGCTTGTGATATTATGTTGAGATATTAAATCCTAAACAGGCACATACTTTCACTCTAAAGAAATATTATCGCCCCGTTGACAAGAGCAAAATATAAACATATATATAATTATTATATGATTCTATAGATAAGTAGATTGGTTGGATATATACTAGAGCGCACTGAGAGATAAATGCAATCATTTTCTGATCTTATACCAATTTATAATTTTTCTCTCAAATAAGCTATAATCTGGCCTCACGTTATTATGCAGATAATTCTAACATCATTTCTACTCATATAAACACATCTTTGCCTGCTAATGGATTGAAGATATTTGTTAGGCTGGTAGGCTTTTATTATATAGAGCCTATTAGAGACACATCCTTATGTTATGTATGGTTAGGCACGACCTATAGTTGTCCTCTAGCTACCTTTTAAAACTTCTTCATTGCCATCATGAATAGATTAGGTTTCTTTAAGTTGAATTTCCTCAAAGTATGCAATTCACATTATCTTTAGTCTCGATTATTTAGTCTGAATACAAATTCAAAATATCTATAGTTTGTGTGTTGATTTGCCAAATCGATTTGATATACTACTTTGATATTAAGCCACTCATTGTGCTTAATTCCCTTTTCATGTTAGTGTTCTTTTTTTTTTTCTATTACAATGATACATCAATCGCGTATCACCAATACTTGTGGGGTCAATGATACAAGTTACTAAAAGAAAAGCCAAAGAGTGCACAAAATTTATATAAAAGATAAATTGATATAGTTTCCCCCCCCAAAAGTTGTAGGACCATAGTTTGGATGTAGCTCCATCACTAGCTAGTACATTACTAGAATAAGTTTAAATAGTTACTATGTGTAACGATCATTCGCTGGGCTATAAATTCATGTATACCTAGGTCCTTATTGTAAAGCATACGATATGCTACTCCAATATGCAAAGAGTTTTATACATGTTCAGCTCTAAGCTAGATAATAACCATACATTGTATATAATCGATAATATGATTATAATAAGGAAAATAAATCTCCTATACAAATGTACTAGACAATGATGTTGTCTGATCGGAGAGATGTGGTTAGTCAGTCAATGAAAGTGAAGTGGTCATGCATTGAGGGCTTTATCTGGTCAGGTGCTTAGCTCACGTTATCTTGGATCTAATTATCGAAGTCCATGTCTGGCGTAGACCTGATGTGGCATGTAGACTTGATGTCCATTAGTCTTATATTTTCCTGATCCTCTCTAGAGACCATATATTTATGGAAACAAACATGTTTTCATAGGAGTTGTGGACACATTACGGTCATGTCTCACGTATGTCTGAGTAGTTGTGACATACTTACTATACTCGGACTCAGATTTTTTTCTTGTAACTGAAAAGTAACTGAAAGGTAATCCATGGTTGGGATAATTTTCTTGCAAATTAATTTATCCGATATTCCTGTTAGCATATTCCTACGGGAGATAGGTATCACATGTTTAATACACCGACACAATGTATGCTCACTCTTATTAAGGGTTGTCAATTTCCATGTTGTCAAGAACAAATATGAGGATATCTGATGGATCTAATTGTAAACATCTAAATTGATCCGATAAACGTAGAGCGCTTCTACATTTAAGTAAGTAATATAATTCGAATTTTAGATATAAAATGCAAAAGAGGTATTTTAATACAACTGTATTTCGGGTAAACTGTAGTTAATCCATGATAGCACAGAAGATTCAGTTAGTTATAATTCAATAGGCCATGTAGTACTGCGATGCGTTTCAAGTATGTGGTTCAACCTTGGAAGAACGGTTTCTGAGGGAGCAAAGCTAGCTGGTAATATGCATCTTCTGGCTCGAGCATCAGCAAAAGGTAGTCAAAAAAATTGATCATTTATTACTTTCAAGATATCCTCTTTAATTATGATGTAGAACTATTTGTATCAGTGAATATAGATTCAGATAAAAAAATACAAAACCACATCTTAAGAGCGACAATTTATCAAATGTCAAAGTAGTCACGCCGCCCACACCACATTACCCCGTCGCCGGCTCGCCGCTAACGCTAACGTGCCGACCTCCCTCCCAAATCTTGAATCCAAAAAGGCAGACGGGCTCAACGAGAGCGCCAGGCAGCGCAAGTGGGCGAAAAGGGGAGATGTGTGCTAACGCCTGCGCTTCTGCAGACGCCCCCAACATCTGGGGCACATCCGCATATGCATGAACGTCAAATTATCACTTCAGGACGGCTCAAATGCCATGCCCACCCCGCTCGTTTTCCTCATTTATGGTATGCGCGAGCTCTCGCGCGCGATGGGGGCTTCTAAGTGGCTGAGCCATCAGGCGCAGCCGGGGTCCCCACTAGGCCACTCGATCTCGAAATAGTGCATGAAGCAGACCGCTACGTCCTTTTCAGGTACTCAACCTTGATGGAGGCCCTTCCTGTTGCATCTTGGAGACGTATTGGGAAGAGAGAACAAAGCAAAATTAGATGTTTTGATGACATGTAGGATGTAGCTGAGCAGACGAGAATAGGAGTAATAGGTACTCTTTTGGATCTTCAGCTAACTGAACACTTGTTCCATTCCAGAATCTGAAACCTGACGGTGTATCTTCTAGAGTCGCACCTCGTGCAGTAACCACTAACCAGCCAATAAATATCAGTCTTGGAACAGTTGTAAACAGGATATTGATTAAAACAATGAAGCAATTCGAGGGATACAAGTAGTCTCAACCTTGGTTGCCCCTAAAACAACGAAGAAATGATTTAAGACAGCTTACAAACAACAGTTTACTCATGGTCCCTGAAGCCGGCAGTAAGTAGAAATTTTTTGTAGTTGTGATGCTCCTTGTTAGATTGATTCATTGACGCGATCACGACCGACGATTGGCTGGCTTCTTAGTCTTTTTTATCTATCCTGCTGTCAAACTAATGGCATGTACAGAAGAATTAGCTATAGTGCATCTGTGTCCTATATACCTCCATTCCTAAGCGACTCTGTACGTGCTACGCTGTGTTACTGGGAATCAGCAGAAGATTGGGTCGACATATCACTAGGTTTGTCCTGGGTATCACGAAGCATAATTGATCAACCACTCGAGACTCTGGAAGAAAAGATTACCGGACGTTAGATACCATGGCACGCTAAATACCCAATATGTCATACGCTGCAAACTGTGAAGAACACTCATTCATCACGGCAAGCATCATCGTTTGAGAAGAAAACAAACCATTAGGCATTCAGGCAGATCGTCATTCTTCGTCCTCATGTGACTCTGTATTTATGTGAAGAGCAAGTGGTTAGGCAAGGATCAAAATGTTGTATGTTAAGAGCTAGTGGTTAGGCAATTAGGCAATTCAAGGCATTTGCTATCTGGCTAGGACATACCGAACTGAGAAAAGGTTCTGAAATTTGCGCTATGAAAGCTCTGAACGAATAGCAGATATAAGAGATGGAATAGCCAGCGACGGAAGATTGAAGTATTTACCTCCATGACCAAATGGCAAGATGACTCATTATCTGTGGCAAGGCAAGCAAGGGCTACCACTGCGGCTGCCACAGTTGAGGGCCAGTAGGAGAGATGTTTGTGGTCCAGAAGGGAGAGCAAAGCTAGGTACTTCGCCAGGTCCTCGACTTTTTCATCTGCTTTCGCAGCCTTGAGATAGAACCTGCAAAATTGAACAAACAATTGTTAGTTTCTTATTCATTCTGTCCAGCTAACACAAAAAATTGAAGCAAATGCGTATACATAGTATAGTACCAGAGGAAATGGTGGGTTGTTGTGACAAAGCACTGAAAGTTGAGGACCTCCTGAACCAGCCACTCCATGGCGACGACCTCACATCGGCTGAAAGTATTGATCCCTACTTTGAAAGCTTTTTGAAGGATGCTGAAAGAGATCATATTGTTAGATTGTTATCGAGTGTTCTAAAAAATGAGGTCGTTACTGCACAGGGCACATTGCCCTTAACAGAAACAAGGAATATGAAACAAATGCTGATCAAGAAACAAACTCAGTTCTGAAGTGATACAGCACTGCCGCAGTTCAAAATGGGCCGGTAGAGAATAATTGTTCCTGGGTTCATATCACATGCTCTGTGCAGTACTATGTGGCACATAAAGAATTGCACTCTAAAAAGCTCTCAAGGATACAAAGGTCTACTTTCAAAAAATATATAAGATTCATGTGAGTTCAGACTTTAAAACTTTAGCGAAAACACAGAGAAAGCATGTAAGGATCTCCAACCAGTCACCAAAACGCTGATGTCATAACTTTAGTTGCAACCAAAAGTGCAGAGATATAGAATTGTGCCAAGATCTATGCAAGTGGCCGTGCCTTGATGGAACTTCCTGAAGTAATCAAGCAATAGTTTTGGTCTTCCTTTAGTGTAACACTTATGATGCATCTAGTCACAACTCACAATATATAATATATACCGAAGGTTTTTTCCCCAAATTTAGTTCAAGGATGCAAACTAGTATGCTCAATTGTTTTGGTAGAGATGCTAGATCATAGGTAACACAGTCAAGAAACTTAATTACTAGAATGCTCACACTGTGAACTTTCTAAACGCAAGTAGATAGATGGGAAATAGTCTGAGTTCTCACATGTAGTGCTAAGTCTTGAAAGTGGTAAATAGCTACTAGATATGATTTAAGTTACTTTCATGTGGTTATTTATATAACATAGCCAAACTCATAGAATACTCATGCTCAGGTCTGTCAGAGTGTACACCAATGAATAGAGCTAAGGATCTTTCAGCACTGCAATTGAGCGATATCCCATTTAGACGATCTGACTAGGAGACTACCAGGCACCCACAACTTAAGTATCCATACTGAAACTGAGCATTCACCAAAAAGAAACATGTACTACAAGGGAGCCATTAGCCCATTACCAGTTGTAGGGTTGGTTCTCTTCAATACGGGTGGCCAGGGTGGTGCAGGCAATTCCCAGCAACTGCAGGTTCCTAGAGCCCTTTACATATCCACGTGTCAAGAAGCGGTCCATCAGTCCTATCCCCATGAACACTGTCTCTGGCTGCAGCTTCATCACTTGTGAATGCTAGCAATGCATGGGCAACAGTCATTCTTTGCAAGTTGCATACGAACTCTATGTAAGAACAAATATATTTGGCCACAAATGACAGGACAGAATTTTCAGGAAAAACTACAGTACAAGTATAAATGATCATGTTAGTAAATGATAAGTTGTGGATAAAAACCTTCAGACAGAAAACACATGGTGACATTATTTCAGAGGCTACCTGAAGTATCAATGCAAATATAACTGATAGAACCATAGCGTTGGAAAAGCTTAGTTTCGGAAGGAGGATAGAGAAAAAAGGACATATATTGGCAATGTGCTCTAACACTTTCATAGTTGCATATTTGGATAAAAGGTGATGAGGACATCCTGATTGCTATGGTGTGTCTCACAGACATGTCTGGATGCCATATGCAGATATGCCAATTACCAATGTCATGGGATTTCAGATGGCAAATGACTACAGATTACTAGGATTACTGGGATTTCAGTGACTAGACTTATATTGAAATTACTAGGATTACTACTACAGTGTTCACAAACAATAACACGGGGACTGCTGCAAACAATACAGCTAACTGTGTGATAAACGTATAAGCAAATGCAATACAACAAATTGTTTGGTGGCAGATAGCTTCCCTTACACAAAATATGCAAGATCACAACTGGACCTGCTGCCTCAGAAGGCCCAACACATCATCTACACTTGAGAGTAGCACGTTAGTGCAACGTGCAAACCGCACAACTATTGTGCTTGTCGAACATATCAGTCAGACAAATAAATAGACAGAATCTAGATCAGTACATGACTACGTAAGTATGCATATGAGCTAGCAGCACGATAGCCGCGTAACACTAGTCTCAACTTAGATCTATAAACCTTTGCGGCCCTACGCACAACAGATTGAGCTCGAGCTAGATGTCTTGTCCGACCGAGGCAAAGTGGTGATTGCAGCATACGTGTAAATACAGAGCACACTGACCTCGATGATCCAGTTCACCATGACAACGCGCTGCTCCACGACGGCACGGCCGTAGTTGCCGGGCATGGACGAGTACACGTCAGTGTAGTCGCGGGCAACAACCCCTCGCCGCTCACGCCGCCGGTACCGCTCGTAGCTCTCCTCGTCATCCAAGTCCTCAAACCTCTTCCCCTGATGCAATAATTCCCATCTAATGAGATCAAATTCGCATTGATTCGAGCGAACACGGCCAATTTCCAACAAAATTAGAGACATTGTGTGGAACCAGCATACCGCTAGTAGAGCGTCGTCGGTGACGGCGTGCGCTTTGGGGTGCGTGCAGGGGACGAACTGCTCGGCGAAGGCGAGGAAAAGGGAAAAGGTGGGAGATGGCGCGGTGTTGTCGTCGTCGTCGGACGAGGAGGAGGACTCCAGAAGGGGGGTGAAGGAATACTCGGCGCAGACGCAGAGTCCACTGCGCACCTCCTCCTCGGCCTCGGATAGCGTGAAGTCCTCGCGGGCTGAGGAGTGCTCGGTGGCCTCGGGGTCGTCGGCGAGCTGCTCGGGGCAGGCGAGGTCGGACTCGAGGACGGAGCCGACGCACGACGTCTCAGAGACCTCGATCTCGGCGGCGCGCGGCTTTGCGCCACCGATGACCTCCGAGCACTCGGAGGCGGTGGGCTGCGCCTCGTCCTTGTCCTGATGCCGAGGCCGCTTCTCCGGGTGCTGAGCTGCGGCGAGGGAGGTGGTGGAGTTGGCGGAGACGACCTCGCTGAGGAAGCAGGACGAGGCCGAGGTGGGCCACTCAGCGGGCCGCTTGGCAGCAGCCCCAGCCGCCGCGATCGGATTAGGGAGCAGAGGAGGAGCCGCCACCCCTCTCCGCCGGCGGAAGGGGTGGGAGCGCGGCCTCGTGGGCACCGACGCAAGCATGGTGTGCGCGTGCTTGCTTGCTTGTGCGATATGCTACAGCTATGTGTTCGCTTCCCTCGCTAATTATATAGCCGTGAGGCTGTCGAGAGGAAGGGGAAGAAGGAGCAGGAGCCGAGCGTTCGCCGCATCGCTTGATCGGCGAGGTCAGGGGTCCGAGGAGTTCTTTTCGAATTTTTAAATCCAAAAGCTTGATGGGTAAGCCACGCGGGGCGTGGGAGATGAACGTGGTGCACACAGCGCCGTCCTGACCGGGCCCACTTGCAGCCAGTGTAGATTCGCCGCTGTATCCCTGTGGGTCCCAGTCTCAGTAGGTGCACGGCCGATCCGCCGGAATAACGACCTTGCTCCACTCTTCCGGTGGGAATGTCGGGCTGTTGCAAGATTGCAAGGGCAGGAGCATAAACCGGCCAGGCCTCCAGCTGTCAATGCATAACGTATCGCTACGTTTTTTGAAATAAAAATACCGTATGTCTACGTGAGTGAGTGAAGTTTAAATTATAGTTGAAAATTTTTACGGTACTCATAAACGACGAACCGTTTATTCTATATGATCTATGACCGAGATTTGAATTGAGTGACCACTTTCTATAAGTAATAGTCACATCTCTTTTTTTTTTCTTTTTAAAGAGAATAACATCTATGCAGAATCTATCTTTCCATCCTTCCGGAGCTAGCCGTTTAAGCCAAAAACTATTATTATTTAATTTGAAAAATTAAATAATAATCGGTAATTGATGACCATAAAGGCTCCCTCATTGTTTTAGCTGATGTCTCTAGATCGTATTTTAAAACTATTAATCACAATTATTTTATCATTAAGCACCACCGTTTACTAGATGTGACTCCTGATCCACCGTTTGCCGCAGCCTTGAGGAAATCTGTACAGAGACATTTCCCTTATTAGTGCTGCTGCTGCTCACAGCTCACCCCATTTTGCAACCTGGGACCCTCAAGAGTTTCCGTAAACATCATCCACTCTTAAGCCACTGAATTAGCGCATTTGCCGTCAACAGATGAAATAACTAGTTCGAGTTGGACGATTCTGGCTGTAAATCTTTAGTCTGATTTTGATAAAGATCCGGCCGGTATACAACTATACATGAAGCTCAGAAATGAGCACATTATATATTTGATTGATCAGCACTGGTTCAAGCTATCTGTTAGGGAGATTGGGTGATATACCTGAGAGTTCATAGCAATGGTAGTTTACTACCTGAAGCATCCCTCTGATCTGAAACCGAGTTCTTCAGAAAAACCATGGGAATGGGGCAGTGGGCACCCACATTTTGCTCACACAAATCCTTCTCTACTGTACTACACAAATTATCTTCAGCGTAGGAAGTCTCAGGAAATGCCTTTCCTTGCTGTGATCAAGCAGCGAGCGCTGTTCCTGATTGGAATTCAACCATCATGACGGTTGATGCTCTTCTATGAGGGTTGGGAAGAATCAGACTTAGATCAATGGGACAGCACTTCAGAGCACCTCATCAATTCTGATATATATGATGCAAGCTCCTCATCACTGTTATGGATTAAAACTCGCATTAAAATCAACACGAGACGTGAAAAATCCTTGTGAAAAAACCACGGGAGACAGAAATTCACTAATGAAGGTGTCAGATTACATGTATAAATGTGGCATATATATCTACTAGTAGCGTGTCCGTGCTACCGCTACGGTAAAATCAAAACACAATAAACGTCTTGAATTTAAAAAATAATGAGATAAATGAAGATTCATGTTAAAAGAGATCGGTGACAAGACGGTTATCGTCGCGGGTGAGCACTCGACAGTCAACTCTGGTTACATAACTAACAGATTTCACCTCAAGTAGAGTACTTGTGAATGCAAACAAGCTGATTATTTCTCAAATAGCTACACAAGAATGGCAAAATTTTTGTTTTTCACATGAGATTGACTCATAATTCCAGAGCAAATAAATATTGCAAACCCCCTATACACAACACATCGCCTAGCACAAGCTAGGTCCCCGGAAAACACATAACCAATTTGGACTATAATGCATCATCGTAAATGGCGTGAAGCTACAAATATTGTCAATCTACCAGTCAGGTTAATCAACCACTGTTACCAAGCCCAGCTATCATGCCTGTAAATATGGCCACTGCAAATCCAAGCACCCCGCCAGCAAAAACCTGAGAAGTAACTCTAAAATCAATAATATGTTTCACAGGTGAGCTCAGAAATCAGAGTATCATACATGTTTACAAGCAGAATACAGCTTTTGCACTATCATGCTCTATTGATTTGTGGATGGTAAATTGCTAACAGGTACTTGCTTGACATCGGAGCAATAGATCAAACCTGAGAAGGTGTGTGCCCTAGGAGTTCTCGTAGTGGTCTTGTTTCTGCCAGTGGATGTTCTGATGGAAGTTCATACACGATTTGATTCAAGACCTAACATCTTAGAGTAGTTAGAACTGGAAGGCAATTTAAGCATCTATAGGATTGAAGAAATTCTGATCATATCCAACAGACAAATCAACACCATGTTTCCCAACATATGATATACATTAAGAATAACAATGAGATAGAACTCATAAGGGGCATAATGCAGAATAATCATGTGTTTGATTTTATGAAACAAAATTCATGTATATTTGAAGTATAGAGCAAGGGAAACCAGGAAGTACAGAGCAAGGGCAGAGGATCAATAACTGGCCAGTCAGATGAATCCTGCAAAAAACTTCATATGAAGATGTCATAGGCGCTGATCAGATTATTTCTGTTCAGATTAGATTAATTCAGTTCAGTTTAGTTGGTTTCAGTTCAGTTTAGATAAGTTGTTAGTTAATAACATATTAGATCAGATTGTTAGTTAATAGTAGATTAGATCAAGTTGTTAGCAGATTAGATCGGTCTGGTCATGTATATATAAACAGGACCCGATCAGGTGTCCAGGTCGTCGAGTATTCAGTTCAAGCTTTGCCTTCCCTATATTCCCCTGCCTCGGTGGTGTGGCGCCGGTCACGGCTCCTCCGCGCCATCGAGGTCCAGGGCCTCAACCAACTACTTCGTTTAAATGTAATTTAAGAAGATTAGTTCCTTCCAATTCTGTGTAAATCCCGACCCGTGACAACTTGGTATCAGAAGACTCAAGTTGGCCGCCCACCATGAGCACCGCCTCCGGGGTCGGGTCAGGCACGGATGAGGAAGTGACTCTCGCCGATGTCGTCCGGCGACTCAAGGCAATAGAGGACATCGTCCGGCCGTTACAACCTGTTTCGGACGCCATCGCCGTCCTAGAGGGCATAGTGCGGGAACAAGGGCAGCATCAGATCGCCCTCAATCTCGTGCTTGCGCGTGTGGAGCAGCAGGTCCAGGAATGGCCAGCCCAGGACCAGGGACACACGCCACAAGCTGACCATCGCGTAGGGGCAGATGAGGACGACGATGGCGGTGATTTCCTGCCAACGGCGCAAAAGTTGGAGTTTCCCAAATTTGATGGCACAGGGGACCCTCTGCCTTGGCTCAATCGCTGCGAGCGCTACTTCTGCGTACGCCGCACACCGGAACACAAGCATGTCGCGTACGCAGCCTTCCACCTGCTAGATGATGCGCAGCTATGGTACCATAGATTGGAACTCAACGGCGGCCCTCTGACGTGGAATCGCTTCGTCCAGCTCGTGAACACGTGCTTCGGCCCACCGTTGACGGATAGCCCAATCGGTGCGCTAGCTCTCCTCCGCCGCGATGGCTCCATCGATGACTATTGCAACAAATTTATGGCGCTGTCTTGCCGGGATCCTAGCATCATGGAAGCACAGCAAGTGCAGCTGTTCACTGTCAGCCTGGGAACACCGCTCCGCACGGACGTCGCTCTGCAGCGTTCGACCACGCTGGATGAGGCGGTCATGTACGAACAACGTGAGCTGCCGCAACCTGCCCCACCTCTGGCTCTGTCTAGATCGGTGGGCCCATCATTCCCCAGGCCCGCTTCCACGACGCCCCCTTCTGACCCTGTAGGCGGTCCGGCCTCATCAAGCGTGTCTGTCAACGGTAAGGCCCCAGGTACAAAGAAGCTCTCCCCTACAGAGATCGCTGACCACCGCAAGAACGGTCAATGCTTCCACTGCGACGACACGTTCACCCAGGGGCACAAGCAAGTTTGCAAGCAACTCTTCGTCATCAAGGCCATCTATGACGAGGAAGATCCATAGTACCCGACCGCCATCCCTGATCCAACCATCTCCATTCATGCACTCACCGACATCCAGTCGCGCTTCGGGAAGACAATGCAACTCCAGGTGGTCGTGAATGGCGCCTGGCTCATGGCGCTGCTGGACTCGGGCTCCACACACAACGTCATCGATGTCGAGGTGGCGACGCGTGCCGGGATTGCAATACAGGACCAGGCAGGCCTCAGCGTCACAGTGGCCAGCGGTGACCGGCTACTCAGTCCAGGATGCTGTCGGGACCTGCGCTTCAAGATCGGTGGTGAGCTATTCATCGTCGATTGCTATGGGCTCGCCTTGGGCTCGTATGATATGGTCCTAGGGGTGCAATGGCTCGAGTCCCTAGGTCCCATCCTATGTGATTTCAGCAAATGCACCATGGAGTTCATCCGCCACGGCCACCGCGTACTCTGGTGCGCCATCGATCAGTCGCTGGAGAGTTGCACAGCAGTCCGCAAGAGCAGAATAGCAAGAGAGGGGTCAGGCGGCGGCGGACGCAAGCAGGAGGGATGCGAACGAGCTCAGACAGCTCTATCCTACCTTTCAGCTCGAGGATGAGCTGCTTTTCTGGGGGGAGAGATGTCATAGGCGCTGATCAGATTATTTCTGTTTAGATTAGATTAATTCAGTTCAGTTTAGTTGGTTTCAGTTCAATTTAGATAAGTTGTTAGTTAATAGCAGATTAGATCAGGTTGTTAGTTAATAGTAGATTAGATCAAGTTGTTAGCAGATTAGATCGGTCTGGTCCTGTGTATATAAACAGGACCTGATCAGGTGTCCAGGTCGTCGAGTATTCAGTTCAGGCTTTGCATTCCCTGTATTCCCCTGCCTCGGTGGTGCGGCGCCAGTCACGGCTCCTCTGCGCCGCCGACGTCTAGGGCCTCGACCAACTACTTCGTTTAAGTATAATTTAAGAAGATTAGTTCCTTCCAATTCTGCGGAAATCCCGACCCGTGACAGAAGATCTCAACTGTGATAGTTCTTGCACTGTTTGTTTTAGTGTAAGGTCTTTACAGGTTGAAACATGAGAGCCGGTTACTGTAAGTTTCAAGAAATTATTTTGTGCAAAGACTGTTATGATATGTAATACGTTCAAGTGAAAGAAAAATAAATAGTTAAAAGTTATGAGGGAAATCATGTAAAATGATGAGGAGAATCAGGCTGAAATTAAGTATAAATCATGTAAAACAGCATAAACTTGAAATCTTTAGTTAAAGATCATGGGGAAAGAATAAATAAATATCTACTGTGATATAATGCATGAAGTCATCTTACTTGAGATCCGATTATTACTGCATCCCTATCGAGAAACAAAGTGAGATAACTAATAAGATTAAAACTCCCAGTCAACCACCTTCCAGCAGGCACAAAGAGCTCTGCCCCACCCTTTTCAGCAAACGAGCTGAGGTAGAACATTGCATTCGGAAATGCTTTTGTATTAAGAGTAGCACCATCACCAACAGCACCAAACTCAGTTATTGAGACACCGTGCGGCTGATAAACACTTGCTGTCAAGTCCTGACAGTACATGTCAGATGCAGTGGCCTATAGAGTCCCATAAAAAATGGTTGCAAAAACCAAAATGACTTGAAATGCCTATAACAAATTCCAACATATGAACATAAAAAATTAGTGTTCTCGAACTTGATTAAGGAAAAAAAAAATGAGCATAGTTCAGAAACAGATTCACACCTTTTTTAGGTTACCCTATTTATTTCAGAAACAGATTCCTGAACTTCAACAACAGCTACAACTCTAATCAAGTTACGAAGTTCTATGCAGAAGCCATTATCTTCTGAAAACCTGATCCAACAACATTTTATGGAATGAAACATGTTTATATCATAGATACAAATTAAGAACACAACTAAGGAAACATATGCCAGATTCTGTCATTCAGGCCCCCATTGAAAAGGATTTGCCATTTGCCAAGAACAGTTGATCTCTTGTAACAATCTCGCTCAGAATATATTTAACAAAATGAACATCAATGAACAACATAATCAAGTTTGTGTATGGGCAAAAAAAATACCAGAGTTGTATTCATGGGGCTGCAGCTGCTTCGCTCGAGCCTTATCGACTAACTCCTTCCATTTCCTTGACAAAGAATAAATGTCGACCTGCGTAAAATTAACAGCCAGTAAAGCACACAAAGGATGTAATTTAGAACAGAATTTTGTCTTTAAATAATATGTCAGTTCAATGTCTGCTAACAGTACCTGAAGAACAGTAGCAATAATGGCTGTTTTCTCTTCATACCATCCACCTGGTACTTCAAAAGCAAGAGCAATATGTGTCTTCTGTTCATGAAAAGGGAGCCAAGATTATGGAAGTGTATATACACATCGTCATCAACAAACAGTGCAAAGCAGCAAAAAGACTCACGTCAGAGTCTGCTTGACAACGATAGTCTCCTCCCACATAAACTGATTTTGGTTCTTCTGAACGCTTCACACTGGGAAGATCTGACAAAAGTGGCTCAGCAATTGAAAGTAACTCAGCAATTGCAGGCGACGATCAGAGTGGGCGGCGGCGCGGGATTGCGAGGAGGAGGCCTGACCGGCGGGGGCGGCGCGTCGCCATGCGGAGGGTGGAATCGTCGTGTGGAGTAAACTGCAAGACTCAAAACCGGTGAAGCCAAAAGAAAGTTGGGTAGCTGCTTCACTTGAAAATACCTCAAGAAACCAACCCCCTGAAAATAAAGAAACGATAATAATGTGAAACTCACAAATGATGAGCCAAAATGTGTTAAGAATAACCCTACAATATAAGCATGTGAATTAAGGGGAAACCATATACATGTGCAACTTCATTCTTGAAGGTTTAGAGCAGCGCATATATTTCAATAAATTCTGACAACTGTAAACATGCAAGAATTTTGCCTTTCCCTAATGCATACTACGTGGTCTAGCCTAAACATGGATCCTGCACCACAAACATGCCTTCCTAACAGCATTTGCAACTGGAGTACAAGAGAAAACAAGCATGATGGAACAGGTAATCATATCCCACAAAGATCAATACAGAATTTAGCTAGCTGTCAGAAAGTTCTGAGACCTTATATTCATAGACCTATTATTGAGCAATAATAATACTAACGTGTGACGGCAAGTAGGTAACTACCCTAATACAGAGAGATCAAGAAATGGAGCAAAACAATGGATAGCTTTGATATAAATTATGGAGGTAATTTTGATAAAGCTGCTTTAACAAAGAAACAATACAAGTAGTGGCTTTGAATAAAACTATACAAAAGAGGCACTTTCGCTTTGCACCATGGCCTCAGCTCCATATGCTTGGAAAGCAAAGAGCGGTAGAAATATAAAAACAGATCGCAAAAATCCAGTGACAAGAACCTGCACAGCCAACTTAGGACAGAAAGAAAAATATGGTCAAACAAACATTTATTTAGCAATAGTATCTTACAAAAAGAAACTTTTGCATAGATCAAATCAACATGGGATGTCATGTGCGGTCTTCAAGTCAGATAATTAATAATTACATTAAGCACCATGCGAAACTATAAGAAACCATAAAACAATCTAAAGCTAAACTTACCATGCGCCTTTTCTTCTGGAAAACAGCGTCATATGCATGTAGCAAAGCCTGAAAACAGAAATAACCGGCATTAAGTGCTCCATTTGACCTAGCTGAACCAGAGAGTGTGAGCATTATCATTGCGATGGTATTAGCACTGGTAAACAAGGAGAATAGTCCTCTAGGTGAAAAAAACGCATATCACTACAGGAAAACTACAGACTTTCGACGGCCTCATTAATTTCCGACGGTTTTTCCAAAAGCCATCGAAAGAAACTCAATTTTCATCGGCTTTTTGTAGCCGTCGAAAGTAATGGGTAACTTCCGTCAGCCAAAACAGGGCCGACGGAAGAAACACATAACTTCCGTCAGCCCTGTTCTGGCCCACGGAAGTTAGCTGGCCCACGGAAGTTACGGCGCATATTAGGGTTTCCCGTATGCCAGCTAACTCCCGTTTTGCCATGCTCCTAGTGCCGTGCCTCCTCCTCCTCTGCCCACCACCCCGACCGTCGCCGCCTCCGCGCCACCTGG
>ASSH01052160.1:0-19293 GCA_000418225.1 Zizania latifolia
TCGTGTGGGAGTGCATCCGACCATGTACACGTGCCGATACAGGGCCATGGACTGACTCCATCCATCAGTATCCAATCGTCACCGGCCCAAAATTATCCTAACAACAGTGACGGAGCTGAGTTTAAAGGTTCAATATAATTCATAGCCAAAACAATAAAAATAGACGAGAATCAAGAAAAAAACATGTCACCAAATAAACCGAGACTATGTGTCGACGATATCCAATTACACTTCATGAGAATTGTAGTGTAATCTGTACAATAATATGCAAAATAAAAAAATATCAATACATGTGCATTCCAATGTACATAATGGGGTTTTTTCGAATTCCAGAACATGTTCACCAGAAAATTGATAGTTTCAGAAGCAAATTCTTTTAGGAGGGTTTGGAACATAAAAGAAATTATCACATGTTAAGTTGGAAGGCCTTATGTGCCCCCAAGGACTTTGGAGGTTTAGGATTCTTGAACACTAGATTGATGAACATGGCACTTTTATGCAAATGGATATACAAACTTGAATCAGGTCATGAAGGGGTGTGTTTTGATATCCTTAGAAAAAAGTATTTAAAAGATAGAGGCTTTTTCCAGTCAAAACAATTGAGATGCTCCTTTTTCTGGAAAAGCTTACACAAGGTTAAAGCGTGGATGGAAAGAAGCAGTGGCTACCTAGTAGGCTGTGGGAAAAGCACATTTTTTTGGGAGGATGTTTGGATAGAAGCCATACCACTGAAGATCAGGTTCCACAAAATCTATGAAATATGTTTGAATCCTAAGATCTGTGTGGATGAAGTTTTCAACTCGGATGGCTGGGACATCCGCGTGAGAAGAGCTTTGTCCCAAGTGGAACAAAATCAGTGGAATGAGCTTCAATGCATGTTAAAGGGGGTTCAAATTAATTCTGATAAAGATGAGATGATATGGAAACTGGATAACAAAGGTTTTAATACTAAGGCGTTGTGCCGGTTCATATCTTTTAGGGGTGTTATGGATATAGATAGTATGCTTATTTGGAAAAGTTATCTTCCTTTGAAAGTCAAAATCTTTTCTTGGCTCATGTTTAAGGGGAGAATCCAAGTTGGGAGCCAGCTCCAAAAAAAGAATTGGGCATGTGACCCTAGCTGCAAGTGGTGTGGTCATCTTGAATCAGTGGATCACTGCCTTTTTCAGTGTAGTCTGTCCTCCTTTCTTTGGTGTTTTGTTAGAGATTCGCTAAAACTAGAGCAGGCTCCCTTAAATAGAGATGACTTGCTTGTCTTGCTTAACAAGAAGAAGGGGGCTGCTAATAGAATTCTCCTATCATGTGTTTGGTCGATTTGGCTTACGCGTAACGAGTTTGTTTTTCGAAACTGTTGGGTTATGGGGAGGCTACGCTAGCGCTTAATTTCAAAAATTTACCCCGTTAGCTCAGGAACCATGCGTGTAATGGGATCATGGATCGTTACCTTCTAACGCAAGACGCGCTAGTGCAGCGGAAGAAGATGGTGGGGAAGCGCGTCCTTGCTCAGCTCCGTCCATTCATCGGTGATCCGATGATGGAGATTACACGATCCGGCGATCTCCACTCGAAGAAGACGAGCACCGTTATTTGAGCAGTGCCTCCATAGTATCCATATATCTGGAGATTGGATCACATTGCGCCGGCGTGCTAGCACCACTCGCGAGATCCGGGGAGATCGATCACAACACTTGCAATCGAGAAGAGAAGAGAGGTGGCGGCTAGGGTTCTCAATCAGGAGCAATAACAGCAGCAACCTTTTCATGCTAGCTCCTCCTCTCTTTATATAGTGCCCTATTACGGGCCTTTAATCTGTATTAAAGATGAACAGATCTAATCTGTTCGTCTGAACCAGAACTTTCGGTTCTAACCGGAACTTCCAAAATTAACCTTTTGTATCGAATTTATTTCGACCCGGAACTTCTGGTTCGTCTAGGCCCGGAACTTCCGGTCAAACCGGAACTTCCGGCTCCTTCAGAAAACCGAAACTGGGGCTGGCTCGGAACTTTCGGTCCAACTGGAACTTCCGGATGCTCTAGAACCGGGAACTTTTGGCCCTCAGCCAGAACTTCTGATTCCCCCATAATTCTCTTGGGCACAATTCCATCAGAAACATTATCCTGCAGAATGCTATGAGTTTGCTGTTTAAAATGATAACATTTGTTTTTCAGTGGCTTCCTCTGGTGCCGGCTCGTACAAAAGACAAGGCGACAAATTTGCTGGGCTTGCTCCATGCCAGATCTAGGGCGATGTCAAGGGAAGAAGAATCAATAGGTGCTGTGAGAAGCTGAAGGATTAACTTGGCGATCAGAGTTGCTTTCTTATCGGGAAATGGAAAAGGAATTCCTGGTGTTTTTTGGCTGATGGTGTCCTGCGGCTTAGCAAATTACCTGTAGTCTAATGCTGTTGTGGTTTCTGCTGGTGGAAAAATACTTTGCTGATGTCCTCTGTTATTTTGCTACTAGTTTCCATGTATGTTTTAGATCCGTAATGTCTCACTGAGGTGGTGGATGTTAGTTTTTTGTGTGGAAGGATGCTTAGAAGTAGATGGTGTTGGATGTTATGTTTCCTTTGTGGCCCTATCATGTAAGCTGGTAACCCCAGCTAACCTGGTTACTGCTTTCAAGTAAAGCTGGGCAGAAAATGCCTTTTCTCCAAAAAATATCAATACAACAACAACTTCAAAGCTTATGATTTATGATCAATAAAATATAATGGGCATACCGTTAAATTTGATTTAGGCACCAACATATGTTGTTCTTTCATGTCTTCAAACTATCTTATAATTTATTCATTTCCAACACTTCAAAATAACTTGTATTATTGTAATAAGTTTACAAATATAGCAAATTTACAAATCAACATTCAACAATATTGCATGTCTGCATCAAAGTTAGAAGGAGGCAAGGAGCAAATATGAGCAATATACCAGGGTTCGCCGTAGAGGCCAGACTGCCAGAGGGCACCGAGGGGCGCAAGGCGATGCGGCGACACCTGGCCACAGCCCATAGAAGACCGTCAGTGTAGCACGGAGCTAACGCCTGGCCGTAGGGGGTGCGGGGGCCAGGGCGCCACTGGTCGGCGTAGGGCTTGTGACGCCAAGCCAGGCTAGCACGAGCGGGGGCAGAGGCGGGGTGGCGCGTCGGCGGTGGGCGAGGGCGAGTGGCGAGGGCAGGGGCGGTAGGGCGGGGTGAGTCCGGGTGCTGATGCCTAGATGTGCGGGCGGAGGCCTAGAGGCTAGAGCTACAAGTGATGTGCTAGACTGCTAGGGTTTTTCATGGGCTGAAGGGCTATTAGGCTATGCTATGGGCTGAGGCACTAAAGTGTTTAACTACTAGTACTATTGGTTTGGGCCAGGCTGTAGGGGGTGCTCGCCCCCTAGCCCCCCGCTGGCTTCGCCCTTGCCTAAGGGCACTCTGCGCCAACCACAATAAGGAGATTGGATTATATACCCTCTCTTTATATGGGAACTTGGGGATTATCTTTTATATCTCACTGACATATAGGATCATCTCGGGTCAATGACATATGGACTAGGAGAGTAAATCCTTAATTTCCATCTAAATAGAGGGTATATTATCAAAGCTTAAAAGTTAAAAGGTATGCGGAACTTCTATTAGCAATTTAGCTAGTGAAATTGGTTAAATCTTAAATGATGTCAAAATTAATAGTTGATTCTAGTTTCGATATTTCATGAATATTAGCCAAAAAGCCTATGTGTATATGTTCTTGTGATACCTGGATGATAGCACATAATCTCATGAAGCACAAGCAAAATTCATCAGCCAAAAAGCCTATTTGTATATGTTCTTGCCACCAATCCATCTTCCATGCCTCCTCTGCTATTGTAGATCATAGTGGCAGGCGCTGACGATGCGTGGTTGGGATGGATTTGGATAGGATACACGTGGAATTGAATCTGGATAGTATTATTTACCATATTTTATCTTGAATTTGAATATGAATCTGAATATTTTTGGATGTGAATATAAAATAGATAGTTTGAATTTGAATTAATATTCGTATGTTTACTAAGTTCAACTTGGAATAAATATTCTAAAATATGAATTCGAATTCACATTCGGACGTTTACTAAGTTCTCAAATTCTTTACAAGAATCAAAGTGTTAGACCAATCTTTGGAGAAATATACATGGAACTATGGATCCAAGCTTGGATTTGTGATATGTAGCGTGCAAGGGGAGACATCGGTGGCACAAGGGGGTCATGTCCTACATAGGAGGTGACGGTGACGATGCAAGGAGGTGCATATGGGGCGATGAAAGTGGCTTAAGGGGATGTGGGCAACAGTGGCAGCACTAGGGGGTGTGAGGGTGACGACGGTGAGGGAGAGGGGAGATGCAGGCTTCAAGGCTTGGGAAATGTGGATTAATCAACAAGTGAACAACAACCGAACGAAGCAAACAGTTAACTACTAAAATTTCTGATTTGCCTCAATAATAGATATGAATATATCTGTTTTTACTTCAAGATCTGACCGAAATAATCCAAATATCCACATCCACATTCGGAGTTGCTAAATGAATTTGGATGTTTCAAATTCATCATCTACATTTAATTCAGACATGAATATGACTATCCACATTTATATTTTATCAGATACAAAAATAGATATTTTGGATTCTGTTATCCATATCCATCCCTAGCTATACCTCCACCATTCTCCAGATTGAAGCTCACCCTTGTATTCATAAAATAAAAACAGTAAGCCATCTACTCAAGGATAACTGAGCGACCGTCTAGGTCATCCTAAAATGACCTACTCATGATGACTTCCTTAAGGATCATTGAACACTGATGATTGAAGACTAACTCAGGATTGCATATTCAGCGAGCAAAAGGAAAATAAAAATAGTGAGTGATATTTATTATATTATGTTATATGTGTGTATGACATAAGGTTTGTAGGCCTGGTTGTCATTCATCCGAGTGTTTGTTGATCAGTTTGGCTAGGAGATAAGCTGTAACGGATTAGGAATCTAACCACCTAGTCCTAATAATACATGATTGGAAGTATTACGATCGATGATCCATACCAATGCGATTCGTAATAGGATTACCTTGGAGTCCCACTAATGCCTATATATAGGGAACCAAAGTTGAGGGGAGGAGACATCCAATCCTCCCTATAGCACTAAAGCCCTAAATAACACCTGATATACTCAGCATTGAAAGGGGCACGTACACAATCCAACCCATCAAAATTATTCAGTATTTCTCTATGACATCTACACTGACAAATCAGGGCAACACTTCAATGACTTCACAAAATGGTTGGTGGTTGATTTTATTCTGCAATTAGTGGTGATCATGTTGGCTAAGTACTCAAGTATCACAAAATAGTGACACTGATTTTATTAGCAAGCAATGATAAGAATTTGTTGTGTGAGACTAAGGAATTTCTATTATCCAAATTTCATATGAAATATCTCAATGAAGCATCTTATGTTTTGGGTATTGAAATCACCAAGATAGATGTAAGGGAGTACTAGGATTATCTCAGAATGCTTATATTTGTAGAATATTAGAAAGATATAATTGATTAAGTGTTCCGCATCACCTGCTCCAATTATGAAGGGCATCAAGTTCGGATTGTTTCAAAGCCCAAAAACTCAATTAGAAAATGATGAAATGAAAATGGCACTGTATGATTTAGCTGTGTGAAGACTGATGTACGCACAAGTCTGTACATGACCAAATTTGGCATTTGTTAACAGGATTTTTGTCTAATCTGAACTTGGCTGATTTTTGTTAACAGGATTTTTGTCTAATCTGAACTTGGCTGATTTGTTAACAGCATTTGTTTCATATGTTTGGCTGATTTTTGTCTAATCTAGGCGTTTCTCACTAGAAGGCAATAAAGAAAGTTTTATGTTATTAGCAAGGAACTAAGCATTACAAACTCAAATATAGAAAGTGTGATAAGCTTGAAGTCCTAGGCTACTTAGATGCTAATATCACATGGTATTTAGATATTAAAAAATTCACATCAGTTTATGTTTTCACCCTTGTAAGAGGAGCAATTTCATAGAAAATCTCTAAACAGACATTGATTGCATCGTCGATAATGTAGAGTGAATTTGTGGCATGTTACCATGCAATGAGGTAGGTAATATGACTCGAGAATTTTATCCCGGGTAGTAGACAATATTATAAGACCACTTACAATATATTATAAAAATAAAGATGCATTATTCTATACGAGTAAAAACAAGTTAAGTGAAGCTGTGAAACATATTGATATTAAGTAATGTTGCGAAAGAGTTTTGAAGTTGTAATGGAGAAGAATATTTGGATGCCCAAGCATTTTGAGGTCTGGTTCAATTCTTTGGTGATTTTTATTTGATTTGCTACAAGAAGATTATTTGTTGACTGCGTTGCCAATTATTGTAGGCTTCGGGAGTGTGAAGTTTTCTATTGCTAATCTCACCCTGTTCTGCCTAAGCTTGCTTTCTTTCCATTCTCAGCTTTGCTTCATGATATGTAAATTGTTAGAGTTTGTGTTGAATATGTACGCATAGATTATAATGACTTGTTGTTGTAGTAAAAGGAGGATTAGAGTTAGCATCAAACTCTGTATCTGGAAGCCCTATAAATATAAAGGGTAATCCTGCTGTAACTACATGATAAAAAATTAGCAGAAAATAGGTGGCAATTATGCCGGGTGGAAAGTCGGCGTACTATCCATCGATGTCTCAGAATCCGGAGGGCCAATAACATGTTATGCTTGGATTGGGGAGGAGCGCCCATAATCAGAGCCCTAGAGATGTAGCCAATTTGGGCAAACTCCGTTATCAAAGATTGTCTCTGTTTTTTGTCTTCGATCTATTTCATGTGTTTGGCTCGGTGATCTGTGAAAGATTAGGGGCAAATTTTATAACAAGTGGTATCAGAGCAAGGTACGGATCAAGAACCGAGTTGATGCAATGATTTTGACTAGAGGCACGATGATGGTGCAGTACACAGAAGGCGTCCAAATGATTGAAGCATCATGTGGTGGCGCGGTGCCAGGTGGAGCACTGAGGTGGCAAGAGCAGCTGGTGGGTCAGACACGTCAGGCGGGTGGCCCAAACCTTTCGATGGACTACTTCCAACAAGGGACGCGCCAGAAGTGGCGGTCAGATCGATAGTGGTCAGGAGACGTTGTGGATGCCAAGGCATTTGAGACGTAGCAGCAAGGACAAAGACTTCGAGCTCAAGGTCAGATCGATGAACCAGACGTGGAGGAGTCAAAGAGACTGGAGCTAGCATTGAAAATTATGGCGTGATCGTTGCAAGGCGTGTTATATTTTTTGATCATACAATAGATGAATCGATGTGTGGTATCGTACAAGACACGAAGTTAGCGGCAAGACACAGGGCAAGCAGAGGCATTGCAACTCGTGTGGGCTATAGATGGATAGCGCGTCGGGAGCAACCAAAACACACGCATACGTATACGCACGGGAAACTAACCGCTGTACAGGATGGTGCATGTGCAGTGGCATGTAAGTCACATGCAAAAGCCAAGAGCCAAGAAAGCCTAGGCATATGCACGTGGCACAAGTGCATGCATGATTAGTTAATTGCATGCATGAAGGATTTAATTAATCGTATGCATGCATTGTTGCATGGCTTGTGTATGTGAGATAGGCGGTACCATGGTTTTCTTTTTTGGGTGCAGCAATCATAGCAAAGACACTAACAGACACGATTGTTGGTGGGGTCAGAATGTGCTTGCCCAACAGATCAATTCGGACTCTAGCTGGTGGGTGCTAATCCTAGTAGGACTAGGCCTACTCGATGACAGCCCATCGCTGGTATAAATTAAGAAGGAGATTGATGCAACACAACCAAGTTCTAGGCAACAACATAACCGGTGGCTCAGAGATCAAAAGGTGCTCAGGGAAGAGACGTGCGAGAGTTTTGTGTGGTTGAGATTTGAAGGAAAGCTCGATGGTTTCTTGAACAACAATGCAAGGTTGTTCTGATCGCAAAGATTGATGGTGATGGCACCAACAGTTCCTAGGTATGAGGTGACTAAGTTCGATGGTACTGGTAACTTCGGTTTGTGGTGGTCAGGGGTCAAGGATATGCTGGCAACTTTGGGAATAGTGAAAGTTCTCAAGGAGACACTACCGGAGGGTATGAAAGAGGAGAATTGGGAGGATATGCAGGTACAGGTGGCAGCACACCTACGCTTATGTTTATCAGACTAGATTCTTTATCAAGTGTTGGACTTGAAGACACCGAATGAGATTTGGGACAAGTTGGCAGAGCAGTATATATCCAAGAATCTATCTAATAAACTCTATCTGAAGCAGAAGTTATACAAGGCGAGGATGGAGGAGGGGTCAAACCTTACTCAACACATGAACGACTTTAATCAAATCCTCACAGACCTTGCATGGTTGGATGAGAAGATTGATGATGAAGATAAGGCAATAGCTCTTTTGTGCTCTTTACCACAATCTTACGAGCATGTGGTGACTACTTTGATGGTTGGGAAGGAAACTATAAAGTTGTCAGATATTACTTCATCGCTACTTAGTCATGAGCAAAGGGTGAAGAAGAATGTTGATGAAACATGATCAACGTCAAATAGTGAGGCATTGACTATTAAGGTGGAGGATCGGAAAAAGAGCAAGAAGGGTCCACGGTGTTTTGAGTGTAAGGAGTATGGGCATATCAGGAGGAACCGTCCAATTTTCAAGAAGAATAAGGGGAAGGCTAATGTGGTAATGTCTAGTGTTGACTCGGATAGTAATGGTGAGCTTCTCTCTGTGTCTTCTACTCGGACAATTGGAGCATGGATATTGGATTCAGCGAGCTCGTTTCATTCAACTGGCAATAAGAAGTGGTTCTCTTCATAAACAGCTGGTGAGTATGGTATTGCTTACTTAGGTGATGACACAGGTTATCGCATTGAAGGAGTAGGTGACATCAAATTCAAGTTGGACGATGGAGGTGAATGGATGCTTCGAGATGTCAAGTATGTCCCTAGGCTAAAGAGGAATCTAATTTCGCTCAAGTCGCTACATGATGATGGTTTGATGTTTCAAAGTGAGCTGGACATGAAGACTATCAAGATCATGCAGAACGACAAGACCATGATGACTGGAAAGAGAATGTCTACACATCTTTATAGACTGAAAGGTTTAGCTGAAGGTGGATGTTAAAGATAAGTTGTTATGGTTTAGATAGAGTTAGTTTTGATCTCTATTTGTTGATAAGTTTGTTATATTCAGATTCTTTCATGTAAGCCACGGCAAGGGCTGTTCTTGCCTCCTATAAATATAACTGCGGCCCGAGGAGAAGGGTTCAACGCTTCATACCAAACATTATATGGTATCAGAGCTGTTCCCTCCATCTATCGATCCAATCTCCAATCTAATCTCTCCATGGCGTCGTCTTCCTCCTCGTCTCCTTCTCTTCATGGCCAAGCTGTCACTGAGAAGCTAACCAAGACAAATCACGTGTTGTGGAAGGCGCAGGTTGTTGCTGCTCTGCAAGGTGCGCAGATGATCAACTTCCTGTACGGCAGCGTGGAAGCTCCAGCTGCAACCATTGATGTCAGCACCAAGGACAAGGACGACAAGGAGATCGTCTAGAAGATTGCCAATCCAGAGCATGCTGTGTGGATGGCACAAGAACAGCAAGTACTCAGCTATTTGCTAACTTCTCTTTCTCGGGAGATGTTAACACAAGTAGCAACTCTCACCAAGGCTTCTGAAGTTTGGGAAGCAATAGAAGGCATCTTTACATCGCAATCTCGTGCACGGGTCATCAATACGCGCATGGCACTAGCGACGGCTCAGAAGGGAAGCATGGGCGTCGCTGAGTACTTCGACAAGATGAAGTCACTGGCAGACGAGATGGCGTCTTTAGGCAAACCACTTGACGATGAAGAACTTGTGTCGTACATTCTTGCCGGACTCGACTTTGACTACAACTCGCTCGTGTCATCTATTGCTACACGAGTTGAACCGATCTCGGTAAGCGAATTGTTTGCGCAGATGATGAGTTTTGAGATGCGCATGGAACTTCTCCAAGGTGGCTCACAGTCCTCCGCCAACCTCATATCGCGTGGAGGGCGCGGTGGGCGTGATGGACGTGGGCGAGGAGGACGTGGTCGTGGACAAGGACAAGGGCAAGGACAAGGACGCGGACGCGGTGACAACAGATCCGGTGGAGGCTTCAACAACACCAACCGGCCAACTTGTCAATTGTGTGGCAAAGTTGGACACACAGTTGTCAAGTGTTGGAAGAGGTTCGACATCTCTTTCACGGGAGAAGACAAGAATGTTGCCACGATGACATCTTCCTATGGTATTGATACAAATTGGTACACCGACACCGACGCTACAGATCATATCACAGGAGAGCTTGAGAAGCTAACCGTGAAAGATAAGTATATGAGAAGTGATCAAGTCCACACCGCTAGTGGAGCAGGTATGTATATTAATCATGTTGGTTATACTATTATTCGCAACCCCATTCGCAATCTCATGTTGAATAATGTCTTGCATGTTCTGGGAGCAAAAAAGAGCCTAGTTTATGTTCATCGCTTTACTAAAGATAATAATTCTTTTATGGAGTTTCACCCTAATTTCTTTTTGGTAAAGGACCAAGCAACGAAGAAGCCTCTTCTTCGTGGCAGATGTGAAGGAGGTCTTTACCCTTTTCCAGATCCTCGCCATATCAAACAAGTTTTTGGTGTATCAAGGCCTTCATCAACAAGGTGGCATAGTCGTTTAGGGCATCCCTCTTTTGTCATAGTTAATCGAGTTATTAGTCAAAATAATCTTCCTGTGTCTAGTGAGTCAGTCTTAGAATCTATTTGTGACCCATGTCAAAAGAGTAAGAGTCACCAGCTACCATATCCAAAGTCTATTAGTATGTCCACGGTTCCTTTAGAACTTGTATTTTCAGATGTTTGGGGTCCTGCTCCCTGTTCTATAGGAAGCAAAACTTATTATGTGAGTTTTATTGATGATTATAACAAGTTCACTTGGATTTATTTTCTTAAACACAAGTCTGAAGTCTTTGCAAAATTTCGAGAGTTTCAAAATCTTGTCGAGCGCCTCTTTAGTAGGAAGATCAAAACCATACAAACCGATTGGGGTGGTGAATACCAACGATTGAATACCTTCTTTCGATAAGTTGGAATTACCCATCATGTCTCTTGCCCTCATGCACATCAACAAAATGGCTCAGCTGAACGAAAACATCGTCATATAGTTAAAGTAGGTCTCTCTCTTTTAGCCCATGCGTCTATGCCACTAAAGTTTTGGGATGAAGCCTTCATCACGACCACTTATCTCATCAATCGTATTCCTAGCAAGGTCATACAATTTGATACTCCCTTGGAATGTTTGTTTCATGACAAACCGGATTATCTTTCTCTTCGCACTTTTGGACGTGCGTGTTAGCCAAATCTTTGCCCATTCAACTCTCACAAGCTCGAGTTCCGCTCTAAACGCTTTTCTTGACTATAGCAATCAACATAAAGGTTTTAAATGCCTCGACATATCTAGTGATCGTGTCTATATCTCCCGTGACGTAGTTTTTGATGGAGATTTTCCTTTCGCCTCTCTGCATCCGAATGCTGGCTCTCGGCTTAAATCAGAGATTAATCTTCTTCCTGCTAATCTTTTACCATCCTTGTCTTTTGACCATGGGGGCGAACAAATAGTAGATCAACCGCTGATTAATTATCCTAATGTTTCTGATCAAAATAATGAGTATGGTGCAGGAGATATTGATACTAATTTCAGGCAAAGCAGCGGCGGTGCGCCCGATGTTCTGAGCTCGCCGATCTAGGACAGTCCATCAATATGTCCGTCTAATGACGTGCCCCAGGAGACGTGTTCGGATGGTGGAGCTCAAGCTGATGTGTTCGGATGGTGGAGCTCAAGCTGATTTCTCTGCACCTGCACATGTTTCTGATCAGTTTGCTATTGATTCTCATGCAGAAGCAAACAGCCCCCGTGCAGAAGCACACACCAGCAGCCCTGATTTGACACAAGCTGAAATCCTGCCGCATTCACCTTCTGTGATCAGCACACCCATCAATAGAGACATGCAGCAAGGATCTTCTGTGGTCATCCAGGATCAGTCAAGCCCAATGTTGGAGCCAAGTCAGGATCAACAGATGGTTGTCTCGAGGCCAATGACTCGTTCACAGAAAGGCATCTATAAACCAAAAATCTACAGAGACGGCACAATAAGGTATGGTTGCTTGACCACCTCCGGTGAGCCACAAAATCTTCGTGAGGCCCTTACTGACAGAAATTGGAAATTAGCTATGAATAAGGAATTTGCTGCTCTCATACAAAATAAAACTTGGCATTTAGTTCCAGTAAAAAATAGAAGAAATATTATAGATTACAAATGGGTTTATAAAATTAAAAGAAAGGCTGATGGAACAATAGATAGATACAAGGCTCGTCTAGTTGCAAAAGGTTTTAAGCAAAGATATGTCATAGATTATGAAGATACTTTTAGCCTAGTTGTTAAATCTGCAACTATCCATTTAATATTGTCAATTGCTGTAACTAAAGGATGGAGTTTGAGACAGTTAGATGTTCAAAATGTCTTTTTACATGGGTACTTAGAAGAAAAAGTTTATATGCGGCAACCTCCTGGATTTGAAAGCAAAACTCAACCACGTTATTTATGTAAATTAGATAAGGCTCTATATGGTTTAAAACAGGCACCAAGAGCATGGTTCTCTTGGTTGAGTAAGAAGCTACAAGAGTTAGGCTTTGTTCCATCGAAGGCGGATACTTCCTTATTTTACTTCAATAAGCATGGTACTATGATTTTTGTACTTGTTTATGTTGATGATATTATTGTAACTAGCTCATCAGTAGATGCTATACTAGCTCTTTTAAAGGATCTAGAAAGAGACTTTGCCTTAAAGGATATAGGAGACTTGCATTATTTTCTAGGAATTGAAGTGAAAAAGGTGCATGGTGATCTTCTGCTAAGCCAGGAGGGGTATGCCTTTGATATTCTCAAGCGAGCAGACACGCATTCAAGCAAGTCAGTCAGCACTCCCTTGTCAGTAACAGAAAAGCTTTCAGCTACAGAAGGAGATGCTCTAGGACCGGATGATTCAAGTAAATATCGAAGCCTGGTAGGAGCCTTGCGATACTTGACGCTTACTCGGCCAGACATCTCATACTCGGTTAACAAGGTATGTCAATATCTTCACTGTCCTACAACAATGCACTGGGCAGCTGTAAAGCGAATATTGCGATATATAAAAGGGACGATGTCGCTTGGACTGAGATTTAGCAAGACATAGAACATTCGAATACAAGCCTTCTCAGACGCAGACTGGGCAGGTTGTGCTGATGATCGACGCTCTACAGGAGGGTTTGCAGTGTACTTGGGATCTAATCTCATCTCCTGGAGTGCACGAAAACAAGCTACGGTATTAAGATCAAGTACCGAGGCTGAATATAAAGCATTAGCAAATGCCACTGCAGAAGTGATGTGGTTGAGAAAATTGCTCGATGAAATTGGAATTATGCATATTTGTCCAGCGCAATTATGGTGTGATAACATTGGAGCAACTTATTTATCAGCTAATCCAGTATTTCATGCAAGGACAAAACACATAGAGGTGGATTATCATTTTGTACGAGAGCAAGTTGCACAGAAGCTGCTGGAGATACAGTTTATTTCTTCAAAAGATCAAATAGCTGATGGATTTACTAAGCCTCTACCAGTCCGGCAAACTGAAATATTTAGAAACAATCTCAACTTGTGTAAGTTGTGATTGAGGAGGGGTGTTAAAGATAAGTTGTTATGGTTTAGATAGAGTTAGTTTTGATCTTTATTTGTTGATAAGTTTGTTATATTCAGATTCTTTCGTGTAAGCCACGGCAAGGGCTGTTCTTGCCTCCTATAAATATAATTGCGGCCCGAGGAGAAGGGTTCAACGCTTCATACCAAACATTATAGCGGAGACAACACTAGAGTACCTATGATAGCAGTTTCCAAAGATGGCGACGGCGAGCATGGTGCAAGCTCGCCAGGTGACTCTCGATGAGTTACAAAGAAAGACAACCCAAGTCCAGTACAAGACGACGCAACGCTAAAGACTCAGGTGGTGACATATTCGCCAAGGTAGAGTTTGTTAGAGTTTGTGTCAAATATGTACACGTAGGTTACACGGACCTAGAGTTGTAGTAGGAGGATTAGAGTTAGCGTCAAACTCTGTATCCGAAAGCCCTATAAATATAAAGGGTAATACTGTTGTAACTACATAACGAAAAATTAGCAGAAAATAGGTGACAATTATGCCAGGTGGAGAGTCGGCGTACTATCCATCGATGTCTCAGAATCCGAAGGGTCAAGAACCCGTTACGCTTGGATTGGGGAGGAGTGTCCATAATCAGAGCCCTAGAGATGTAGGTGATTTGGCCGAACTCCGTTATCAAAGATTGCGTCTCTGTTTTTCGTCTTCGATCTATTGCATGTGTTTCGCTCGATGATCTGTGAAAGATTAGGGGCAAATTTCATAACATAAATTAATGCTCTTTTAATTTGTTAACGACGTGAACAAAACATCAAGAGAGAAGTAAGCACCTTCAAGCTATTGCTGTAAAGACATTGAACAACATACATATGAAGTGATTTCTTTTTGAAATTCTCCTAACTATTCGAGCAAATAATTCGGTTGCATTCACAGGTTTTTTAATCATTCCATCATGGCAGTTTAGGACAGTTGTCGCTCATATAACGACACTTTTAACAATGCCCATTCTACACACATGATCGATCCTGATGAGGGTGGCTTGATGGGGAATCAATACTGTTCAGAATCCAGCTGCAGTGGGAAGACAACCAACATGTCCCTGTCAGTATCCAGATAAAAAAATTGATCATTTACTAAGATCATCCCCTTAATATGATGTTACTTTTGATAATAATATATAGAATCATTTATATCAATGAAAATAAAACAAGATAATAAAAATATAAAGCCACTTCTTAAGTGGCAAATTATCGAATCTCTGCTTCAGACCGCACTTGTCGTCAGAAATGCATTTTTCCAGTTCAGAAACCGAGTATCCGACTGCTGACGAACGGTTTACTAGGAAAACGAAGGCCCTGACTAGAGAGACTTGCTCTGGTATCTTCAGCAATTGAGATTCTGAATTTCTGAGAGTACCATGCATGCATGTTGAAAATGGACCAGATTAATTAGGGGAACAGATGAAGTCGATCCGTCTGCTCCACATCTACCGGACTTCCTCCATGATGTGTACCCGACAAGCAGGATACTGTTCATGTCATATGGCTGAGAAGCAGCAGCAGCAATGAAATTATCACGTGCTCCTCGCTGGACAAGGATATTGTCCATGTGATATGGCTGAGCAGCAGCAGCAATGAAATTATCCTGTGCTCCTCGCCGGAGAAACGTTTTGTGGCAGACCATGCGTCGTTCTCAGCAACATTTCCACCTTCCAACAGGAGCTAGCAACTCTAACATGCAATCCCCGAGTTGCATGAGAGCAACTACAACTTATTAATCTTGATTTACCACCACGTACATGTCAGCAGGTGACAAAACAAAACTAGTTAACTAGATTACTTCTAATGGTCTGATGTTTTAATTTTGCACCTCTAATCTTCATATGAACTAGTTGTCTGTGTTTTTGTTGTTGCTTTAGTATGCAATCTTTATATGACCTAGTTGTCTGTTATTGTTGTTGCTTCGATCAGCGAGAGGAGTAGTTGTACAACACGACTATGGTAGCAAGTCAGACTTTGACAATGGTTGTTATCAAGCTTGTCAACGAGCATGGATGAAGATGAGACTCGATCTCCATGCTTGAGCTGTAACTTACAACCTGCAACCAAATTTAAAATGTGGAACTTAATTTTGAAATTAATTTAAGAGTTTTTTCGTTGTTTTCTAATTTTTAGTCTTATCTTTTAGACCATTAAGAATACTAGTATAAAGGTTTTGCATTCACATTAGTTTTTGTTACTAATTTATATTTATTCGGCTTATAATCCGCACCAAAAAACTCATTCAATCTGTTGACAATTTGTAAACCACCAATCTTATGATGTGTGTGTAGAAGTACAACAGGGCCATAGGGGTACTTGTCAGGTAAATGCCAATCAAAAGACAATGATCTATATAAGTTTATACCTTCCTTAGATAATAGCCATGTGTTCTGTCCTATTGTATTGATATGAGAATGCTTTACAAGGACATGTTAAGTATAATCTCAACCCTAAGCTAGTCGGCGATGACAGAGTTAAAAGCTTAAGCGTAGGTTGTGCGTATTGTTCAATCTAAGCTAGATCTGGATATCGACAATGAGCTCATCCCTCATTGTTCTACTCGAGAAGCTTTATAGGGGGTCAGTCGTAAACTTCCCTAAGTATTGTCTGAGTAGCACTTTAGTTTCCTTCAATTTAGGGATGAACTTTCTAAATTAAAGGGTATCTTATACTTACACAAGAGTGTTAGTACCTTCTTAGGATCAAATTTCATATACATATAATATATATCCTATTTCTAGAAGGAATCACTCAGGGTTGATGTATTTAGATGATGAGTGATGACCAATTTCAAGCAGCTGGCTGAGGAAAAAGGGTGAAATCTAACTATATGAACATCACATGTACATTTTATACCCATATTTGTATTCCTTAATGTGTAGATCAGCTTTAAAATGAAATTTCATTAGAGTGACAGATGCAGTTAAAAATTTCAAGATTTTTTCATAATTATATAAATTTGATTAAAAAATTGAAATGTATAATAGAACATACTCTGAAGGATTTTCAAATGCTGTAATATTACTGCGACAAAACTTTGACATGAACTCCAAATATTAAAATGCCTTTTCCATTCATTAATATTACTGCGACTTGATGGAATATTTTCGATCGGAACGATGCATGGGCATCATTTACTTTGTAGACAACTCTTGAAACCTAGTACTAAATTGGCACTGTACGCCTATTAGACTCAGTCCACATGTTCGTCCCCCCATGACGTTGTAATTGCATAGTACGGCCAGTATGTAGGGGTGGGCATTAACTTTTTTTATGTAATCAGTGCGGTTTGTTCGGTTCATATTTTGTTTTTTAGAAAATGAAAATTGAACAACGAGTTAAAATTTAGTAAAATCGAAATAAAAGAACAAAATATTTCGGTTTGGTTTTTTTGTTTTTGGTTTTATCAAAGTAAATTCACAACAAATACAGGCTCAACGTCGTGCCACGTGATGGTCAGCGGTGTGGGGCGAGTGAGCAGGCTGATAGTAGCGGCGGTTGTGTTGGCACGACGACGGCGACCACTGCCACATTGGCACAATGGCGAGCGTCGAGCGATCAGGTGAGTGGCCCTTGTCTCCTATAGGGTTAGCAGCATGAGGCAATGGTGCAGGCACACTCGCTAGTGCTCTTCTATGGCTTTGTGCATAGGTCTTTGGTTTTATTAAGTTTTTTAGTTTTTTACTAATAAAAACTGAACCGAAACCGAAAACTGATGTTAATAAAAATAAAACCGAAGATTATAAAAACTAAAATAGTGTTTAATTACTTTAGTTTGATTCAGTTTTCGATTTTCTTGGTTAATTTTTGTCCACACGTGGCATGCGTGCGTATCCAGCCGCGCAGCTTTAAGATTGTTATAAGGCCTTCTCCACATCGTCGTTCACCTCCCATCCCCTGCGAGCTGCTTGATCGATCGCGTTAACAGTGAGCGCCTGATCAAACAACGCGGCGCGCGGCACGATCACCATGATCAGCTCGCCACCGCCCCGTGTCAAGCAACTCCTGATGGTGTACCGGCTCGTCGTGAACAACTTCCTCGCCGTCGTCGCCGTGCCGGTCGCGGCCTTCGTTCTGCTCAGGGCGGCTCAGCTCGGCCCCTCGGAGCTCCTGGCTCGGCTCGGCGAGGTGCGGCGCGTCCACCTGTTTCTCGCGGTGTTCGTCCCGTTCGCCGTGGCCGTGCTCCACCTCATGCGCCGCCCTCGCACCGTCTACCTCGTGGATTACGCCTGCTTCCGGCCTCAGCCCAGCTGCCGGATCTCCTTCGCCGCCTTCGCCGAGCACTGCCGACTCATCCGGGACATCAACGACGGAAGCTTCAGGTTCTTGACGCGCATGCTAGGGCGCTCCGGCCTAGGCGACAGGACCTACGTGCCCCAGTGCTCCCTCTACCTTCCGCCGAGCTCCGGGCTGGCCGAAGCCCGCGACGAGGTGGAGCAGGTCGTCTTCGGCGCGGTCGGCGACCTATTCGCTAAGACGGGCGTCAATCCCGAGTCGATCGACATTCTTGTCACGAACTGCAGTGCCTTCAACCCGACACCGTCGTTCGCGGACATGGTCGTGAACAGGTTCAAGCTCCGGGCGGACATCCGCGCCGTGCACGTCTCCGGGATGGGGTGCAGCGCGGGGATGATCTCGGTGGAGGTGGCGCGGAACCTCCTGCAGGAGGCGCCACGGGGCGCGCACGCGCTGGTGGTGTCGACGGAGTCCATGTCGTCCTTCGGCTACACGGGGAGGAACCCCGCGATGCTTCTGCCCAGCGCGCTGTTCCGCATGGGAGGCGCCGCCGCTCTGCTCTCGACGTCGTGGTCCACCTCCCGGTTCCGGCTAACGAACGTCGCGCGGACGCTCACCGCCTCGGAGGACAGAGCCTACCGGTGCGCGTTCCAGGAGGAGGACGACGACGGCAACACGGGGGTGAACCTGTCTAGGGACCTCGTGGCCGTCGCCGGCGAGACGCTCAAGGCGAACATCGCCGCCATAGGGTCCCGCGTGCTCCCACCCTCGGAGAAGCTGCTCTTCGCGCTCTCATTCGTCGCGCGGAAGCTGTTAGGGCGTAACGCCGTCAAGATGTACGTGCCCGACTTCCGCACGGCGTTCGACCATTTCTGCATCCACGCCGGCGGCCGTGCGGTCATCGACGCCGTCCAGAGTAACCTTGGACTCTCCGACGAGGACGTCGAGCCGTCGCGGATGACATTACACCGGTTCGGCAACACGTCCAGCAGCTCGGTGTGGTACGAGCTGGCCTACATCGAGGCCAAAGGACGAGCGCGTGTCGGCGACCGGTTGTGGATGATGGGGTTTGGATCCGGCTTCAAGTGCAACAGCGTTGTGTGGGAGTGCATACGACCGTGCGCACACGCCGATACCGGGCCATGGGCTGACTCCATCCATCAGTATCCAATCGTCACCACCCCAAAATTGTCCTAACGACAGTGGCGGAGCAAGACACAAAACATAGAGAGCTGAGTTTAAAGAGTTC